>WBMY01002313.1:112113-211603 GCA_013397315.1 Donacobius atricapilla | reverse complement strand
GGCGCTGCCCGGCGCCGGGGATGCACCCGAACGCCACGGCCCCGGCCGTGCCCGCCGGGCCGCTGCAGCCGCAGCCCAGCGGCTATGCCAACGCGTCCAACCGCTCCGACCTGCTCCCCAAAGTGCCCGACGAGGAGGACCTGGACGTCAACACCGACATCTACTCCAAAGTGATGGTGACCGTCATCTACTTGGCTCTTTTCTTGGTGGGCACCGTGGGCAACTCCATCACGGCGTACACGCTGGTGCGGAAGAAGTCGCTGCAGAACCTGCAGAGCACCGTGCATTACCACCTGGCCAGCCTCGCCTTCTCCGACCTCCTCATCTTCCTCCTCTGCATGCCCATCGAGCTCTACAACTTCATCTGGGTCCATCACCCCTGGGCTTTCGGGGGGGCCGTTTGCAAGGGCTACTACTTCCTCCGGGACGCCTGCACCTATGCCACGGCGCTCAACATCGCCAGCCTCAGCGTGGAGCGCTACATGGCCATCTGCCACCCCTTCAAAGCCAAGAGCATCATGTCCCGCAGCCGCACCAAGAAGTTCATCAGCTGCATCTGGATCGCCTCCTTCCTGCTCGCCATCCCCATGATCTTCACCATGGGGCAGATCTACGGCAAGGAGCAGGATCCCGACTCGCTCATCTGCACCGCCATCGTGGACACCTCCACGCTGAAGACGGTCATCCAGGTGAGGGGCCGGGCAGGCGCCTCCTCCCCCGGCTGGCCAAACTTTGCCGAGCCGGGCGGGGCAGGAGGGGCAGGCTGGAGCGGGGACCGGCTCGGGAATGGGGATGTCCCGGGCAGCCCCGGCGGGACACATCGGCCCGGGGTGCGCTCAGGAGGGATTTGTGGGGGGGTCTCGGCTCCGCTGGCTGCGCCCCTCCCCGGAGCCGCTCCTGCCCCACCACGCTGAGCAGAGACCTTGCAGAGGGGTAAATCTTTCTCCGTGGTTAATCCGGCCCCCGGCCTGTGTGCAGCCCTCCCCGGAGCTCCTTCCCGTGCCCGGAGCTTCCCTGGTCCCGGTCCGGAGCTGCCGGTGCCGCGCAGCCCGGGACAGCCGGCCCCGCTCCGCCGTGTGGCGCCGGGGACTCCCGGCTCCATCCCCCAGCGCTGGCAGATCACGGCCAGAAACCCCCGGATCTCCGCCCTTTCTCTGCATGTTCTGCATCTCCTTCCCTTCTGCTGGAAAGCGGCCAGCAAGTTCGGGGGAAATAAAACCACCTCCCCCCTCTCCCGGTTCCTTGTGTTCATCCAGAGCCCTTTTCTCCAGTGCAGTGACAGCTCCTAATTTCAGAAAGTTTTGGACGCGGGGTGTAGCATCGGCTTCTGAAAAGGAGCTGCATCGTGGAGGGCAGAGGCTGCTATTTTTGCTGTTTTGGGGAAATCCGTAGCTGGTTTTAGCAGCCCCTCCTGACTTCAGCACGGCTTTGCTAAATCCAACACGCCCATGCGTGGAACGGATTTCAGCACCAACACTTGCCGTGCTCCAGTGCTCTGGCGGGTTGAGGCATTTGTTTACTGGAGCATTCAGCTTGAAAAATGTAAGAGACACGGAAGGAGGGACAGCAGAGAGCAAGACACCAATCTCCACAGTCCCTTGGCTGCCAGCCTTGCGTGTGATAGCTGCTCAATTTTTTATTTGGAACATGAATTTCAGGTAGGGTTAATCAGCGGGCAGCTGGAATTTAAAGCTGCATGAGTACTGAAGTCGTTGGGATGTTCCCACACTTGAAGGGAGGGAACTTAAATGGAAATGAATCAGAACCATTCCTTCCCACTAAAAGCAGGTGAGAGTATGTGTGCATTTAGATTTAAGACCAGAGTCGGTAAATGTTTAGACATAAATCTCCCAGTTTCCCCTCTGTACTGTTCCAGTAAACCCAAATCAAGCCCTGATAGAAGCTCTGGATTCCCTCTGCATTTTGTCACGGTCCCTAACTTTCGTCTGAGGTGGTGAGGGCTGCATTTCTCCTGTAGATGCCTGGAAGGTTTCATCAGCGGCAGCCCAGTGTACTTAACCCAAATTCTCTGCTCTCTGAGGAGATGTGAGCCATCTGATTTGAGAACAATGGGACTGAAATGCATTATTTCCACTCATCTTCCTTCTAGGATTAAACTGATGTTCATTGTTACCATGGTGGGGCTAAAACCAGANTAGTGGGTTGATTTAAAAGTTAAAAAAAAGAGGCAGCTGTTGAGGGAGAAGGAAGAGCCAAACCCCAAACCGTGTCAATCTGTTCCTTCTCAGGGGATCTGACTGCAAAAGTGACTTTGCCAAGACAAGGAGGTTGTTTCATGGTTTCACTCCATTCCTCTGAGCACAGGGAAGCATCACACAACGTGAGGCAGGGCCCTGGCCCGGGGAGGGCTCTGGAGTGAATAAGCAAAGCAGCTGCAGGTCAGGTTTGGAGTGCGTTAATGGAAACCATTGCACAGCGTGTGAGCCAGCACTCTCACAGAGTAAGCTGTGCAGAGGTTTAAAAAAAGACAAATGATGGAAGATCCGGGAGAGAAAGGGCAGTGCTGATGTGGAGTGTGACGTGCAGAGGTCTTGCTGGGTGGCAATCTGGAGCCCTGGTCTTTCGTGGTGGGTTCAAGCTGCTTCAGAGCATCTCTGCATCTCTTTGCATTCATTTTCTGTCCTTAAATTAAGGAGAGCAATGATGCACTTGCTCGAGCTGGCAAATCACTTGTAATAAATCACTCAACATATTTCACTCCTATTCCTGTTTGGCAAACTGTCTAAAGCAAACTGGCATTTTTTCTTTTTTGGAAGCCATTCGTTGTCCAAGTGGTTTTATTTGTTGACTGATTGAAAGAAGTTCAAGTTCTGTCCCAGAACGGGGCATTGCAACCATTTATATCCTCAGAGACCAGTGTGAGCTATGGTTTTGCTGGGATCATTACAGGAGAGTGATCCTCTCTGAACTGGAACAAGCTTCCTGGAAAAAGTATTTCACAGAATCACAGAATATTCTGAGTTGTAAGGGCCTATTTTATTGTAGTAATTTAACATCTCTGATTTTGAAAAAGTTCCTCTGTATTTGCTCTGCGTATTCAAATTTTAATGGACATTCCTGAGTGAAGTTAGACTGAATGTGAACAACCAGGATTCCTTGTGATAGTAATAAAAAAAAGTAATTATTCAAACAATACTCAGGATATTTGGTTCTTGCACGTATTAACTTGTACCACTTAAGCTCCACAACAACTGTAAGAGGTAATTACTGATATTCTTGTAGCAATTACAAATTGTTCAGGGCAGCACATAATCAGGANACTCATCTTCCTGCTAGGATTAAACTGATGTTCATTGTTACCATGGTGGGGCTAAAACCAGAGGATTATTTCCTATCCATATCTTTGGAGATTACACTTAAACAATTCTCAGTGTACCTTACAGTCTTGCAATTATTCAGGCTATACCTTATCCCATTAGCCAAGTCAGGAGTAAGAAGACATCAATGTGTATGTGAAGTTCACCTGTGGGCATNGCAAATCACTTGTAATAAATCACTCAACATATTTCACTCCTATTCCTGTTTGGCAAACTGTCTAAAGCAAACTGGCATTTTTTCTTTTTTGGAAGCCATTCGTTGTCCAAGTGGTTTTATTTGTTGACTGATTGAAAGAAGTTCAAGTTCTGTCCCAGAACGGGGCATTGCAACCATTTATATCCTCAGAGACCAGTGTGAGCTATGGTTTTGCTGGGATCATTACAGGAGAGTGATCCTCTCTGAACTGGAACAAGCTTCCTGGAAAAAGTATTTCACAGAATCACAGAATATTCTGAGTTGTAAGGGCCTATTTTATTGTAGTAATTTAACATCTCTGATTTTGAAAAAGTTCCTCTGTATTTGCTCTGCGTATTCAAATTTTAATGGACATTCCTGAGTGAAGTTAGACTGAATGTGAACAACCAGGATTCCTTGTGATAGTAATAAAAAAAAGTAATTATTCAAACAATACTCAGGATATTTGGTTCTTGCACGTATTAACTTGTACCACTTAAGCTCCACAACAACTGTAAGAGGTAATTACTGATATTCTTGTAGCAATTACAAATTGTTCAGGGCAGCACATAATCAGGAAGAGCAGTAAGTGAGATGTTCTGCAGGGTGACACTGTGTGTCCCCAAGATCCGTACACCAGGCACATCTCGCCTCTTGCCATCGAGGCATAAGCCCTCCGTGGCCTCTAATATGGAATTCTTAGAACTATTTCCCAGCTTTGCTCATCCCTGTCCTCGCAGCTGCTTAAATCAGCCTGTGGATCTGGTTTATTATATATTCTCCATTGCCAAGTTTTCATGTTGCTTCTGCCAGTCAGGGATGTCTGCTTTGGATTTGGGCTTCCACGTGGGATCTGGTACCAGGAATAAGTCCATTACAGCCACATTACTTAGGTCTAGTAAACTCTTTAGCTGGCAGACATGCTCGGAAAAGCACTGTTGTCATTTTTTTTTACATAGATTAAACACCTCTTAAAGCCATACAAGTAAATTCATGTTGTCATGGCACCTCAGCTGGAGGAGGTTTTAAAGCTCTTCATTGTGGCAGCGGTAGATATCAGAGTTCTGGGGCAGGGTGACAGGTTTTACCTGTTCACTTACGAGGCTGTGCCTGTGGGGTTGGCTCTGGAACCAGCTTCCCCAAAACAGGAAACCACTGAGTGTCCTGATCTACCATGTGCACCCCTGTGTGCCGTTAACATTGCACAGTCTCAGCCCTGATTTTCAAAAAGCTCTGAATTTTACTGGCCAGATGCAGTGCAGATTTATTTTCCTGCTTATTACTTTCTTGCCTTCTTACCTGTTTTCTGGAGGGTCACAGGGTCACAGCAGTGCCTGGGGAAAGGGGAAGCTGAAGGAAACACCGGCAGTCCTGGTGCATCATCAGTCCCCACACACAGAGCGGGCAGCTCCTCAAACTAAAATCCCAGGATTTCATCTGAGCCTGGTCTGGGCACACGTGCAAGGGGAGCTGGGCAGCTCCTGGCAGCCCAGAATTCACAGGAGAAGTTGTTTTCCCCCTGGCATGGCACAGCCTGTGCTTGGATGGCTCTGCTGCAAAATGTCCCCCACGTTACAGCAAGTGCCTGGGTAGAGTGTCTGACACATGCTAATGTTTTATTTGCATGGACAGCTGGTGTGATCCCATTTATTAAAACACATGGCAGCAGGCCCTGCTCCTCCAGAAACTGCCACAGCTCCAGCAGCTCCAAGTTGCTCATTTGTTAGGGCAGCGCTTGGGGAACTCCTCTGGACCCCCTCACCCTTTTGAAGGATCTCTGTTCTGCTGTGGATCTGCTCTGCCTCAGCCCACCCTGCATGGCTGCAGCTCACCCATCCCACCGGAGCCCTCGTTTATTATGTTTTATGAAGACTGCTCACAGTTTGGATGATTTGTAGAGTAAATAACTGTGCACATGAAGCAACTGTTCACCCAAGTGGCTCCTCAGCTTTATTTCTGCCTACATTTCTTCATGCAATGCCTTTGAAGGGACCCACCAAAGAACTTCAGGTGTGAAGGGGATGGAAAGGAAGAGCCAGGAGCCTTGACACCCATTACCATGCTCTCTACACTCTTCCAAGGTCATCTTTTCAATTTCCATTGAGTCTGAGAGGCTCACAGAGTTCCTGCTTGCATGTATGACGTTGCAAACACTCCCTTACACTTTCCTCTAGTGAGGAGCACCTTGGCAGGGTGGCGGGATGTTCTCACTGCTCTGGTGATGTGGAAGGCAGGGCCCTGCCCACCGTCAGATCTGTGATGCCAAGCAAATAAACATGGCAAGAACTTCTCCATATTATGTGAAAATAGCAAGCCATAAAACCAAGTGGCTGGATTCTCTCCAGGTTTGCTGGCAAATCCTGTCCAGGAGTAGTCAATGGTTCAGGAATCCTGTGTTTATACTGGTATTGACTAGAGGAATTGAAGTTGATTTCTATTCCTTAAGTCACAGCCAAACTCCTACAGTGGCTTTTAGTACCAGTGCTTGTCTAAATCACTCACTACACCAGAGAAGTCCTGGGTGCCACTCACCCCTCTGATGGCACCACAGGAGGCACTTTTGTGGCAGGACTGAGTCTCCTCAGGTCAGCATGCTGCCACACCCTCAGGCAGAGAAGAAAATGAAGCTATTGGTGTGTAAATGTGTCTGGATCCGTCCCCACAGTGGTGGAGAGGGACCCCGCCCCAGCAGCAGCGCCCATCTGTTGTGGTGGGAGCATCCCTGAAAAGCTGCCTTTTTTTCATGGACTATTCAGGGAACCCAGGGCTTTAACTCAGCATATGCACGACAGCCCAGCCTGCCTAATCCCAGTCCGTTTACACTCTGCTCTGTCTCGCAGCTAGATCTAATTTAAATAAGCTCTTGTGTTCGTTGCTTTACATAACCACTCGGCCTGCTGTGTTTTGCCAGTTCTTACATAATTTCTTCTCTTTCCCCCCCCTAATTGATTTTAATTCACTTGATTTCTTTTTTCCCTCCCCCATCCCAAGATGTCAGCTGGAGAGATAATAAAAAAAAAAGAGGAAATGTGGCCAATCGATTTAGCTCTTAGGTTTTCCTCTTACCAGCAGTTTGCAAAGGTAGAAGAGATGAAGGTAGTCTTGTAGTTGCTTTTCCCAGAGGAAAAAAAATCCAGAAGCCTTCATCTGCCTTTAATCTTTCAGATCATTTAAAACAGCTATTTAATTGTCATCTCTCTGCTTCCCTCCTCTTTTCCCTTGAAGACTTTCACTCTCGTCTCTGTGCAGCATCTGCTGGAGACTCACAGATGGCACTTTTGCTTCCTGACGTTCAGAAATGCTTCTGTGTCCCACCCGAGGCGGGTGGGATGGGCAGCATGCCCCTGTGGGGCACAGGGGTGCCTGGGTGGGGGACAGAGGGGAATTTGGGCTTCCATGGTGTCCACGTGGCTTTTTCCCTGCTGTGAAATTGCCCCTTGCTGAGGGCTGTGGGGCAGTGCGTGGGCAAAGGTGACGTGGTGGGGGCTTGGGCTGACGAGGTGGGAAGTCTGAGCCTTACAACAGAGAACATAAAATGCCAAACCTATCAGTCCCAGTGCTGATGGCCCTCCTTTCCCTCAGGTTAAGCAGATGGATCTGGGTTTTTACATTCCCAGTCTGTCTGGTTGCTCTTTTCCCACCAGGACAGGCCACTCTCACCGTGTGAAGCTGGAGATACCTCCAATGCCCAGCTCACTCCTCCTGCTCCACTAACATCTCCCTCATGTCTTGCTTCCCTGGATTCCATTTCTTCTGTCCAACTGCAAAGTGTCTCAGGTGTGGGATTAAAAAAACCCCAAACATATAATGATGATAAGTCAGTTGGACTGGTGAGTTATTCAGGAAAAAAGTGCTCAGGTTTAGAAAAGACAGTGATGGTGGACTACTAACCCTGGGTGGGGAGCAAATTTCTGAACTGACAGTTCATTCCCAGTATTTCTCTGTGTATGGGAGGAAAATATTAGTGAGACAGATTTGTATCCCATTATTCAAGTGCCTCATCTGTGGAGGTCCATCCTCCTCCTCCCTCCCTGGGGTACCAGAAGCTCATCATCACCCCTGCTCCTGCCAGGACAGAGGATGCTGTGGCACAGGGCTCTGCTCTTATCCTCAGCCTTTGGAGAGGATGCATCTGGTGGGCTGGAGGAGCTGCTCACCTGCAGGTGGTTTCAGCATGTGAGCTTTGCTCCTCAACTCCTGTGGCTTTTTCACTTCCGTAATTCTCAGCGCAGCGTGCACTGCTGGGCTCGGCTCCATGGGGGCTTTTCCTCTCCCAGGGAAAGAAAGATAGAATGGACAAGGCCTTTGTAGCTGAACTTCTTCCTTTGTGGAAAAGTTCAGTGAGGTTTGTTTGAAGCTTTTGTGTTCTCATGGGCTAGGGGCAATTGCCGGCTGAAGACAGGAATCAAAGAGATGAGATTCTCCTAGTAGAAATGGAAAAAAAAAAAAAAAGAGAAAAAATGTAAACTTTCACAAAGCCTAGTATTTGAAAGGGGAGAAAAAGCATCTATTTTATGCAAAATGCTCATGAAAAAGCTGGGAGTACCTCTGAACTGAAGAGACATGGACAGAGCAGAAAGCGTGTTCAGAATCACTAAACCAGGGAGGCAAGGGGGGGCAGCTGTGCCAGCGGCCGTGCCCTGGGTTGGGTGGCACTGCTCCTGGCTGTGTTGTCACCCGCAGGGGAGCAGCTCCTTGCTGCCAGGGTGCATCCATGGATGTCCCTGCTGCCTTCTCCTCCTGGGCAGCTCAGCCCCGTTGCTGGCCCCTTCCTGTCAGGCTCAGCCCGAGGTGCTCCCTGCTGCCTTGGCTCTGCTCTCAGGGCTTTGCAAGGTGTCAGGCAGCCAGAGGAGGAGAAATCTCACCCCTTAACTGTCCAATTTTCTTCCTCCTTTAACCTTGAAAAAAGGGATTCATCACCTTACCAGCAGCTTCACCCAGACTTGCTGCAGATCTGCCACGAGCACTTGGATGCAGGATGACATCTGGCTCAGCAGGCCCCTACTTTTGATCAGGAGTCCAAGGAGCTAATTAATATATTCATTGCAATGCCACATCCTATTAATTTTAACTTAATCAAGAACAAAGGATGTCTGCACTGCTGAACCAAGTAAATGTGGTCTTAATATGTGGCAGGACTTTTGTACCACCTTGTTCCCTAGGAGAATTTGTTTAATAAGTCCATAACTATTTGAGTATGTTCAATAAGAAATTAACCCGCTTTCCCCTCCTATTCAATGATTTTTTTAAAACCATCTTATAAAAATGCAGCCCACACAGCTGCTGGGAAAGTTTAACTCATTACTTGCATCACTATTGATTCCTTCTGCAAAAACCTTACATTTTATCCCCACGGGGGTAATTTATACATTTTAATATACCCATTTAACTCAAAAAAAGAGAAAATCTTTTGAGTTTCCCATGTTTCATTTCCTATTGCTGTCAGTTGTGGGCTTGTGACATTGTTATACTTGTTCCTTAAATCCAAGTGTGTCAAGTCTGATAAAGCACTGTAGGCAGAAGGAGGATAGGTTTAGACTAACAAAGAGATTATTTGACCTCAAGGTACAATGATGGGGAGCTGTGTATGCCCCAAACACTTAATAGACTGCACTCACTAACCCACAGAGCAAACTGCCTCAGGCTTGTCTCCCTCACAGCTTTCAGGTGTTTCCTGGCCAATGCAGGATGGAAAATCCCTTGAATGGGAAACAAGAAAAGGCAGGAATTTGGTCAGTAAGTATCTCAGAGTGCAGCAGTCCAGAGGAGCCGGGCACGTGGCCAGCCTGACGCTCTGAACCCAGCCTGGAGATCAAACCGTGCCAGGAAACAAACCCTGTAATACCTGAGGCTCCACGAGGCTGAGAGGAGCTGCAGCAGAGAAGAACGCTGGGGAAAAGCAGCAATGAAGTAACCAAGAAGTTCACTTCTCCTTTGGGATAAGTCCTTTTTTTCTCCCTTGAAACTCTAATTGAATTTTCTTCGCTCCCATCCTCAGCAGCCCCAAGGGGAGGCTCCAGCACAGCCTCCTGCCTGCTCAGCCTTTATGAAGAAAACCCTTAAGCAGAGTGTGGGGATGGGGAGAGGGAAGCAAAAGTGTCCACAATACTTCCAGCACTCAGAGCTTGGGCTGACACCATTAACCTCACAAAACAGGTTAATTTGCCTCCAAAAAAGAGTTTCTCAGGGCACCAGTGATGGAACATGCCACCACTTTTCCCTTCAGTAAGTCATGCAGATGAGCAGAGCTGCAGAGTCCACTGTTAGCAGCTCTCACACTTGGGGCTGCAGTCAACAGAGGGACAGTGTTTGACTTAAATATGGCCTTTAATTTATTTATGACTGCATATCCACCACTCAGGATCATATTTAATGCAAATAACGTTCAAGTGAAATCCCCACTGAGAGGCACATTATGAGGATTAACAGCCTGGCTTTTCTATTACTCTGGTTTATACACTGTGGATTTGTGCCCTGTGCTTTGTAGGCAAGTGCTGGCAATATTTGAATCCAGAAATCTATATCTGAACCTGCTGTTTTGCAAAAATCAGTGCCTGAGAGCCTGCTTGTGGTTCCACAGCCAAAGAAAAGGGCTGGAGGCATGAATACCTCTGGGAAATGCTGGCATCCAGGTAGGTGAGAACCTAGAAAGGCTATTTTTGCTGATCATGCAATAGGACATTGGAGAGGGGTTTATTTCTTTTAATCATATAACCCACTTTTCTTTTAAACAGGCTGTCAGGAAAATAATGCTCGCCAAGTTTAAGATGATACTGAGCATATTCTCATGCCCTGAAATAATCTGGAGCTGGTTTATTCCTTTGGATCTTCGTGTGGTGAATTTGTCAGGTGTAATGCCACGGGCCCAGCACCCTGTTATGGAATTTGCTAGAAGGTTTGCCTGCGTTTGTGTCTGTTCTGGGTCTGTTCCTCCCACTGTTCACCTTTCATGGAGGAAAAATGCGACCAACATCACAGGGTAAATGTGGCCGAAGCTGTTTGTCGCCCCACCAGAGTGATGCCACTGGTTCCCTGTGCCATCAGACAGGTACTGCCTCTGTCCCTGCTGCACTTGTTGCTTGCTGAGAGCTTGTTCCTTGTGGCAAAGGGGAAGGGAATCCTCTCCTCTCCTTTCTCCAAGAGGGAGTCAAGAAGTGATGAGACTCCCAAGGGCAGCTGTTGCTGGAGGGTAGCGTTGGAGGATCGGAAAGGGAGCAGCCAGCCCAGCTTGAACTGGAGAGAGCTCAGTGCAATGGCAGCATGGCCAGAAACTCTGCCTGATCTGATGGTTGTTTTCCAAGGGCATCCTGGAGCCAAGGAAATACCATTTATTCTTTAGTATCTAGCAAGAAAGGGGGTCTGTTTGAAGACAGAGAACTAGCAGCTGCAATAACCATTTTTCTGAGTCAAAGGAAACAGCAGATGCCTATTAGACCTTGTGTCACTGCTGAATTCTCTGCTTGAGAGCAGCAAAAAGCTCAGGGAATTTCCAACTGAGCTCCATTATGGGTGCATTTTCCCTCAGTTCATCGCAAGCCAAAGTTTGGGGATGTCACCACCAGTGTGTCCCAGGGCAGTGCTACCTGTGAGAACAAAACCACAATTAGAAAAGGGCTCTTCCAAGGGGCCAGGGCAGAGAGGGGACAGTAACAGCAGAACAGAGCTGTGGCTCCCAGCACCCACTGCCCAGGCTCAGCTCCCAGCCACAAACCCTCCCTGCTCCTCCCAGGTCCCACCAGGTCCCACTGGTGCTCCCCATATTGTCCTGTTTAAACAAGGTTTCCACCTGGTACAGTCCCTTGCCAACCTGCTCTTCCAATTCCCCTCCTGTAGGGTGCTTCCCACTACGTGAGGGGCAGGCTGGCAGCTCAAGGTGATGCTTGGAAGGAAGAGGAGTGTTTTAGGCTGAAAACAGGGATGGGCCTTTAGAATACAGCTGTGCCTGAGGGAGCTGCTCTGCTTTTTGTATAAGAAAGAACAAGCCTCTTGCTCTGCAGTGATATTAATGTAAGGGGTCCTGCAGGAAAAGAGGAGGAAGATGAAGTATGGCAGGAGGCATTTATTTTTGAGAATGAGATGCCAGCTGCATTACTGCTTTGCAGTTCTGCCTCTTCCCAGCAAATTAGTCTCCCAGCCCTGTCCCTCCCTGCCGAGCCCAAGCTCCTCCAAGCAGGGCTTGGAGATGTGATCTGCAGGGAATGGCTTTATCAGAGGGAGATGAGGCAGAAGGTCTTTCCCTTTCATGATTGCTTTTATCTTCCCTCTTCCCCCTGGTATCAATGGAGCTATTGCAAGGAAGACTGTTACAAATATCATGAACAGCCAGAAATAAAGCTTGCTGGTGTCTTCATTACTTTTAAAAGAGTGTGTTTGGGCGAGGGAAAATTGCTGGTCATACCCCAGAGGTTTTCTCATATCATGTAGTGCTGTGCTAAACTTCATCCCTTAAATACTGCCTAGGCAAAAGTTGCTTTTAAGGGCCCTCAGGAGCTGCCCCCCTCCTTGCAAGGTTATGTCTCTCTGCTCTTGCATAAACCAAGTTCAAATAATGTTTCTGTTTTCTGCTCCAAAGATTGCTGCTTTTTCTCCCCATGAAATAATGGGAAAATTTGTTAAGCTCCTCAGCTATTTAGGGAAAAATGCAATTTGCTCAGTTTCAATTAGAAGAAAACACCCAAAGCAATAAAAAACCCACTGGCAGCCTGTAAGAAGTAGCAGCACAGAGGCAAGGGCAGAAACAGGGCAAGAAATGACAGTTTTATAAACCTCCTGCTGGGTAGGGATAGAAGAGGTCTTTGTGCCTGCAAAACAAAACTGTTTTTTCTTGAAAGCAACTATTGACTGGCGCTCTACAACTGCAGCTGGAGCTGTGCACAGCAGCCACACGCCTGCAAACAGACTGACTTCCTCCCCACTGAATTCAGAAGAGACAGGCACTGCTTTCCCTTGGTGCTCTAAATCGGAGGTGTGCTCTTAAATTCAAGAAAAAACCCTAAAATATTCCAGGTGTTTTTTTCAGGAGAAGGAGTTAGTTCAGGTGATTTGCAAGACTTTTTTTTCCCCCCAGTTTCCCAGGGCTGCAGCAGCGTGTCTGTGCCAGGTGCCTTTCGCTGGGGCTGTGTCTGTCAGGGTGCAGTGCCTGATTTTCCACGTGGATTTGCAGTAACACCTTTCCCGAGCCAGCCTCATGGCAGCAGAGAGGAGCTTGCTTAAAAGGCCACGTGTATCGATCGGGCTGCAGAGATTATCTTGACTTGTGACCTGTGGGTACTGTTGAGACAAGATTGAAACACAGCTGAAAATCTTCTGGGCATTAATTCCATTTCAGCATCGGGCTTCTTTCCTCTTTGAGAGGCTGGTCCCCACCTCAGTTCCTCACACTTTCGAGGGTCAGCCTCTGCTCCCAGGCAGTGTGATAGAACAAGGTGAAACGACCTCAAATTGCACAAGGGGAGGGTCAGCTTGGATGTTGGGAAAAATTTCCATACTCAGTGGCTAAGCAGTGATGATTCCATGAAAACCTTAATAGTTAGCAGATTTCCCTCATTTCTGTCCTAAAAAATTCACAAATTTCCAAGCACACTTGGAAATCGTGCTCGTGCTCCATGGAGCCACCACATCGACTGACCAGATCCTCCTCTCCTGATCCAGCACCTTCAGGAGCAGTGCTGCTCGCCTGCCAAGACCCAGCCTGTGCCTGGGGCCTCTCAGGTCAGCAGGGAAACCACTCCGGTGGAGAAAGAGTCTTTCTGCCTGGCTGCCTTCACTTGCAAACAGACACCAGTCCCAGGCAGGGGGTTGGTGTTGAGGAGGGGCGAAGCTCGTTTCCTTCCTGGGAGCTGAGGTGATCCCACTGCTTGGGAATTGCCCAGGACTGGGTTTGGCAATCAAAGAGTGGTTGGAATCACAGGATGGTTTTAGTTGGAAGGGACCTAAAGACCATCTCATTCCAACCCCCTGCTGTGGACAGGGACAACTTCCACTAGGGCAAGTTGCTCCAAACTTTGTCCAGCCTGGCCTTGGACACTGCTGTGCCCAGCACCCCAGGAGGCTGACGGGGAGCAAATTCCCCAACCCTTTCTGGGAATAAACTTGATGAAAATTATTACCAGCAAACATCAAGAAAGAAGCCTTGAAAAATTACTTTCCAGGCTGTGGCAGTGCTTGTTTTGACAGAGTTTTGATGCCTTAGTTTGATATTCCATTGAAGCTTTGCTGAAGATACGTGATCTCATAGAAAACAGGGCTTTTGTGTCTGGTCACAAAGAATGATTTGCAAAGACTGCTGAGGGAATTAAAGTACTTATCCAGAGACAAGAATTTCAGCTGAAAATAATCATGGCTTTTTCATTTATAATTCTAGCTGCAACTTGTCAGAAATCTGCCTCGATCCAAGCTGATTGGGCTGGAAATGGGGCAAACCAGTGATAAAATATGGACTGGTCACCCCTAAGAAAACAGGTTGTTCCAAGACTTACTCACAAAATGCTTCCAGCTTCTCCTTCTGCTCACAACTTGGTGTGCACCAAAACCTGGGATGTTTTTAGGAGCACATGGTTAAGGTGGTAATGTAGATGTGAATTGGAGCTGCTCCCCTGCCAGCCCCTCACAGCTCTTGGGTGAAGTTTTGTGTTTAAGTTGTTTCAAGGTGAACGAGACAAACTTGCCTGGAGCACCAGCGCCAAGCCCAGCAAAAAATGGGTTGATTAAATAAACAGAGATTTCCCTGCTATTAGTACTGTTTAGATAACTTCAAAATGCTTATTTTTCAAAGTAAATGAATTACATAACCCTTTCCCCTATTTTTGGCTCAAGAAGGAGTCAGTGAATTTTCTGTTTCAGAGCAGAACATTTGTGCTTTTCACCATGATTCAGGGAACAGTTTTTCAGTCTGAAACTGGTGTGTGGATGATTCACAGTGACACATTTTGTGTTGGCAGCAGGCCCCACCTCGAATGCCTTGAAGCACCATGTGGTCTGGGCTGTGCCTCTCCAGAATTTGTGCTTGAAGCTTCTCTGAGTCTGGGGGAACCAGGCTGATCCCTGGACCACACCAGAGTGCAAGCTGGCATCAGAACTGGTCTGTGACAGCCTTTCTTGTCAGAGTACATCCTTATACTTGTAAAAAGTTTCATGCATTGTTTTACTTCCAGGTTTCAGGTTTCCCTTTCTTTTGTTCTACTTTCCATCATGGTTTACATGTTCTCCTCCATTTTTGATGCTTTCTGGGCATCTTTTGGTTTGGAGCTCTGGGGCTTTTTTTTTTTTTTTTTTTTTTTTAAAGCCAAACAGGCAGGGTTGGAGTGTGGGCTGGGTCTGCTTCCCAGAAGGCTGTCCTTCCTGCACTGGAAGGAAAATCATCTCCCACCTTAGCTCTCCCTGGCTTCCATCACTGAAAGTGAGAAGAGATGGAATGGAGCAAAAAGTGTTGTGGAAACTGTGCTGTTTAACTCTCCCTTTAGTGTGTGATTCATCAAAGTAATTACACGCAGCTAAGGAACCTCAGAGTGCTGCAACAGTGGCATTCTCCTGTAGCTTTTCTATTTCCATCTAATTAAAATGTTATTGTTTCATTCATGTTAGTTTGCATTTTAAATAAGGAGATAGGGGCAGAGTGGCTGATTGGTAACTTATTCTCTGTGTGAGTAAAGATTAGCACTAATCACCCTGTCATACTTGTGCTTTCCTCTTCCTCATGCATCTCAGACATCAAATTGCAAAAGAAGGGGAGAAAGAAGACACTGATTGATGACACTGATTAATTTTCTCTGATGGGTGTCAGGAGGGGAAGGTGACATGCCCTTGCCCACTGCCTAGATAGTCACTGTCTGCATGAGTTGCATTTTGAGGAGTGAAGGAATGTTCATCCCAAAACAAAGCTCTGCTTTGAAACTTAATGGCCTTCCATCTCCTCTTGCCTTTAATTTTTGCTGTGTCTTATCACCTGCCTCTCCATTGTGTCAAGAGAGGGCAGGGAGGAGAGCGAGGCTGGGCATGTGTGGAAACATCCCTATTGGAAACATAACTTGAAATAATCTCCACTGAAACGTGGTGTGGTTCAGCAGCCCCTCAGAGCCGTGGTTTGCTCCCAGAACAGCCGGGATGCAGCAGGCACCATCCCCACCACCCTGAGGAGGCTCAGCAGCTCAGGCTCCTCCAGCCCTCCCCACTGCCCTCAGCCACGGGGACGGTGCTCGGTGGAGGTTTGGGCATGAGTTGGGAGCAGAGCTGTGACACCCAGCGCGGCTGGGAATGGGCTGGAATCTGGCCATTTAAAACCTCCCCTGCTCCAAGGGTTCCTGCAGCCCTGGAGCACGGGTGCTTTTGGAGGGTATTTTTAGCAAACTTCGGTTTACTGAGGGTCACAGGGAAGTAGAGCATCAGCATCTGGAGGAGCTGTCATTCCACTTCCAGTCTTGCAGGAGTAAAACATTGACTTATTTATGAGAGCAGTCAGTTCCCCTCTCCCTGTGTGTAACAATCTGCTTTACCGCTCCCAGCCCAGAGAAATAATTTTATTGTCAACCATTCTGTGCCTTTAATAAAACCTTAAAACAAGTTAAGGGAGCTTTGAGGGAAATGGAAATGTTCCCAGATTTTATTTTATTTTTTCATTCTTTCTCAAAGAGCCCACTCTTTCACTGTCTAAACCAGGGAGCAATAATCATTGCTCTGACCAAAAGGAGGGGGAGGAAATTACTTACTCTACAAGACAACATCCAAATACTTTGTGCCCAGCAGGAGAAGCTTAATCTGTTAGCTGGAAAATGCCCATGTCAAGAATGACTAATGTGAGACCAAATGATACCTGGAAAATGAAGATATTCAATGCTCCCTGCAGAGAAAGAGCCATCAAAATGAAAGGACAGGCTGTTTCCTCCTCCTTTGTTTCAGTGCAGATGAACTTCCTTGATTTCTTCACTTTTTTTTTGGCTGGGGGCAGGAGAGGCAAAACACTCTGAAGGCACTGATAGTCCATGCTTGAAAACAAAGTTGCCTTGCTGTCATAACCTCTGCACCCAAGTGCTGAGCCTCACAAAGCACTGATGCTTTGGGAGAGATCTTGACCGTCTCTGCCGTGGCAGGAGCCCAGAGAATGTTGGGTCAGCAGGCTCCAGATGAGCTCAGAGCAGGTGGGTGATCCCCAAGGGCACAGTGCTCCCAGTGCTCTTGGGCTGGAGTTTCTCTTCCCCCTCCCTTTCCACTGGAGATGTTCCTTCTGCGCGTGGGAGAATGATGGGCTTTGTGGTTTCATAGTGAAATAATTTGTTTTCAACGGAGAAAAAGAAGCTTGGGTCAAACCAAGAAGAATGAGCTAAGAAATTTTATCAAGGATGAGTTAAACAAAGCAATTAATTCAGGGTTGACCTACAGCACTTGGTGTGCAAATTAAGCTTCTGGTTCGAGCTGAGGTGGATCACTTTGCTTCATCTTGGGCTTATAACCCATCCTTTTCTTCTTTAGCTTAGGACAATTCGGAAATAAAGCAGAAGTTCAACATATTTTCTTATTTAATATTTTGAAAGTAAATGCGTTAGTGTTTCCAGGGAGAAAAAAAGTGTTTATTTGAAAACACTGAAATAGTTCAACATTTCCCCCTTTTTTGTCAGTTCTGTATATTGAGTTATTACAAGTAGCTTTTGGTTTCCTTCCAAAAATTAATTTTGCATCAAATTCACCGCTCTCTTAAGGAGATTATTTGTCTGTAACTGCTCTGTTCCTAAGCAAAAGCTGTGTCCTGCACCTCCTTCTGCCTCAGCCTTCATGGGGTGACTGCTGGAGCTTGAGCCAGGGACCTCCAGAAGTACAAGCACGGGGTTTTATCCTCAATGTAGAGGCTTCATTCTGCAGGAGGGGCCCAAAATCACGCTGCAAAAGCTGTTAGAGCAGCTCAAAGTTATAGCAGATATTCAAAGCTCATAACACAGGTACAGGAGGCTTCTAGGGCCACAAGATTTGCTTTCACTTTTTCATTTTATTAGCTTTTTCTAATTGTCACTGTGATGAGTCAAAGCACATCTGATTTGGCTTCATCACTCCCTGAGCCAGGTTCCACTTCTTTTAAACATTTTAATTAATGCATAATAAATAGGTAAACTGATACTTAAGTGGTCCCCTAGAAGTTAGGCACAATCTTCTTGGCATTCTGTCTTGATTCATTTTGTTTGAAATATCTGTCTTCAGTGTGTCTTTTAATTTATTTTGCTTTTGCTCCTGCATTGCTAAAGATCAAATGTTTTTCCTTGCATGTGTCAGGTATAGACCAGAGAGGTCCTGGGGGAAGAGTTTTTAATAAGGTCTCTAATTTGTTCTAAATACATTAATCCAAATAGCACTCAAGTGGCTGGTGCCTCTCCCTCTTTATGTCTGGTCTGTGCTTTTTATTTTGGTTCTCAGGTTGTGAGACTGGCTGTATCATTAAAGATCAGACCAGTCCCTTTTTTCATCTGTACGATCTCTGCTTTACCAAAGGCTGTGCAGCAAAGCAGAATTTCTGAATGCCTGTGCAGCAACAGAGAGGTCCTCACCTGTGAAGTTTTGACACACTCGAATTAAGTTTGAACTCTGCCTTTAGAATTAAAGCTGGTCTATGCATGTATTCCCACAAACAACCATTTTTTCTTGCAAAAATGGCTTTATAATTACACTGAAATGGGAATTTTGCAGCCAACAGCTTTGTCTGCATGTACTAAGTGCAGCTGCAGAGAGCTGCGTGTAGCTGGATGCCCACAAGTTTGGGCTGAGTGAAGAGGGACTTGTACCTCTCAGCTCCCTTGTGCAAGCTGTGAACCTGAAAAAGTGGTCCAAGTTGACATAGACCTGTCACTGTAGCATTTTTTCCAAATTAAGCAAGGAAATAGAAGGTAAAATGAATGAGAGCTGTAAGTAATGGAGCAAGAAGCAGCAGTGTGTGTTAACCATCCCCACAGGAGAGCATCTGCAGCAGTGATAGACTGATGCTCAGCAATTCCCCTGGGCTGACTCCTGTCACTGTCCTTGTCTCTATCACTCACCTGTTGACTGTAAACCGCAGCTCAGCAGGGAGTTGAGTTTTGGGAATATTTAATTTCTATCTTCAAATCTAGCGATGCCTCTCTGAGCTGGTAAATCAATACAGGCTAAATGGAGGGAGTGACTCACATGGTGAAGCCCTGGCACAGGGTGCCCAGAGCAGCTGTGGCTGCCCCATTCCTGGAAGTGCTCAAGACCAGGCTGGACAGACTGTGGAGCACCTTGGGATGGTGGAAAGTGTCCCTGCCCATGGCAGGGGTGGAATGAGATGAGTTTAGTTCCCTTCCAACCCAAGCCATGCTGTGAGTCTGTGATTCCCACCAGATTTACCTGCAGTGCTTTACCTTTCCCAGCATTAACCGCAGTATACATGAAGGAAGCAGCATTTATTTTCTTGCTAACATCTAGTTTTGAAACCAATTAAAAGACAGGAGACAATTAGAAGGAAAATGTGCCATGACTCTTCTTTCTTTGCCCACGTGCTGCCTTTGCTGAGTGCCGCTTGCCTGAGACTTTGTGAGTCATTGCTACACAAGAGAGCTCAGAGTTCATTGTGAAACCAGCACTTTTGTTCTTGCACACTCTTATTTGATATCCCTCCTCCTCCTTCAGCACTTCCAGTGCCAGTGGAATAATTGAGAACATGGATGTTTTCATTTCCATGACTCGGTTCCCGAGTTGGCAGCACACGGCAACAGAGGAATCACTTCTCCAAGGTTCTGCAAATTCCTTTTAACAACCATGGCAAAGCCCAGGTCTCTCTGCATTGGTGGAAAGGCAAGATTTTGTCCTGAAATTCAAACTTCGCTTCATTCATTTGTAATATTCATGCACTCAGTCTGCCAGCCTGGCATTTCAGCTCCCCTGTGGATGTTTTTATTGCCTTTAGTCAAGGCAATATTGCACAGGAGTTAGATTGAGGCATGGAAAGTCAGACTCTCCAGGGTCACTTGAAGGCTTCATTTATAAATAAACCTTGCTAGAAAACAGAGAAAGTCGCTGTGGAAATGCTTGGGAAGAAGAGGTTTAGGCCAGACCTAGTAATTTTCTGCCTCCATCTATTTACCTGAAAAACAGGACTAATAAAAACTTCCTTGTACCCAGAAGGGAATAGATGGCTTTGCTTAATGAATCACTTAATATCTTTGTCCATAAAATGATGCATAAATTGATCATACTTCCACCATTTCAGCGCTGTGTATGCTATTCTCTCTCCGTGAAAATTCATTGCAGTACCTGAAAGCTGAGCGCTAATGAGAATTCTCTGCACTTAAAGGGCTGAAATTAAAATGCTGCAATTACCAAAGTATCTTCCATTAGATGGAATTATTTATGAGAACTTGTCACTTAAAAGACTCTCAGATGATACTGAATCAAAAATCAAGATGTTTCAGGCTATTGTCATGTCTTTTTTTTTCTACCAGAGTGGCTCTGGATCATCACTTCTACATTGCCATGAGTTATCTGGGAGGACAAAGTCCAGGTTTTTCTTATGAGTCTTCTCTAACCATTGTGGAATCTCTGCAAACTAGTCAGAGCTGAATCACTTCATTTCACCAGTTTTGATGCTCATCCTTCTTGTGTCTGGTCCTTCATGAAAAGTGAATCTGGAAGGGCTTTGTTATCCTGGATTAAATTTAATTCTAGGTATTGACCAGAGGGAATATTGCCCCACCAAATAATTACAGTTTTCAGGTTTTTGTGGCAGACGCAGACCTGAAATTGTCATCCCTGGTCTTCTGTGGTCCATCTCACATTTTCAAAGCTTGGAGTTTCTAAGGCTATGCCCAGATCCCAGCTGAATGGGGCTTTACTGCAAGCAATTCCTTTTCAAATGGAAGAGGTAAATAATGTCAGAAGTGAGGCTGTTATCCACTGTGAACTATTATTTTGTAGGCAGAGAAAATACTTTTTATTAAAATAATGAACTGAAATGAAAAGCAAGCAGACAAAGTAAAGATCTGGGTGAGTTCCTGGGAAAGCAGATCCTTCTTTGATCTCAGGTAGGAGCAGACACCTTGGTTGTGTATCAGAAAATCAATCTTTCAGTGTAACTGTGGTGCAAAGATGCCCACACAAGAAGCCAAGGTCACTCCTAGCAGCAGCAGGGGCACATTTTGGGTACATATTTATTGTCCCTGAGGTGGGGGTGAGCTGGGTGTATCTAACATGCCATAAAAACAGTGTCATATTCCACCTTGTGTTAGTTAAAGCACTGGCTCATCTCAGAAGTAGATGTTTATGCTTAAAATAAATTCCTTGGTTTAAGGGTAGAAAGGGTCACAGTGTATCTTGATTTTTTATTAACCTTTTGTAAATAGAAAGTATTTTAAGAAATAGTTAGTGATGGTGCTGCTTCTCTGTCCTTGCCTTATTGTTGGAAGAAGAAAAAAGACTGGAGAAACTAATTACATTTAAAGTGTACCTGATATAAAAAAAATGAAGGAGTCATCAGTCACTGAAAAGAGGAGAATGTTTCATTATGAAGCCAATTTGCCCTTTATTGTGACTGATGTGTGCAGGTGTTTGCCTGCTCTATGCCTCAGAGTTGGGTTCTGAGGCTCTGAGCCCTCTGCTCAACATCCAAGCTGATCCTGTCCCTCTTCTCATCCTGCACTGACCCACGTTCTCACGATATCCTGGAGAAAAAAAAAAAATGGAGCCTCTTTAGGACATTTTGACACAGAAATCGGCCGCCAGAGAGCCCCACACCAGCAAGGGCAGGGTCTGGAGCATCTCAGCTCTTCTCCTTCTCACCTGGGATTCTGCTCAGGGAAGGGGTAGGGAGCACATCGCCCCTGAGAGCTGCCAGTCCCCAGCACAGCTTTCTCCTTGGCCACTGAAATTGTGTCCGAGCCTGAATGGACGTGGGGGCTGCAGAAGAGCAGCAAGAACACACCTTGCTGTCACGGCCAGAGGGGACAGGGATCCCGCCATGGCCTGGAGCCTGCTGCCTTTACCTGGGCCAGCTGTGGCCAGCGTGCTGAGGGCTGGCACGCTGCCACCCCGGGCAGGGCAGGGCAGGGGCAGCGAGCTCACAGGGTCGCGGCCAGGCAGCGCCAAAAAGGTTCCTTTCTTCCCAACCCCGGGCATCCTTTTAGGATGTTCTTTCCCCCGTGCCAAGCTGGGCTTTGTCCTCACCATGGCCATGCTCAGGGCGAGGGGAGCTGCTGTGTTTGTGTGGCTGTGGAAGCCAAAATGCTCTGGCTGCCCGAGAGCTGGGGCCGGGCACAGCCCTGCAGGTGGCACCCACTGTGCCAGCAGCTGCCCCTGCCTTGGCCGGCCCTGGCTTTGTCCCCGGGCAGGGCTGGACGTGGCACACGCCAAAAGCAGGGCAGTGCTGGCCAGCAGCCCCCGCCTCGCAGCAGCTTTCTGCGAGGAGATGGAAGGAAAAGGATCAAAGGATGATTTCGCTGTCGAATTTTGTTCGGCGGTGTCTAACATAAGTGTGACGTCTTGGTTTGCTGTTAGGTAGCAGAGCCAGATGCTCCCAGTGCTTCAGATAAAATGGGCTTCATTTCATTCCTTCAGCTCACTCTGGAGCTGGTTTTTAGTGGTGAATTAAAAATACAAAAAAATTAAAGACTGCATACTCGATTCTTGGCTATGAATATTTATGGCAGTATTGGACTTGCAAATCAAAGGTAATTTAAATGTCAAAACTGGTGTAAAGTCTCTCCTTTGGAGGATAAGTCAGAAAATTAAACTTGATTACAAGCCATAACATTTGGAAATTAGCATCTTAGGGTATCGGTGATAAACACTTCTGTACATCCCATTTTTAAGTAATATATTTTTTAAAGATTAGAATTAATTTTAATAAAAAAATGGTGCCTTAATTAACAGTGAGGTAATTAACAGGGAAATCCTGGTTGCATTCACGACACTGTGATTACTTCATCTTGCTAAATCACTTCCTCTTTTGCAAGGAATCTGCCTCCACAACTGTTTGGACAGGAATGGTTCCTACCTGAGACAAGCTTGTGTCTGGGCAGCCTGCCTTAGGGATAAAAGCAGCAATTTCTGTGCTGAAATTTTTGTGCTTCAAAAAGGAAATTATTTTGGTTAATGCATAGCAAAGTGTAAGTAAGTGCTAGCAACAGCAGCTACGTCTGTGTGAGCAGAGGGGGATGTGACCAACAGCCACAGTCAGAGCCTTGAGCAGCGCCGTGAGTTACTGGGCGCCTGCAGGGATTCAGCTCCTGATTCCTGCATTGCACAAGTCAGGACACTGGAAGCTGATGCCTGCTCCAGGTCAGCATGCCCAGCCATTCCTCCACGGAGCTCTGTGGTTTTGGGAAAGGTAAACCTGAAAAACAACCCTCCCTCTTAAGAGCCTGTGAATGGTGCTGCAGGAGTTTGAGCTGCCATGGGGAAATGGTTAGGGATTCTTCTAAAGCTGTGATCAGAGTCTTGATTTGTGGAATAGCAATTTATACCTTTGCTCCATACAGAATCCAAGGAAATATTTAACCCAGCACCTCAGGCTTCCCTTTTCCATCAGATTTTTAGCCAACCTCAGATGCTGGCTACAGCCAGATGGGTACCCCTACCCTTCGGGGTAAAGTCCAGAGAAATGTATAACAGCAAAGAAGCCATTCCACAGGCAAAATAATCTTTCTCATTCGAGTCATTAGCTGGCTGGATTATGCTTTAGAGCAAAGCAGGTTACGTAAAGTCTGTACTCCGTAATGACTCCTCAGCAGAAACAAATCTGACATTTGGCCTATTAGCCTCATTTGCAGTCTGGTCCGATAGCATTTGGTCTCACATGTTCATTTTGTACTTTAATTTGGAAAAAACAAAATCAATTTTGAGAAATGGGAAAGCATTCAGGGCTTGCCTGTGCTGTGGTTTGCAGGAGAAAGCCGTGACCTTCTCGATCTGTTTTGCCTTGGGTTCATTTTCTGAGAGACCATGTGGATTTGGGGTTACAGAGCCTTCCAGCTGCCCAGTCAGGCTTTGGACCCACAGCTCATTAGGACCTGACCTGTTCAATGCAGTGGCTTTTAATTGGCCCACAGAGACATTGTCACCAGGGATAGGTGACTGGTATCTCCTTTCACAGGTAGGGATTTAGGATTTCTCTCTCTGCGTGTCACTTGATCCAACATGTCCTTCCATACTGTCCCCACTATTTGAGTGTTTCCCTGCTCATTTATCTTCATGGCTCTGTGAGGGGGCAGCCTGAAACCAGGAGATCCTCTGATCTCCTTGGAGATGCCCAGTCTCTCTGCAGCCCCTTGTTTGTCTCGTCTCCCTGGCAAAATGGCTCTCCTCCAAAAACCTGCCCCCCACACACACCTCCTCAAGATGACACCTGTAATTCTACTGTAAGAGCAGCAGAGTGCATAGTATTACTGTAAAAATATTCAATAGGCCCTTTCAAGGAGTCTGCAATAATCACCCTGGCCTCTCCTCAGGAGCTCATGGCTCTCCATGCAATATTTCCAGACCCCAGGTGATGTCTCCACAGCAGCCCTGAGTGCCCATGGCAGCACAGGTGGATCCATCTGGAGGCTGGTCTTGGCTGTGGGTGGAGATGTCCAGGATGACTTGTGTCCACTGGGGACCCTCTCAGAGCAGCTGTTTTCCCTGAAAATCCCAAAAGTGCAAAGCCAAGATACCCAAACTATTGCTCACCCTTGTGCCCCTCTGTGGCTCCAGTTCCCAGCTGGTTCAACCCTTGTGTCCATCTTGCAGAGAGAAAGACCTGTCCCAAAGTTTCAGGCATGGAAATGGCTCACTCAAATGGAGATGCACAATTCCGTCAAGTTCTTAAGCCTCCTTTGAAAAAAAAAAAAAAACAACAACTCTGAATGTCTCTGGCTATGAAGCTTTTATTTGCATTCCTTTCCACATTTATCTGAGCCATTTCTATTTCATCCTTACAACACAGAAGAAAAAAAGAGGAAAAAAAGTGATAGACACATTGACTGATAGTGAATGGGCTTTTTTTCCATCCTCTGGATTTATTCATTTTCCTCCTCGAGCTCTTCACATCTTCTGTTCCCCAGCTCTCGTTTTCTTAATATCCTTAACAATGAATGGACTCAGGAAATGTACTCAGGAACACACAGTTCTGTGGAGAAACCAACAGCCAGATCACATAGGCTGGGCTAAGAGAGCCCCTAAAATGCTGATTATTAAAGCTCCTTCCCAGAATGAGAGGCTGTTTCATCTCCTAAGGATGCTGGGGATGCTGGGGCCAGGAGCAGGACCAAGCAGCAGCCACCAAATTCAGCAGGAGCCCTGGGAAGTCAAGGGGGCACAGTTTCCTTCTGACCTCCCTGCCTTGCCCCAGGAACCCTCCCTGGATTTGACCACGATGTGCACAGATTTTCTGAAAGTCTATTTTTTCCAGAACAGCCATGGCATGTACCCTGCAGGAAAAGGAGCTCATTTCAGCAGCTCCCGAAGTCAGCAGGAGCAGACCTGGAAAACAATATAATGACAAGTCTGTTGATTTAAGTGGCAAGTACTGACACATTCCCGGGAGCACCAGAGGACCAAGTTGCTCCCATTTCACATTGTATTCCTATTTTTTCCCCCACTGACATTCATCTTAAAAACTGGGGGGTGCAATGTAATTAATGGGTGACGCAGAGCTAATTTGAGATAAAGATTTCGTGTTCAGTTTATGTCTTGCCCACAGCAAGAGTGAAAAAAAAAAGCCAAAAGGATTTGGCTATAAAGGAGGTGCTCCATGAAATACAAATGTGCTTTCTGACTTCCAAAACAGAAAAAATGCAGGGAAGTGACTGAAATTTTATCAGGTTAATAAGATCACAAAGAACCTGACACCTCCATGAATAGTGCCTTGATGATAAATCAGTAAAAGAAGTCTATAAACAAAATGTGCTTCTTGATTTGCCTTGGTCACACCGCTCAAGTGCAACAAAGAGAGATAATTTTAGTCTTCCTCAAGACAGCGCCTCGTCAGTACTTTTCCTTGGTAGCTCATCCAATCACCCTGATTATGGGATGCTTTGAGGAGGGGAGGGAATCGGGGAAGATGAGCGCAGCCGGCGCTGCTTGACCTCGCCTCTTGGCCAGGCAGAACTCCTTAAAGGAGAGCTGGAGATCTCTCCAGCCCCCTTCAGAGCCTGATGAGAAGAGGGACAGGCAGGTACTGCCCCCTGGGAAGGACTGCCATGGAAATAGGGACGTCAAGAGGGTTCTGCAGCATTTCCTGAGAGAAAGCTCAAACCTCACTCTGCTAAATGGCACCACTCTCCCAAAGTCTTTATGTCAGCCAGGAGAGGTGCTGGTGGCTGCCCAAGCTCTCAAGCACTACTTTAGGCTGCAATTAATTTGTGCAAACTGGGAAAAAATAAAAAAAAAAAAAGGAGGAAAACAAAACAAACCCAAAAGGAAACAAAAGCAACCCAAGGAAATAAAAGTCCATATTGCCATAGCTTAATAAAGCATCTTGGGGAGGAACTGTAGCATTTTCTCTGGAAATTGAGGTATGTTCCAAACTTCAGCTTTAAAGTTCAGACCCCCAGAGAGATTGTTAGATTTTAATTGCTACCTTAATCAACATTTATTAGTGCTAACCAAAGCTCCTCATGGATTTAAAATTCAACCCAATTGTCAACTACTAATTACTTTAAGCAGGCAAGCTGTTATTTTACCAGCTGTATTAATGAGACTTTTCAGCATATGTGAAATATTACAAAAAGCTGCAGAAAAATTGATCCTGAAATGTAATTCAACAGATAATATTTTTTTGTCATGACTTGTCTCTCAGACACTATAGCATCTCTTACCCTCCTCGACCTCCACCTCACCTGGCAGAAATGCAAAACCAGTATTGGGGCTGATGTATTTTTCAGTTGGAGAATGATTTTTTTTTCTTTCCATTTCTTTGGGTTTTTGCTTAACCTAACTTTCCTTTGAATTGTTCTGAATTGGGTCTAACATGTTTTTCAATAGGAGAATGATTTGTTCTTTCCATTTCTTTGGTTTTTTGTGTAAATTAATTTTCTTTTTTATCCTTCTGCAGTATGTGCCTCATGCATCAGGCTGAAGGCTCTAGTCCTTGGCTGGTTTATAACAAAGTCTTTATCTTAAATCTTAAGCATCATCCTGGGGAATGGAGCTGATTTATTAATTACCCCATGCTCTAATGGGTTTCTGCTCTCCTGTCAGCCAGCTGCTGGTTACATCCTCACTTTTTCCCCACCAAGGGCAGGACAGAGGGGCCAGAGCAGCTTTGCCCCAGAGAGGGACCTGGCTGGGACACGGGTGGCAGAGGGGAGCCGAGCACCTGACTGCTCCACACTCGTGAACATTCCAAGTGTAAAACTGGAGTCTGAGCCAAACAGACCCACACTTTTCTCTGTCATGATCCACCTACCGAGAGAGTGTGGGAAGAAACAAAGCACCACTCGATTCAACTGTTTGCTGCTCTTCACAGGCAGAAATCTTTGCTTGTTGTGCTCCAGTGCTTGTGTCTTTGGCTTGGTTTCCCTGCTCAAGCAGACTGTTTAGTTAGAATCCTGAAACAGTCACTGCAAGTGACTTCATACTCATGTGGGCAAAAGCCATCCATTTGGATTATGAGGGATGAAATGACTCAGTGTTGCTAGAACAAGAAAAGTCGGGGGATAATTGACTGTCACCAGGGTTTGAATATTTTTTTCTTGATGTAAATACCCAAGCATAACAGTCTCATTCATGACAACAGCCATCCCAAGCATGAACCAAGGAAGAGTGGAATTACAGGCACAGGTTAGAGAAGCAAGGATCTGGATGTTGGCTCACAAAATCAGCTGCTGTGAGTCATTTACACAGTGATAGTGCCCTCAGACACATGTGCAGCCTTAAGGCTGTGGTGGCTGCCCCTCCTGCGGCACCCCAGGCTGCAGAAGGAGTGTCAGATGTGCTGAGCACTTGTGGCCAAGAACACAGAAAGAGGCTGATTTCCTGGGGTCTGACAAGGACATCATCAGCCAAGCTCAAGAGAGCATCAGTTTGCTCCATAGGAAGCACCCTGGAGACACTTTCTTTGGATGAATGTCCACCACGCGAGCCCCCACATCTTGTGCAACCCAATAGGAAAGAAGAATCAAAAGAGGATAGACAGAAAATAACTGGAAAATCTAGATTAGGATTACTCAGCCGTCAGGAGCATTAGGCACCGTATGAACATTTATTAAATTATTTAGAGGGCTGACAAGCAGCAGAGCTGGAGAAACCCAAATATCTCGTGAAAGGGAATGGGCAATATCCCTTTGGCAAAAACAGGCAGGAGCCAAAATACCAGCAGACAGTGAGAACTGAAATCTAACTGCTCTGGTAAATTATTTAAAGCCTATTTCCAATCTGTCATTAGATGTTGAATTATTATTTCCCCTTCAGTAGAACGTAGCTGCTGGGGAGGGTGAGGGGGACTCGTAACAAAGGCCTGCGTGTTCAGAGGAAAAAGCATGAACATTATTCACTGAGTTTTTGTTCAACCAAAAATATTGCCTTAAATAGTGCAATGGATCTGAGGAGCAAGACTGAGGCCAGCAAACTGACAGCATATGAATTGACTTTATTCTTGTTTGCAAGCAAAATTGGGTAAATTGAATTAATTTACCTTGTAGCTCACTGTACCAGTCACAGGAAATGAAGAAGGAAGGAGCTGGACTTGATGATCTTTGTGGGTCCCTTCCAGCTCAGAATATTGTGACTCTGTGATTTCCTGAAGGAGGAAGTGGAGAAGATTTGAAGCTTTTGGGTTAAAGATGATGTGGTGGAGGATCATCACTGCTGCTCTCTCACTTCTGTCCTCCCTTACCAGGGACAGGAAGGCAGCAGCTGTCCCATGCCAAAACCCTTCCTTTTTAAATTCCACATATCCCACTTAAATCAGCGGCAGGAGGCCCTAAATTAACTGAAGTGAGATGTACAAGGCCCCAAATTCATCATCAAGCTCAATCCTAGAGAGAACTTGGGTTATTTGAGTTTTAGTGTGGGGCTGTTCTCTTTTTTCTCTCTTTGGTGTTGGGCTTTTTTGAATACTCTTCCATTTTTCGAAATAATCATTTTTCCTTCAGTTTTATTAAGAGAAAAAGCTGAGTAACCATGATATAAAAGGCATTTCCAGTACACAGTGATCAGTGAGCTTAGAACCTCCAATTTGTTTATTCTCCAGTCCATTATTTCCAGACTTTCCTGAATTTCACAATTTTTCTTTCTCTTTGGAAGGTGGAATCAGCAGAGCCATTCAGGTTTGATTTTGGTGGGCAAAGACCAGGAAAGGAGGAATTTTTCTCTTAAGAACAGTTATAATGGAGTAGGTTCTCTGGCATTTAGAGAGGTAATGAAAAGCTCTGAGGTCCCCAGGGAGTTCAATATTTAGGTATTACCCTTGTGTACAATTAGGAATAATAAGATTTATATGAAACACTTATGGATGAAACACATTTTTTGCTGTTACTTACAATAGATAAATAAATATGAAAATAGTTCAGGTCACAGCATTGTAACCATGCATAGAAATGAGGTTAAGTGTTCCTTCAGGTATCCAGTCATGCTCAGGAATGCCACCATTATTCGGTGCTCTGACATCTTTCCCAACCCATCATGAGCAGGAGACCCATTTAAGTTGTTCTGCATCAGATGTTATTTTTTATGTACAAATGTTTTCTCCAAGGAGGGAAGTTTATGAATGGGAATGTTTTTGCCATAAATATGATGGATGCTTTTTGTCAGTACGCAATTTATTTCCATCTGTTCTGTATCTGATTAACTCCTGCAGAGTATGTGATTAACTCAACTTCTCAACATCATTAGCTGCTCTGAATTCCCATTATAGTTCATCAGTGTGGGACCACACACAGGCTTGAAAATGGTACATGTTGGTTATTCTTGAAACCTTAATCCACACTGCCTGGTTATTCTCTGCGATGGCCACAGATCTACAGAGAGAAGCCAGGAAAACATCGCTAGTGTGGAACAGACACAAAATGCTAATGAAAACGGAGTTTAAGCAGATCCTCTTTCTGATCTCAATGCTAGAGCTAAATTAAGCCCTTTGAAAGAGTTCATGGCAGGTGTTATCCAGCTGGAGACAGCTCTGGAGGCATCCAGCCAGCACAGAGAGAGGAGAGCACCACTGCCCTGTGCATGGCCACGTCCTCCTGCTGTGCTCCAGGTTGTAGATGCTTGCACCTTGTAGATCCCCAGGTACAGCACTGCAGGCAGTGCACACTGCCACCCCAAGCCTTGTAGTTGCACGGATTTTCTTCTGATATAAATATCTACCAATACAAAACCTGGAACTTCTCCATCGAGCAGCCAGAGATCAAGAACAAGTCTTTTGCATTAGCCTCTGAGTTGTCTTTGGAGGGATTTTCCCTCAATGAGTAAAGCAAGTAAGTGGATGTGTCGGGAACAGATGCTCACGTGTCCTTTCTGGGCAATTAATTGAGCTCCAGCCTCACTGACAGTAATGGCCACAGGGCAGCAGCAGCATGGGGACAGGAACCAGTCCAGTGACTCGAGAACATCCATCAGTTCCATCTGATAATTTGTCTTCAGACTTACCTGTTCTCTTTCTTCACCCCAGCAACAGTACCTGCAGTCCCCTGTTCCCAGATCACATCCCAAGCAGAGATAAAGCAGGGCTCTGCAGAGGTCTGAAATACAGAGTTGTGGCCAATTCCAGCTCCTGTGGCTGATGCCAGCCTAGGTCAACAATACCTGCTGAGTTATTTAATCAGCAAAGGATTGGACAGGATGAGCCTGTGTTCCAGGCTTTTCTTTGGGATTTTTCCCCCTGGCTGAAAAACTCTGGATGTCCTGCTCCTGTCTGTGTTTAGATCAGGCTCACACTCTCACCACTGCCCCAGCTCCTGAGCTTTAGCTGCTTGTGTCTGCCACCCACCCATGTCCCCCCGCAGCTGTGTCCTGGCTCCAGGCTTTGCCTCTGTAACTCAGAGCTGATCATACGTTTTGACATCAATACCTGTGACTGGGAGCAACAATTTACATCATCGTAACCTTTCTCTGAAATGTCTGGGCTTGATTTTCAGCGCTCTTGAAAAGGTCTCCCTGAGGCAGAGGGAAGGTGCTCCTCAGTCTCTCTGAGCTCCTGCAGCTCCTGGCGGTGAGCAGGGGAGCTCTTTGGGAGGAGATCAGAGCAGTTCACACGGCCACACTCTGTTACCTTGGATAACGTGTGCGGAATGTGTACTCACTTCTAGCTGGGTAGAGGAGGTGCGGGGTGTACCGGGAGATAACAACCAGAGGCTTTTGTGCCCAATTCTCAGGGCGTTTCAAAGAGGAAAATACTCGCTGGGTTTTGCTGTCTTGTCTTTGATCATTCATTAAGCTAATGACGGGATATTATATCTTCGATCTACATAGATATTTGCATCCTGTCCCTCTTCAGGAGGAAAGGGGAGGGTTGTTCCACACGGCTGAGCCCAGTGGGGTCTGTGTCACTCTGACGCTGTGAGGGGTCCCTGCAGGGACACAGGATTCCACCCTACCCTCGTGCACCCACCAAAAGCGTCTGCCCAGGGCACAGAGTGCCACCCCCCATGCCAGCAGCCAGCCTCTGTCCGAGGGTGACAGCTGTGTCACCCCTGCCGCGCTGTCAAGGCTGCGGAGAGCGCAGCCGCCCGAAATGGAGCGTGACAGGCAAACCTGCCCGAGCCAAAACTGGCAGCCTGTAAAGGTCGAGCTCCTGCTCAAAGGCACTGGTCGAGCTCCTCATACACACACAGGCTTTGGCACTAGGCCAAATACTTCTATTTATCCAGGATTTGTGCTCCCATACCAGGATGCTCTTATCCAAGGTAAGGACCAGACCCAATACCTTGCAGTACTGGTCCCCTCAAAAAATTCCTGAAGAGATTAATTCCCTTACTAGGCTATAGTTGTCCAGCTTCCGTGTTTTTCACTGTGCCAGTTTCTGGTTTCAAAAGCAGGGGTTATTTTCTTCTATCACTCACAAACTCTCACCCCTCTATCACTCATCCTCTCCTGCCCTGTTGTAGCTAAGGAATGGTATTTACCTGATAATTGTGAGATACTTGGCATAGAAAGCTGGAGAGCTATGTAAAGGTGGGGTTAATTGGATGGAAATTTATTTACTGTGGGGGGGAAAAAACCTGTGGATTTTTTTTTTTTTTTATCAGACACATCCTGTGAACATCAAACACGAGTGCCATTGCCAAATGCTCCCCTTGGCATCCCAACACGATGTACCTTCCCCTTCCCTGCTTTGTCTTGCACAGATTGCAGTATCCTGGAATGCGGTACTGTGCTTATTAGCGGCTGAAATTATCCACTGGCTGGTTAAAAAAATGCTAATTCTGGCTACTGAGTGAGATAACCAGTAATTTTGTGAAGTACATTTAGTCAAATAAGATTTTTTGGCAGCCAAATGTTGTTGTAGCAGAATGTGCTTCCCTGATTGACATATGCTAACAATACTGCCTCCACAGTCAGGGGGAGGATAATTTACTTTCCATTTCCATTGGAAATGAGGTGAACCGGAATGTGGGATATTGTTAAAATGTAGCTCTGTGGTTTAATAGAACTGCTCAAAACAATAAATCAAACAATGCTCTGTATCCTCAGTCCTCTCCTTCATCACTTCCAGGCACCCAGCAAGGACGCATCTCCTCTTGAGTCAGTTTTCAGCTCCTTTGGGGTTTCTCCATTTCCCCAGGTATGTCCCCAGGAGTCTCTGCACTGAGAATCCTCCCCAGCCGCAAACAGGAAGGCTGCAGCAATCTCACAGCACTCCCCATGTGTGCACAGGGAAACGAGCTACAGGAAGCTCCGTGGGTACAGATGAGCTTTTACCAGCTCGTCATCATCCACACTTCTCTCCGTTTTAATTGTCCTTCCCACAGCCCTGAAAAGAAAGGGAGAAAAATCGCTCTGGGCATCCCAGCTCACTGCTGGAAGGGGCTGCATCCCTGGAGAGGATGTGCTGACAGAGACCAAGGATTGGCTCTGCTGTCACCTCATTTGTCAGGCTAAAAGGGAACATCTCTGATCTCTGACACAAAATCCCTGTCATAACGCAGGGTTAAAATTATCCCTTAATCTCAGCTGGCCCCCGTGTCCACTCCAGGGGCCTTGCTCCTGCTGGCAGAGCATCCCAGCTGCTGCTCCATGGATGAACCTCACTGTGCTGCTACTGCGACCAGCATTTCATGCTCCATTGGCTTTGGGGGATTTTTTCTACTTATCTGGAAAAAAGGCATGAGGGAAAACACAAGATCTGTGTTCAAAAATCTTTTGTGTTCTCAGTATTGGAACATTTTCTATTTTCTCATCAAAACCCTTTCAATTAAAATATTTTGAGTAGTTCTGATGCTTGGTTGTTTTTATCATAAATCCTCACCGTGTCGAGTTTGCCACTGTATCTCCAGAAGAGCCTTTAGCCTTATGTTTTTCTTTTAGCCACTTAAGTTCTCCAAGACCTCCCTCCTTTTTTCTGTGCCTCTCCAAAATCGTGTGCTGATGGACCATGGGAACAGTCAGCTGCAGGTGGCTCAGGTGATGGAGTTTTGCTGGGAGCAAAGGTGACCCCTAAACAAGTGTAATACTCATAAATTTTAACCCTCCTTGCCTTCAGATATACCTAACAAAAAAAAAAAAATCTGGGCTTGTAGTAGGGATCCAAACCCCGTCTTTTTCCAAAGTGACCTTTGAATCTGTGTTCCTCCAACAGTCGCTTTGAAGCACAAAAGAATAAATCTTTGCAAACCCTCTGATTTACAGGACTTTGTTGAAGCCCTCTGGGGAGTTCCTGTGTGGAGTTCTGTGCTCATCTTCTCCATCACAGCTGCGAGGGAGCTGATGGCTTTCAGTGGTAACCCAGGGAAACCACGCAGTCAAATAATTTGAGGGACGACTTTGGCAAAACTGAATCACGTCAGCAGGAAGCTCAGCAGAGCCAGGGGAGCAGTTTTCCTTGCAAAAGGTTTAGGAAGAGTCACAAACCTGAGAACTGCGTTCTGCTTTTGTGTCCCTTGGCTTTGCTGTCCCTTCCCCCGTGTCTCTCCCACACTCTGGAAGGAAGAAGCAAACTCACAAGGCTGAATTCTCTGTCTCACACAAAGTCTGATTTTTGTTGAGCTAACTGTGAGGCTGATGGCTGCATCTAGAAGTTTGTTTCCCCTAAATTTCCGTGTATGTCCTCATGAGCTTATGAGGCCTCATCCTCAGCTTTTCTCCATCTCCTGTGTCCTGCAAAACCCTGCATAACTGTAAAGATTCCTATTTCATATGAAAATCACCTTTGGCAGTAGGTAGCCTAGAGAAAGGTGGGATGAACATGATCACTAGAGAGCCAGGAAGGCTCAGTGCTGGAGCAGGGCAGGAGCCCAAGGCCTGCTGGCCGTGATGGAGCTGGGAAGGTCATGGTCACCACCCTGGGGACAGTGAAGGTTCTGTACCTCTGAGGCCTGGGTGGGTCACAGAGGTGTCTCTGCCACAGCTGGCATCCATCAAGACGTGTCTGTGGGGTTCAGGGTCTCAGCAGAGGGTTCTGCTGGGAGCTCGCCCTCAGGTGACGTTGGTGTTGCCATTGTCCTGCTCGGCACAGCCAGAGAAGAGTGATTTGGGTCTCTGGCTGTCGCTGCTCAGGCAGGGCTGGAAGGGAAGGTTGTTGTTCTGTATGAGACAAAACACGATTTGGTCCTGAGGATTAATCCCATCCCACAGATCCTGCCAGCCTGGTGCTTGAGCAGCATTTAGGATTGCACTGATTCCAGCAGCGACAGCAGCATGGAACTGGGTTAGTGTTTCATTCTGTCCTGCCACTGGCAAACATTGCAATATTGGATTTTACTTTTTTTTTTATGAGGATTTAGCATACAGTCACAGGGTTTGTGGTGGTGTGTTTGTGTCATTTTTTTAAGCCTAGAGAGCAGCCAGGGCTAAGCCTTTCCATGCACAGCTTAGGGCTCCTGCACTGAGCTCATTCAGTTCATTGTGGTGCTGGGCTCTGGTGGGCTCACTTTGGTGCAAACACATCAGTTTTGAAGGAGGGGAGAATCAGGCTGAGCCATGCTTGATGAGAGCAGCGATGAGGCCAGATCCCTGTGTGTGTGTGCACCCAAACAACCCAAACACAGGATTAGTGTCGATCCAGCATCACACAGACTGTGCTTGCCGTGGTGAGCCAACATAAATCTGAGACCTTCAGGTCAAAATGAGCTTGCACACTCTCTAAACCTTCCTTCCTGGGGCCAGAGTAGTCTGTAAAGATCCATAACTCTCCAAAGGCTCCCATGGGTGTTCGCTGACAGCTGTAGCCACTTTAGCCCACTGATGTTAGGAGACACTGTAAAAAAATCCCATTAAACACCTCTACAAATCTTCCTGCTCCTGAACTTTCAAATATATAGTCCTGGGATCCCAGACCAGCTCCTCTTGAGCAAGTGGGAAATTTTCCACTGACTTTACAGGGTTGTTGGAGGCACCAGCTCCAGCAGCGTGCAAAGTCACCTGAAAATGAAGTGTTGCTGCACTGACGTGCGCAGTGTGCTGGGCTCCCAGCAAACAGCTCAACAGAAAAACAGGGAATATAAAGGGTTTGCTCAGGAAAATTGACTTTTCTCATCCTTACGTACTTCAGGACTTTGTGTTTGCAAATAATTCATAATTCTTTCAACAAATTAAAACATTCGGCTACTGGGGAAAAGATTGATTTTTGATTTATTTTTAATTTTTTTTTTTTTTTTACTATATGAGAGTTTTGCTACAAATCAAGGCAAGGAAAAAAATCTTTAAATATTGCCTTTGATAGAAAGTATGCAATATTCTCACTTTTACCATAACAATTCCTAAAAGGGAAAGTCAATGCTATTCTAATAAATTTTTTAAGCTCTTTAAAAGACTTCAAAATGCAATTATGGAACGAATCAACGCTTTTAAGTAAGCTTGGAAAAGACTTTCAGAGTTCTGCAAAATTATATCAAGCAAGTCTAATTTCCAGCTAGGGCAAAATTTTAGAAAGAAAACCAATAAATCCTGATTCTCAGGTGGCAGAGTGAAACATTTCCAGAGTTAAGTGCTTCATTTTGCTGATGTGCAGACATTGTTCAGCAGTGGGGAAGAAGAAGGGCATTCTGCAGCTAAAGCCACAGAAATTGGTGTGAGGAGCTACAGGGTTCATTCCTTAGCCTGACCTGGTAAATCTGAGCAACATTTTCACCCCTGTGGGCACCAGCTCTGCCCGGCTGCATTGCAAAGGTTAAAGAGCTGGTGTTTGCTGCTTAATGATCTGTCTTAGCCTGTGGAGGCAACTCCAGAAGAAAACTCCTCTTTATATACAGGAGGCTGTGAGAGCTTTTAGAAGCATAGAAAACTGCTTTATACTTAACAAAAGAGGCCATTAGCAGCTTGTAGTAGTGGGGTGTATCTAGGAATTCACTCAGCCCGCAGAGGAGCTCTGTTATTGTTGCCAGTATAAACGGGAGAGGATGCTCTCACCATGTGGGTGAGAGAGACAAAACCCAGCTGGTACTTTCGCTTAACGCGTTGAGCTCCGGAGCGCTAAGTTGTACAGGGCCTTGATCCATCCAAAGAAAACCTGGGCAACAACAACAGCGCTTGTCTCCACCGAAAAAGGATTCCTGCTTCAGCTCCATGGACAAAGAAAGTGAAATGCTCCTGATGCGCCTCTGCTCCCATGTGCTCATGTGCTCATTTCTTTTACGGATGCCCAGCAGCGCCTTGGGGGTGCCGTGGGTGATTCCCGTTCACCTCCAGCATTTCTGAATCCCTCCAGGGCACAGAGCCTGCAAATCTGCCCCCGGCACAGGGTGGACAGAGAGCCTTGTCTCCGTGGTGGTGGTCCAGCAGGGTGGGTGGATGGAGAGGGGGTATCTCCAATGCAGCAGATGGAGCACCTGTCTCTAGATGAGGTTTTGAAATCTGCAGAGGGACCCGGCACTGGCTTGGAGTGCAGGGTTGTTCTGTGTCATACATCCCTGAGGTGAAAGATAAGTCACTGTCTGGGGAAGAAGTCAGCCTGCCTTGGAGCTCTCCCACTGAGCAAATTCCCTCTTGAGTTTCGTAGTTTCATCTTTTTGTCATTTTATCACTTCTAATACAATTGGTTTTACTGCGATTTGCAGCGCGGCTTAATTCTTGTCAATATTTTGAAATTCTAAAAACTTGAAGGGCTTGTGATTTGTTCCACACTCACCTGAGTGACGTGCTGAGTCTCCTACTGTACCATCCAGCAGAGAGGATGAGCTCTTAGGCTTAGCAGAGCAGCTCCCCATGGCAGCCTTGCAGATGTGCAGGCAGACCTTACATGTGCCTCTGTTTCCCTGAGCTGCTCTTTGCCAAGCTCAGTTCCACTGAGGTTTCTAAACATCCCAAAAGCTTCCCTGTATTTGACATGAATTGTGACTTCTACTTGATTCAATCACTGCTTAATTTGATCCTCCATTTAATTTTATCAAAACTGTAGTAATCAAATAATTTGTACTAAAAACATTATAATTTCCACTTGTTTATTCCGATCAATTTTAATCCTTGAAGGCACAAGGTTTATTTAACTTAGTTATGAGGTAACAAAATACTGTCATTAAATGTACAAGGAAAGGACACAAGACAAAAAAAGATAGTTAAAAAGATCCCAAGGAGTGCTCATAATGGAGGAAAAAACAATAACACACTGTTATTTAGAAGTCATGTTATGCATGATAAAAGCTAAGCAGCATCCTGCTGGTTGTGAGATGAAAAGATCAATGGCATGTTTCAGTTGAGACATTTCTGGTAATGAACTGCACTGAAAAGGGGAAAAGAATGTAATTAGATATGAATGACTTTGCCTTTTTTGGGTGTCGACCGACATGAATGAACCCACGTCAGCAGTGTTTGATTCTCCTTCTGTACAATAAACCTTCAAAACCAGCTGAGTAAGAGGAAGGAAAGATTTCCACTGCAGGCTGTTCCTCTGTTGCTTTGGGAAATAAAACCCGACCTCCTGCTCCCGCTGATCCTATCCCTGACTGTGCCCCATCTCTGCCCCGCAGGTCAACACCTTCATCTCCTTCGTGTTCCCCATGGTCGTCATTTCCGTGCTCAACACCATCATCGCCAACCAGCTGCTGGTGATGTTCAAGCAGGCGGCCCAGGAGAACCAGGTGTGCACCATTGGTGGGCAGCAGACCATGCTCAGCATGTCCATGGAGCCCAGCAGAGTGCAAGCCCTGAAACACGGCGTGAGGGTCCTGCGTGAGTATCGCCTTCCCCTCCCTGTGGAACTGGCTGGGGCTGTCTAAACAAAAATAACTTGCAGAGTAACAGGAGGGAATTGGAAAACACGCTCACTCAAAACACCCTCTCCTTTTCGTCTTTGCTTGTTGGTTTGCGAAGCTAATGAGCAGACCTGCTCGCCCTGGAGAAGCAAAACCAACCCAGCATTTTAATGATTTAGTCGACAGCAAATTAAGCCTTGCTCGTATTGTTTCATTACTTCCCTTTTTTCTGCGGAGCTTTGGTTCAGACGGAGCTTAAATAAAAGATCCCACACTCAGGAATTGAGCTGTACTGCAGAACAGTGGATGTCTTGATTAAATAAGCCGAGGAAAAGACCAAAGAATCTGGTAGCTTAACCTTACAGAGGATAAAGCAAAAGCTGTTCGAAAATAGTACCCAAAATAGCTAAGAGTGTGCCCATAGCGGTTTTAAACATTAGATGGGGAGAATTTGTTAGTAGAAAGCTTTCTGATGTTCTGCTGTTTGTAGAAGGGTTTAGGTTGGCAGCGACCTTAATGTTCACCTAGTCCCAAACCCCTGCCATGGGCAGGGACACCTTCCACTATCCCAGGTTGCTCCAAGACCTGTCCAACCTGGCCTTGGACACTTCCAGGGGTGGGGCTTCTTGGTATTTGAAGCGCTTTGGCCCAGACCACGTTTCCAATGAGAGAAATCCCTAGAGAAGTCACTGGAGCCTCCATGACATTTTTCCAGCTGTTTTTCTCATGCAGCACTCCCTGCCCATGCCATAGGTGAGCCACCGTGTGCACCCCAGCTTCCATCTGGGAAATGCCTACTGAGAAAAAGGAAAGAAAAACACAGAGGACATTAAGTTCCCCACAATTATCTTGTTGGACTGTGTTTGTTTTCTGTCTCTGCACCCCAGTGAACTGTTATCCACGGGTGGGTGAGGAGGGAGCCTTGCTTCCCCACGGAGCCTACAAGGACTTTGCTCCTTGCTATCCTTTTCTGTTTTTTAACACTTCTGCCTGCTGCCATGAAGTGAGACGCTGCCTTTTCTCACTCATGCTGCACCACCTCACACCTCTCTCTCTCCTTTTAGTATTGCATCCTCTTTGATCATCAGGAAGAGAGAGCTCTTCATGAATAATAACTGAGAAACCTAAATCTACACCTGGCATCCCTCAGCACTGGAGGAAGTGAATCCCTCACCCATGGGTCCACATCTCCTCTGAGGCACTGAAAAAGAGCCCTTCACTTTCTGAACAATAAGCATAATTTTCTTTTTCATCTTCCTCTGCTTCCTCTCTTTCTTCTCCAGGCAAATTTTTGGGTTTGCTGTGTACTGCAAAAGCTGAGAATATTTGGCAGAAGTGAGGGTTTCAGTCTGCAGCCTGAGATGGTTGAAAAGTGGGTCAGATGTGGCTCCACAGGGCCCCCCTGTGCAGCAATGCCCAGGTATTCCAGGCATCTCCTCAGGGCCACCCGGGCAGCAGCACTGAGCTCCCCTCCCTGCTGGGAAGGCAATGAGAGGGCAGCTGCTTGTTGCATTTCTGCGCTGAGGAAGATACAGCAAACAAAAAAGTTCTCCCTCACTTTTGTCTGTGTTTCATTCCACCATGCAGAAATGCTCTCTTTATCTAGCAAATGGGAGTGAAATCCCGCTGCATTTCAGTTTTTTGGATGCACTTGATTACTGGAGGTGCTTGATTCACACTCACATTTGTCACTTGTTCCTCATGAGTTATATTTTAATAACCCCGGTCTCTGAGCTGTCTGAAAAGTAGCAAAAAATACACAAGGATGCACATGATTTATCCCGGCGTCCATGACAGCCAAAATCATGAACAGGGTCTGGGCTCATTTATGGAATAGGGTGGGAAAAGAAAAATGACACTTGCCCCCCCTTATAGAACTGTTGGCAGAGTATCAGAGCTTCATGGGGGGAAAAGTATTTTCCATTTCCAAAAGTGAACTTTGGCCTGAAGTACAGAGGAGGCTGATTTGGGTGTAAGGGTGAAATGTTTCAGAACTTGTAAAAGTAGTCGTTAGAAAACAATTTTTTTATGGTTCATGGTGTGCAGAGCTGCTGGATAAGATCAGAGCAGAAAAAAAACTTCCTTACTCCAAATATACTGAGATTAAGTATTTGTTTACATTGAAATAAGAGCTAGAAGTGGCCAGGCTAACAGCCTCATTTAAAACATCCACAACAGTGTTTTTCTTCTTTTTGGTAGCATTTGTGTATTTTCTTGGCTTGATCTTCCTTTGGTCATGTACAAAATAATGAAGGTGATCAGAATCAAGGAATGTGTCAGGCCCGTTGCCTGGGAGCCACCTCATTAAGTCAGTAAGCATGAGATTCCTGATTGTAATTCCCTCTCTGCTGTTAGAGTTCACCAGGTGTGAGAATTCAAATTCAGAGGGCTCCAGGCACTCGCAGCTTCCCAGCTTTTTTTTTCCTCAGGATAACAGGGCAACCAGTTCTGTTGTTAAAAATACCTTCCACTGAGAGATTTCATATCCTCCTTCATCCTTCCAGTTCCTTCCATTAACTCCAATTTGTGTTGCTATTCCTTGGCTGTGTTGGAGCCCTGGAATGCTGAGTCTCCCACAGCTGTGTGATGCTTCACAGAAGTATGAACATTCTCTGATTGCACAGCCAATCACTTGATATGATTCTAAATAATCCTTAAATACTCATACACACACACCAGAACAATCATAGAATCATGGAATGATTTGGGTTGGAAGGGATCTCTAAAACTCATCTCATTCCACCCCTGCCATGGCAGGGACACCTTCCACTGTCCCAGGCTGCTCCAAGCCCTGTCCAGCCTGGCCTTGGGCACTGCCAGGGATGGGGCAGCCACAGCTGCTCTGGCCACCCTGTGCCAGGGCTCACCACCATCACAGGGAAGAATGTTTTCTTAATACCCAGTCTAACCCTCCTTTTTTCACTTTAAAGTCATTCCCCTTGTTCTGTAACTCCAGGCCCTTGTCCCAAGTCCCTCTCCAGCCTTCTTGGAGCTCCTTTAGGCATTGGAAGGCTGCAACAGGTTCTTCCTGGAGTCTTCTCTTCTCCAGGCTGAACAAACCCAATTCTCTCTGCTGCTCAAAAATCAGGGTGTATTTGAGCTTGGCCCAGGATGAAAGCTCTGTTCAGCCAAAACGTCTTCTGGAAAGGGAACAATTCTGTGGCATGGACTGACGCCCCCACCAATACACCTGCCTGCAGCCCCTTCTCCTCCAGGCAGCCCTCAGCGGCTCCTGGCTGCCTGTCAGATCAGCTCCCACGTGGATGGGAGGAAGGCAGGAGTTACTGAATGGCACAGCTGAGCTCTGATAACGACATTGAGACAAATTGATGGACATCAAGGGGAGGCTTTGCAAGGGGACGTTGGCTAAGCCTATTAAAATGTAATCAGTTCCAGGTAGCATTTGCTCTGTTACTGAAGCTGCTTAGTGAAAGCAATTATAAAGCACTTAGAGGTTTAACCAATTAAAAGAATATCCTTCAGTCTCCCACAGCTGGCTAGGTGATGCCTCAGTATATGCTTTTTAGCAGATGAAGACAAGCCACATTTTTTACTGAATTTATATGAATTTTTAAATTATGATTTTGGGGCCTCTGCATTTTGTCAAGTAATACAAGACAAAGGCCAAGAATTAATGATGTATCCATGTATTTCATTAATTTGTGCATTAATAATTCCCCTTCTGAACAAATACGTTGAAGAGTCGATTCATTTCTCCTTACCAATGCTCCAAGTCTGAGTTATTAATTTCAGGAGGAGGATATTGCCATGAGATTTAGTATAACCAGCCTACAGACAGGAACAGTAAATAGCTCATACTTTAGAACCACAATACACAGAAGAGCATCAGTCTAAAACTCCTTAAACAGTTGTATTTCATAATTCCTATATTCTAAGGAAAACAGATTTATTTGTTCATGAATCATTTCTTTTCAAGAAAGGAACAAAATGCATGGCAGTTTGTATCTCTAATAAAAAGTCTGAGCAACTCCAAGTGGAGTTCAGCAAAACCCCTGTGGCATTAAGCCTGAGTGGAAGCTGATTTTAACAGCTGAAGTGTCGCACTGAAATTTGGGAGGATAAATAACCTATTTAACAGTTGTATATATTTCCTAGAGATGTTTGTAGTTGTAGGTTTGCTTTGCAGCCTGCCAAGCGAGATAAAATGAGCAGCACCAGAGTGCTCTATAAACATCCTCCAAGGAGCAAAAGCCAGGGGTGGCTGCACCTCTTGGAGCAGGGAGTCTCTTTTTTCCCCCTCTCCCAAGATGTGTCCCTTTGCTGGCACCACAGCTCGGCCTGGCACAGCATTCCTGCAGGAATTGCAGGTTCTTGTGGCTGCATCTCTGCAGAAAACTCCAGGATTTGCCATGCCCTGAAAGCAGATTTTCCAGGTGTTAAGCTGTGACAATGTGAGTGTTTAAAAAGTTAATTGATGTGATTCTAAACATGAAGTCTGGCCAGGGCTTTAGTCACTGTAGAAGCACGCTGTGAATACAGCTCCAGGGTCCCTCTGGTGAGCAGAATCCATTCTGGGAGGAACAAAGGATATGTGAAACTCAAAACTGGAGAGGAAAGAAGAAAAGGCTGAGGAGGAAGCCAGTTCAGGTTACACCTGATCTCCCCAAATATAAAGAGACTTGAACCTGGTGAGGATAAGATGGGATCCTTTCTCTGCCTTTCAAAGGGCAAATTCTCTTCCTTTCTTCTTCCTTCTCCTCCAAACATCCAGACATCCCCAGGGGAAATGGCATGGATGAAGTTTAAATGGAATCAAGCAACCTGCTCTCTAATTTCCAAAAGAATTATTACCTTAGAAGGAAACTTGGGAAGAGACCCCAGTTTGCACTGGGACAGCAGCTTTAATCTGTATTTTCTGCCTTGTTCCTTATGGATGAAACTGGTGCCAGGGGATGATTTAACCACTGGCATGAGCTGGGGCAGGAATTCACATCTATTTTCAAATCTGTCATCTGAAGTCATTAAAAATCAGGACTGGAGAATATAGTCTGAGTGAAATACGTTGATTTTGAATGCCAAAAGGTTTTTCCATTCACTGTGCTGCCTCACTTGCACTAATAAAGAAGTACCTAGGTTTTTTCAGTAATACTTTCAAGAGCATTAGGGGATTGTATCCAGCAAATGCTGTGTGTTTTCAGTGGTGTCTAAAGGAGCTGAGGACTTCCCAAGCTTATTGTTACTCCCAGTTTCTTCTTTGATCTCCTGAGTACTCCTGGTTCATGTTGGTGGTCCCCAATCCCTGCTGACTGTTATCGACTTTTATGGAAATCCTTTATTCCACAGCCTTATGACCCAAATACCAGCATAAGTAGTTTTAATTTTACTGGGCTCATACCTACCCTGGCAGCTCCTGCAATCCCTACTTTGGGGCCAGCTGATATAAATATTGCCAACAGCCTGTCAGGTAGGACATCATGTTAATATAAACAGCACCTCGAGGTTTAACGAGACAGTACCAGCTATGCCTGCACTTGGCCCAGCTTTCACCGCCTCTCATATCAAACAGCATTTTGTGAGAGGTTCTTCTGTAAGGGCACCAACTAAATAAGTGTGTGAACCACAGGAGCTTAGGATATACAAGGACTATTTCTCCAAAAATCATCATTACCCTGACAGAAGTCTGATAACCTTTTGTACACCTCATTGGTACCAGCTGGTGTGTGTGCACCCCTTGGGCAGCTTTGAGTCTGAAACACAGCAAAGGCTGAGAGCTGTTGTTCAGGGAGGTCGGTGCCTCCCCAAACAGCTCCTGCCTTTGCTCAGAAATTCCACGGTGCTGTTTCACATCTCTGTGTGGCTCAGCTCCCCTTCAAATGCAGAGAGAAAGAAAGAAATTGATTGAGATAGTCTGGACAAAACTAGCTAGGGAAGATGGATCTGAGCCTCTCTGGAGCCCTCAGGAGCAGCAGAGGTGGTTGTAGGAAGGAGCAGCATCCCTTTTCTGCCTCTCCTGGAGAGAAAGGAGGACAGGACAGAGGGATGCCCTCACTGAGGGCCACCCCGGGCTGCAGGGCTGTGACTCAGCACTCCCAGCGGGGCTGGGGGAGATGAAGTGAGGAGGAGAACACCAGCCCAGCCGAGCGCTTTGTGCGGCAGCAGCTCCCCTGTGCCTGTGTGAGTCAGTGGCTCCTCACCCATGGCCGTCCCAGGGCTCTGAGTCACTCCAAACCTCACACGGCCCCACGAAGGGATGGGGGCTGGAAACCCCTCCTGAGCATCGCTCCTGAGCTCAGCCAAACCAGCCAAACCATGGGCTTCTCACTCATGGTGCCTTGCCCCTGCACACGCTAACCCAGAGGTGGTCCTGGAGCTGGGCAGTCTCCCAGCCTCAGCCCAGGATACACACAAGGCAAAATAAAATACCCGGTGAGATCTAATAGAATTTAGCTTCCAGGATTGCTTCCACATCCAGTTTAGTCTGAGAATTGAGACTGGCACAGTTTAAATCTCCTGTGCAATGAAAAAGATGTCAGTCAGAATTGATGTTTCTCTCTGCAGGACTTCCTGAAGGAAAAACAAACCAGGGCTCGTCCTCTGCCTCTCCTCCTTCCTCTCCCCTTCTTCCCTGGCATTCAGCTCAAACAGGCAGAGAAAAGAGCCATTATAAGACAAAATAGAAAGACACAGGATGCAATAATTCAGGGCTTAATACACGTTTAAACTGGGAGTTTGATTTAGAAGGGAAATGAGGGCATACATTGGTGGAAGGATCATTCCCTGCCACCCCTGGCACACGGGGGTCATCTTGCTGGGGTCCCACATCCACCCCCCAGCCTTGAGGTTTGGCACCTCATTTGCTTGAATATGGGAAATATCAGAAGCTCATGGAGCAGCTCTGCTCCTATTAGAATCTTATTGAATTAATTAGAAGTGAGGGATGTGTCTGGTTTATTTTTAGTTCAAAAAATAAAGGCAGGAAATCTCCAACCTCACAAGCACCATCCTGGACAGTCACCCCATCACACATGGAGTCAAGCATGTGCTGCAGTGCTCAGCTCCAACAGGCTGACCTGCTCCTTTTACTCCATCTAAGGAACCCATGTGCCAAGCTTTTGATGATGAAGAACACATCCTAGGAGCTAATAACAACAATAAAAAATCATTTTGACAGACAGTTAGCCCAGGATTTGTTTTACAGCTCAACTGTTTTGACAGGTGGGTGCTCAGGGAAGAACAAAACAGCAGGAAAAGGAACCAGGTATCTGGGAGAAAAGGATCTTTTCGTTCTGTATTAGGTGAGAGTTAACACAGACTCATGTTTCGTATTCCTCCCACGGGAGAGGATCCAAGACAGCAGGATTGCCACCCTAAATCTGCTTGATCCCTTGTATGATAAAATGAAAACATATGGATTAAGGGTGACAAATTCAGGTCAGGCTCTCCTAATCTGTGCAGCACAGAACTGCACGGTGTGTCACCCAGCTGGGACTTCCAAATCAGACCATAAGTGTCTCCAGTGCACTTCACATGTTTAATAGAGTTTTAATTGCGGAGTGATTGCATGTGATATTACAGAATTATCACAGATTACTTAATTGCTGATGTTAAGCAGATACTTCTCTCGATATGTGTGTTTGTTACTATAGATCCATATTATTTGGCACAGCATTTCCTGAGCAGCAGAAGCAGAGATCATTTACCAGGAGAAAACCACTTTCATTTAACGTGTTGGTGAATTTAACAAGCAGATGTGTGAGATTCTTATAATTGGCTGTTGAAAGAATCTGGATCCTGCCATTCCTAAAGAGCTGCACGCAGGGCTGAGCAGCTGAGAAGTGCCAATGCATCGAGGTTTCTGCAAAAATTGTGATGTGCCTGAATGAACCTGTGTTTGGAGCCATTTGGGGAGCTGCTTTTGCAGCCTGAAAATCCAACAAATCCTGTGCAGGCGCTGGGAGAGCAGATGGGCTGGAGCTGGGATGTTGGCTCGCTCCCGTTGGCCCGGGGCTGATGGAGGGAGGAGGAGAGGCTGGAGAGTGTTGCTTCTCCTGCAGCCCCTGGGAGGGATCTCCTGGAGAATCACGGGGGGGCTGCTCCATCCAGGGCAAACCAAAGGCCCATCCGACAGGGAAATGAATTTCTGGAGGTGGCCAAACGCGGGAGCTCAGAAGTGTGAAGGAGCAAGGCAGGTATCCATGCTCCCACAGAGCTTCCCAGTGGATGTCCCCACCTCTCCTGGGCCACACGTCATTCAGGACTCTCCTGTCAAAGCCCCATCAAAACCCTTCAGGAGAGGATCAGACACAGGTCAAATTCATTCACTTGATGGCATCCGAAGGGCTGCAGGCTGCCTGGTGATGAATTACATCTGTGATCACTGTGGCCAGCCAGCAGCCAAAAAACAGTTTGAAAAAATGAATTCACTTGGACAAGAGAATAAAAACAGACCCTCTAGCCTTCTTTGCAAAACATGTCCCTTCAGTTGCTTAAATCTTTATTGGATAAATGGCTTTTGCAGCATTCCTGGAAGATACTGTCATGCATCATGGAATAGAACCTTCTCCATTGTTAGCTGTGTATTTAATGAGAGAGAGAGCTCATGGAGTTGGAGTGGGGCTGAGTATGAAGCTGGACACCAGGGGTTATTTAATTTCTGCTCTCCTGTGCCTCTTGGCTAAGCATCAGTGATGGGGAGGTGCAGCCACAGCCAGACTTGTTCCTCCTGGACTGCGTTACCCAAGGGAAACACATCTGCACATCTCCTTGAGCTACGACATGGTCCCTGTGGGATGACAGCTTCTGGGTTTGGGACATATCCACATAAATATTTTCAATCTCGAGCAGAAAACATCCCAGCCTTTGGCTCCACGTGCCAAGTCCACACTGCACCTGTGGTACCTCACTCTGGAGCAGAGCTTTGCTGCTTCCCAACCCCTTACAGGTCACATAAAGGACAAGAGTGATGCCTCCCTTGTTGTCTGTAGAGCAAATTTGGGACCAAAAATTAACTTAATTATTTTATTTAGTCTTTATTTTCTTCTTGCCTTTTATTGTGTTATGTTTTAACTGAGATTTCTTTATTTCCTGCTAGGGTTCTGCTTGAATTCTGCTGTTCCATAAAGAGGTTGAAATGTATACAACAAAAGGAAACAAATCTTTCTCTTGATTGCCTGATAGATCTACTTTTTAATCAGGCTGACAAATGCACTCTATCAACAGCACTTTCATGCCTCAGAGTTGTTTCATTTTATTTTCCATTGTTTGACATCCCTTAGAATCTGGAAAGGAAAGAAAAAAACATAGTGTCTCTCTCTGCTTACCCTTTAACTGATCATTTTTATTATGGCAAAGTCCAGACCCAGACACGTAATCTCAGGTATGGCACAAATGTAGAACGAAAGGACGACCCCTGCCACTAGAAAGAGCAGCTCAATGATGCTCAGCACTGTGGGGACTGTGGCCAGTGGCTCCACGTAACAAACTAATGGGATTAGAGTGGCCCTGGCTCCCTCTCTACCTGGGTGAAGAACATACGTCAGCTGTCTCTGTGAATACTTTGGATGAGATACCCAGTGCCACGTGAAACACAGATGCAAACAAGAGTTTCCTTTGAGCCAGTGTCTGAACTAGGATCATCAGTCCTTCATCTGTACCTTCTGTTGTTCCTAATGTCCCTGCCCCAGTGATTAGTGCTGTTCTCTATTACTTCAGTTTTACTTGTTTTTACAGACATTTGCAGGCTGGTTATCCCTCAGGGTTATTAATTCTCTGCACTACAGCAATACAAGAACAAGTGGGGCCGCAGGAAAACAGTCACAGCAATTAAACCCAAGCAGACAGGTCCCTTTTTCACCCTGACGGAGAACTGCTCACCAAGTTAAGGCTTTTTTGCTGCCTTGCAGGTGCTGTGGTGATCGCCTTCGTGGTCTGCTGGCTCCCTTACCACATTCGGCGTCTCATGTTCTGCTACGTCCCCTCCAGCCACTGGACAGAGTGAGTCACAACGAGGGGGACACGCTCCCCCCGTGCCAGGACGGGCTGGGGGCTCAGGCTGGGGCTGGGGACGCCAGGGCACCCACAGGTGTGGGGAGGGAGGCGGGGAGCTGGGAACAAAGGTGTTCTCCAAGCGAGGGGTTAAAGTCTCAAACTCCTAATTGCTGTTTCATTTTGTTGTTTGTTTTTTTTTTTTTTTCTTTTGAGTGTCTCAGTGTTTGCCAGGCAAATTAAGAGAGTTTGTTTAACCCAGATCTCCCAGACACGGTGCAGGAAGCATTATCTTGAACCAAAACCCATCATCAGCCCCTCCTCCTCCTCACCCCCGCTGGCAGCAGCCGTGGGGCTTCAGTCTGGCAGCCCGTGATGAAATGACATTTGGACAGGGGGGGTTGGTACATCCAGAGTGGATTTCAGTCTCCTGACAGAGATATTGATCCCCAGCCCTAAGGTGCACACTCTTCAGCTCCATGAGGCCACATTTCCTCTCTGACAGGGGAGATGACACAGGTGGGGGAATAACCGCGCTGCTTACTGAGCCTGGGCCAGGTTATTTACTGGGTTTTGCAGGGAGTGGATCAAAATGAAACGCCAGCAGTTGCTGCTGATTAGGAAGTGCCCAGGTTGTCAGAGAATTCCAGGATAATTGCACAAACACACGTTCCCTGCTCGCAGATGTGCAAAGGCACCCCAGGAGCTCCCTGCTCCTTTCCGAGGCACCAGGCCAGGTTCTTCAGCAAAGCAGACAGCAAACTAATTATTGTTTTTAAATCTGTCATTAAGAGCTACTGCTGTCTGGGGACACAAACGGAGGAAGCCTGAGCTGCCAAGGGATGCGTTCTTGTCTCTCCTCCCTTGGTGTTACATCCTTGTTCTCCCTGAGACCACGGCCGTTTCTTTCAAAGGAAAGAAAAAAAATCTACAATACCAAACACAAAATATAATAAATTAGGATATAGCAATCTACTAAATGGGACTATGGATCCAGCCATAGTAAAATCCAAAATCTATCTTCAGTCATGAAAACAGAGCTCTAGGCACACACTGGGACAAACTCTTGTTTCTCCTTTGCTTTCCTATATGAAAAGCACTTAAGGCACTGTTCAATTATGTAATGACTGCATTTGCTTTGAGCAAGAGGGGTAGAGAAATCTGTCTGCCGTTAGCGGGAATTTATGCATCATGGCTGCATTCACATGATATTTTTTTCTTCTTTTTAAAACCATGAGTGATTTTAGGAAAACACTGAATTTACAGAATGATAGTGAGCTATCAGTCTGGTGGCTAACCAAGAGTTTGCAGCAGCTTGGCATGTTCATGTATAAATACAAGTGCCTTGCCCCTGAAGAAGAGAAATTTTTCCAATATTAATTCTGCACAACTACACAGCAAAACTCTGCTTGCAAGAACTGGATGGGCCATGCAGTCCTTGGCAGTGCTGAGGGGGTGTGGAGGGTTGGACAACATTGTCCAGCCCTCCTCTATTTATCTTTTGCTAGACGCTGCTCAGACTAGAAAAAAGGTCTGCAATTTTCACCAAGATAAATAATTCCGAGGTACATCTTCCTGAAAATGAGACCCACGGTGTTTATAAATGCTTTACCAGCTCAGGGCTGTTGTTCTCAGTTGGCCCAAGGAAAGATATGTCCAAAAGTATGAAAGATAATAAAACATTTTCAACCAATTCTAGTTGAAAACATTAAACTGTGGTGGTCATGATGTGTTTCAGAAACATGCTATCATCAGCTTGCCCCCAGAGCAGGAAATGGTGTCCCACATTATGGACAAATCCCAACCCAGGGACCCATTGAATGAGCTGATGCTGCTCTCACTGCCAGAGGGAGAAGAGAGCTGCATCTGTTACTGGAGTTTGGCTCTTCTGCAACCTCTGTAGATCAGAACTGCAGCCAAAAAAGTCAAGCTAATGTGTGTGTATGACACAGAAGCAAATTTCCATCTGGCTTCTTGGGTTCCAGAATGACTACTTCCAAAGCAAAAATGAATGCACGAGGTAAACATCTGATGTCTGACCCCAGGGCTTAAATAAGTCTCTTACTGCTGGTGAGTGGGGCAATATCTTTACAGAGGCATCTGGTCCTTGTTTGACCAGTTCCAGCTGAAGATGTAGAGGGGGTGTGGTGGCTCAGGCACCACTGGTAAGTTCATGTTTGCAGCCTAGCGAGGTTAGCTGGAAAGCAGCTCATGTTTCTCTCACCCTTGTGACTTCGAGTTTTTCACACTCAGACTTTTGTCTTTCATCTGTTCTTCCAGTTTCCTTTACAACTTCTACCACTACTTCTACATGCTGACAAATGTCCTCTTCTACGTCAGCTCAGCAATCAACCCCATCCTCTACAACCTGGTGTCGGCAAACTTCCGCCAGATCTTCCTCTCCACGCTCACCATCCTGTGCCTGCCATGGAGGAAGAAGAAGAAACGACTGGCCTTCACCAGGAAATCCAACAGCATCTCCAGCAACCACACATTTTCCAGCCAGGTCACAAGGGAAACTACGTACTGAAGCCAAAGGAGGAGGGGGAACGCAATTCTTCGTGGAGTCAAAACTTGAGAGAGGCCTCTGTGACTTTCATGCATGGTCTCCAAATTCACGTAACACAAATGTGTTTAGCAAAGTCATTTTTGTTGGGAAAAATAGGCTTTGTTCTGCCAGTAACTTTGAGGTTATTTTCGAGCATTGGCCTTGCCTCTTGTGAGTAATGTCTACATGTCTTGTAACTTCAGTCTGGCATAAATCCAGATGTGGTGTTAACTGGGGAGCCAAAATGTGTTCAACTTAGGCAAAACTGTTCTGCATTTCATCCTTTTCTCAGTGCAGAGACGCCGTGTTCGCATCCGAGGGTTTGAGATCACGTCTCCTGGTGGCACCAAGCGAGAGTTTGATGAGGAGGAAGAAGCTTTGAACAGAAAGGGATGTTCCTGGAGAATGGATATGCTCATCTGTGGGATGTTCAATGAACGAGGAGTGAAAACTCAGGGAGCCAGGTGGTTATTTTAGAAATATATCTCCATTGTGAGTAATATGACCAAGGTGCTCAAGAGAGCCGCTCTGGCTCCTTGAAATTAAATGAGAACAGATGATGCCTTACCTAGGCTGGGGTGGCTGTGGCCTGGGGAGTGGGGTCACCTTTGGCTTTAGGGCATCCACAGTGCCTGGCTTTGGTACCACTGCACTGACAGCAGCAGAGTCTCTGGCAAAGTCAAGAATGCAGAGGCTGTGCCCAGATGGAGTGCTGAAAATGAACAGAAATGGAAATTCTTCCTTTTGCCATACAGCCAAATCCTATTTTTTACCAGGGAGAACAGTTTGCTGGCCTGCATTAAGAGACGAGAAAATTCTGAGCTCATGAGGGCTCCAGGCTGCTGAGATAAGAGCAATCTGCCCCAGTGCTGTGGGACCTTCAGATTTTTCCCATTCTTATTCCAGTTTTACTTGTTTCCTCACCATTTCCACAAGACTGACATCTCAGTATATAGCAGTTGTAGGCAGCAGGTGCTCTTGGTCTATCTTTTCTTTTATTACTTTTTGCTACCAGAACTGTTGGCACACTTACCTGCACCTCAGTGTTCAGAGAGCTCAAATGCAGAGGGTAAGAAAACCTAAACTGGGGAGTCTTCACTCTAAACCCACTTTCTTTTAACAAGCCAGAGAAACAGAAACAAGACCTGAAAATTCTCTTTGAAATTTCCCAGCTGGTAAGGAGAGGTAGCATGGTCTTTTCTCCCATATGGTTCCACCTCTAATGGCCCCTTATATGATACAACAAATTGTTCCAGAGTCTTCAGTACCGAAATAACAGGGCTCTGGGACAAGCTAAAGGGCTTTCTCTCCAGATGGGGACCTGCACGAACCTGGAACTGAGCAGTCACCCTGAGGTGACATCATCAGGAGAGCAGGACTTGCCTCTGGAAGGTGACAGAGTAGAAGAGTCAGCTCAGTCTGGCATTCTGGGCTTTGCCCATCCCATCTCACCCTTCAGCTAATGAGCACCAGCAGTCCCTAACTGGAGCCACAGTGCTGGAGGTGTGGATTGGCCCAGGTGAGGGTCACACAGTGATGGAGACCAGGAACTGAACCACTGGTGACATCTCCTGCTACAGATGCTGCATCACAGAATCACAGAACAGATCAAGTCGGAAGGGACTCACAAGGATCATCGAGTCTAACTCCTTGTGGTTTAGGTCCTGTTGAGCTCAGCACAAAGAGGAAACACCCATTTGGGGGCATTTGCTGGGAGTTTTTGGTGATGAGTGACTACTTTTGGGGTATTTAAAACCTGAACCCAGCTGGCCACCATGGCAGCCCATCAGCCACACCTGCCAGGGCTGGGAGGTGATTCTAATGCCTAGTACAGAACCCCTGCAAAAGGAAGGGCTCAAAATAAAAGTCAGTGGGGCTTTAGTTTCTTCTGATTCAGCCAAACTGCAAGCTCTGTTCTGTCATGCCTTCTTGTGATTTCTTGCCCTGGTTGTACCAAGCAGAGGGCAGAGATTATATTTGATCGAGCACTTTTGTTGCTCGTGGACTGTTGGCTCCTCTGTGACAAAGAAAACAGGTAGTGGCACGCAAATAAAGAAATTGAAACAAAGGAGCAAAAGGGAGACTGATCTCTTCAGAAGGAAACCTGTGAGAAGCCAGCAAGTATTTTCGGTGTATGGTGTGTGTGAAATGGCTTGGGCAGGTTGGAAGAAGACCTCTCACCCTGCCTGGTGGGAAAATCCAGGTACCATGAACAGGGGAGGGGAAAGATCTGCCCTGAGAGGAAGAGGAGTCTTGATGTCACACATTTAACATTGGCCTTCCAGGCAAGACACTTCAAATGTTTCTGGAGGACCCAATTTTTTTCACTTCACCTCTAAATACAGTCAACAGCTGGAGGAGCTTTCTGAAGCTTCCCAGGGAAGCTGTAACTGCATTTCTTTGACTTTCATTACGATTTAACACCTTGCATGTCTCATTTGCTTTTGAAATATTAAACATTATTATTACACTTGTTCAACAACAACCTGCTGAAATGTGCTTGATGATCTTAGAAAACACTGTACAAAAATTGTTATTCACATAAGATGCTTGGTTTAGATTTTCACTACTCAGATACACAGGCAGTTTACAGAATATTTGATCACAGCTCAGAGAAACTGGCAGGTTTATTTTTGGTTTGACATGACAGTGGGAAAAAGCTGGAGTAAAAGTGAACTTATCATAAACTCTTTCCACAGCGTTTGTTGGGCCACTCGAGTGCTGAAGAGCTGGGGGAATTTGGGGGATTTATCCAAGTGGTTTGCTGACTTCTACAGCTCTGTTCTTGCAGTTTAACAGGAAAGCAGACCTGTGTTCCTGGCCTTAATCTGAGATTTCAGCTCAAAGCTACCTCTTCCACTGGCCAAATCTGACAACCTTGAGCTGAGCAGTGTAAGTTACAGCTGCTTTCATCCTCTCTTCCCTCTTCACCTAATGTTGCTAATATTCAGCTTAAAGATGTGGTTCCCTTGAGGTGAAAGAAGTGAGGATAACTGACTGCAAACCCCTGCGGTTTCCAGAGAATCCCAGGACAGTTTGGGTTGGAAGGGACCTTAAAGACCATCCAGTTCCAAACCCCTGCCACGGGCAGGGACTCTTTTCCCCAGAGCATGTTGCTCCACGGCCAGTCCAACCTGGCCTTGTAAAGGAAAGCTGATACAGGAGAGAAGAAAAAGGTACAAACTGCCCCATTTTTATCACAGAAATGGTTCTTCACATGCCCTTTAACAATGATTGAACTGCTAACACAACAAGGTTTTTAAATTTAATCTGGTATGAATGGCTTTTGCCATTAGACAGAACAAAAACTCCCATCCCTTGTGTCGCTGTCTTGGCTGCACTCTCCACTGAAGCAGAGGTGAGTGTTGGGGCCTCTGCTCATCTATGCAAATTCCCTGTGTTTGGAACTGTTTGTGTTGACTAAAGAAAGAATAAAACCCATGGAACCCGCAGATGTGAAGTGCTGCCAGATGGATTCTGAGAAATTCCATTCTGAAGAGACTCTATCCAGTGACCTCTTCAAACATTATTTTGAGCTTTTGTTTCTCTTCACACTGCCCTTGCCAGAGCCATCCGTTCGGCAGAGTGTGAAATCAGGTTTATAAAGTAATTTTTCTATTCAGAAATTTCCCCCAGACAGGATAGTCTCACCACAGGCCCAGTCCATCAGTGTTGGAATGCACTGCTGAGCTTGTTTTTATTTTTTTTTTTTGGTAAAGTGCATGAGACCTCACTTCAATGAGCTTTTCGGGAGAAAACTCAATTGAAAATCAGCGAGGAGGGTTAGCAGGGCACGATAATAGCAGGACCTTTGCATTTCTAGCATCCAGCGTTGAGTGAAGCAACCCCTGAGTGTGCTGCTGCTGCCGAGAGCTCGTGCTGCAGGTTTGAACCCCCCATCTGTGCAGCTGCATTGCTCCTGCCCTTGGGCAGGGACAGCAAACACCCACGGGGCGTGGGAGCACTTCCCTGTGTCAGTCCCGCGTCCTCCTGGCTCTGTTGTTTGGTGACTCTTTAACCAAAGCTGTGTCTGCTAGAGCTCTGTCTGGTTCTTCACATCACAGCTCAACCACTCTTCCTGTTCTCAGTCTGGATTTGCTTAGTGCAAAAGCAGAAATTGCTGATCAAAAAGTTCATGATGCTGTGTCCTGGCTTTGTGATCCAGAGTCCTTCCCCAGCTGTGCCACCTGATAGTCCTGCACATATTGTATTTATGGCAAACATTTTTAAAGTGCACCTTTTCTTTTTTTAATTTTATTCTGAGATACAATATGTTGATGTGCTTTATTTTCTGTGGCCTGTTGCTCAATGGGGAAAAAAATGAATGTTAAAAGTGTGTCAGTGTCTACCTTGTAATATTTTCTGTGACAAAGGGAAAGAAGAAGGTGTGGCAATGGGAAACACTCTTTCAGTGTAACATGCTATTATTGATACTGTATTTACGGATCAAAGTGTAATGAAATGGTTAATTCCTGATATAGCCTTTGTACTGTATGGTATTTTATTTTGTCATTTACTGATCCTAAGAAATAAATATCCAAATTTAAGGCTTGGGCTGCTTTTGCTTGGAGTGGCAGGTGTGCCTTTCTCACACAGCCTGGCTTTCAGCACAGGCTCCCTGGCTGGGGTCTGAACTGGTGAAATCCCATTGGCCTTGAGCTGGGATCCGCAGCTCTGCAGAAGGGCCCTGAGTGCTCCTGTGCCTGCACTCTGCAGCACAAACAGCATCCAAACATCAGCTGCAGCTTCTGTCTTCAGGTCAGCAAACAAACAGCGGGGAAGAATAGCTAGGTTTGGTGTTTGCCCTGAAAATCCTTCCGGAGATGGGTTAAAAGTGTCAGATCTGTGCCGTCCTGCTCTGCTGCTGGGAAGAGCAGTCGAGAGCATCCAGCCCAGCCAGGGCTTGGAGCACATGAGGAGCAGGAGCCCGAGGGGTGGGAATGGAGATGTGAGCTCCCAGGCTGAGCTGCTCTAGTGCTGAGATCCCCGTGGCACTGCAGGGGGCTGAGCTGCTGCCTTGCCTGGCTTCCCTGCTTCTTTTCCCTGTTGCAGGGCAAGTGTTACCGCTGGTGTGTCTTGGTCGTTCTCCTGCAGCAGCTTTGCCCAGAAAACTGAGCGGGTTGGGGCTTTATTGCACTGGGAGCTGTAGGGACACAGTGAAGGAGGCAGCCCTCACCCCAAAGAGGGATTAAAAAAGAAGCAGGTTTATTGTGTCTTAACAGTGAGATTTCCCCTCCTATCTTCCCATCTTTAGCGTGATCCTCTCCCTCCCTGGCATTTATTTTTCTAACACAAATGTAATTTTGTAGGGACAGAATGCTTGGGTATTACCCATGATATTAAAGTACGCTTACACTAAATGAGAAAAAAATCAGTCACCTCCATCCTCCCTACAGCTCCCGGTTAATGGTCTGTTGTGCAATAGCTGAGCTGAGCCATAAAATCTTCATAGTTTTTAACCATTCAACCCTTTTGTTTGGATTTCTGGTAGAGGGAAAGGTTGCTTGGAAAGCAACAAGAGAATAAAATTTAAATATTTGGAATCATTCATGCCTGGAAAATTCATCTTCTAAAACCTAGCTTCAATGCACTGCCTCTCCAAAGGCTTTTTGGTGCTGCTTCCAGATGAGAAGAGCAGGAGCCTCTATTGTCCCTACACCATCAAGCATCAAAAATATTTATTTTATGGATCCTTTTATTCGGTATTCAGCCCTGCTCTGCTCAAAAGTGTATTTTCAGCTCATGTCTTCAGCAGTGAAAATCCACGGCATGTGGCAGCATCCCTGTTTCCTGGCTGCAGGAGATTTCTGTGCTGGGCACGGTGCTCCCAGTGGAGCCTCCATGGCTTATGCAGAAATGCAGCCCATGTTCAAGCGGGAGTGAAAAATGTTGCTGTCTGCTCGTGACTTGTCTAGCTCAGGGCTGACTCCTTGAAAAAGCCAAATCCTGGGAAGCAGAGCTTCCCATTCCTCCCAAGCCACCCTCCCTCCTGGTGTCACGCAATCATGCACCATGTCACGCCACGCAAATGTGAAGCAAAACGGAAGATGTGGAGAGTCAAATAATTATTTTTTTCCTTTTGAAAGGCACAAGGACTGTGCCTCGAGCCATGAGGGATGCTTTCAGCTTGGCCCTTATTTCTCATTTCAATTATAAAAGCAATTTCCATAGTTCACGAGGGGAAAATTTCAGGCACCTTTCGGAAAAAAATGTTACGTTTTAGTAAATGGCTTCATAAAACTTAATAAGCATCCATGCAGAAGTTAATTTATTTAAGATATCTTTAAATCCTGCTCTACCTTATTGAATTTGTTTGAACTGTAGCTCAAGCTGGAGTATATTCATGAGGGCATTTAAGCAATAAGGCAGCACATCACAGTTATTATTCCAGGCCTCCTGTGGGCTGGGAAGCACAAAGCAGAACCTGAAGTGATTCTGGGCACTCAAGTGCAAAACCCCTCCAGAAGCACAGGCACAGGCATGGCCTGAGTGCTGCAGGGAGGCCAAACCAAGCTGCTGGGGTTGTTTTCTGGGAACAGAAACATGCCAGGGGAGCCCACAGCAGCCAGCCCAGCATCCATGGGCCGCCAGACCCATCCTGGGCTCGCTCAGCCAAATGCCAGTGGGAAAGGATCATGGAATCATGGAATCACAGGATGCTTTGGGTTGTGAGGAACCTAAAAGCTTATCTTATTCCAACCCCCTGAAATGGGCAGGGACATCTCCCACTATCCCAGGTTGCTCCAAGCCCCATCCAACCTGGCCTTGGACACTTCCAGGGATCGGGCAGCCACAGCTTCCCTGGGTAACCTGTACCAGCGCCTCACCACCCTCCAGAAATTTTTTGCTAACATCTAATCTAAGTAGAGAAGCAGCAAAGTTACTTAAACACCATAACACTGGTGATACAAACCAGCCAAGCCAGCCAGGACTTCCAAGAAAGAGGAAGAGAAAAGCCAAAACATTGTAGTGAGTGTTGAAGTGCATGTGTGGGTGCTGCAGCCACACCTGGGATGATGTTTTGCCCAGAGTTGTTCAGTCTGGAGGGAAAAAAGCTCCAGGGAGACCTTAGAACCCCTTTCAGTACCTAAAGAGGCTTCAAGAGAGCTGGAGAGGGAGTTTGTCCGAGAACCTGCAGTGACAGGACAAGGGGAATTGGCTTTAAGCTGAAGGAGGGTAGATTTAGATCTCGCCGGCACCCCAAAATTTCACAAACATAATGGAGACATAGCCATTGTTACCAAGATTTAACAGCATTAGCACACTTCCAACAGCCCAGCACATCCATCCCTTTGTCACTGCACTGGAGCTCTTGTTTTACGGATGGATTTCAGGCACAGGAACTTCTGGGATTCACCCAAGGGCCACAACGAGATCTTGCAGACCAGAGCCTCAAACCCCAGTGTTTCCAGCAGCCAGCTCTGCTTCATCTTTCCCTTCACTCAGCATCAGCAGGTAGCTCATGAGTTATATTAAGCCTCCATTCTGAGACACATATTAGCAAAACATGCCAACATTCAACCATTAAAAAGCAGCTTCTCGCTGGCTGTCAGCAACAGCAACAACCTTGTCACAGCACTTGGCAGCTCTCGGAGCGTTCCTGACGGCGCTGTTATCCTTGGTGTCTGCTCCGTGCAGATTGCAGGAGAAGGTGAAGCATTGTGTGCTGAATTTAAAGAAATACCCAAAAACAGCAACAAACTCCATTAAATGGGAGTGACCTCAGCGGTGCCACGGGCAGCTCTAAGGAAATCTGTGACACCTGACATTTTTGATGTTTTAGGTATTCTGTCCAACTGAAAAAGCAGCGATGACTGCCAACAGCATTATTAGTGCAGCTCCCACACAGAGCGTGAATTCTTAAAAAGTTTTGCATTACTGCAATAAATCATTTTTTGTCTTCCTTCAGACTGGCAATTGGAACAAGATTAATTTCTCTTTACCATCAACACAAGCATGAATTACCATTTTTTCATGCCCAGCCCAGGAAAACGCCTTATGTTGCAGTTGGTGTTTTCTGACTCAGAGCTTGACACTTAATTCCTCTCCTTCCTCTGGGCTTGAGCCAGACCAGAGCAAGCAAATGGTACAGGGATTTTAGGGGGGGTCACCAGTGATACCACAGCAGGGCAGCCAGACTGGTTAATCCTCTTGCCCAAAGAAGTGAGCACCCTTCAGGAGGCTGATCTAGGAAAACACATAAACACAAGTCTGCAGGTTTTTGAGAGGAAAGAAAATACAAATATGAATTACCATTCTGAGCCCTGATGAATGCCCACCTGCGCAACTGACATAAATCCGTTTGCATTTGCAAAGAAACCCAGTTTGTGTTTGTAAGTGACCCAATCTAGCTCTGTTTGTTTCCCTTTTCTGAGGCTTTTTAAATGGAAAATATCATTTAGCAGGAGAAAATTATGCTGTTCGTTCTGTTCACAGCTCCATTCTTAAATGTCAGAGGTGCTGATCAGATTAAAACAGAAATCAGAGTTCACAGATTATGTCTGGAAGGAATAAATACCCTGGTGCTGATTTTTATTGAATACAGGACAATATCTCTTGTTTATTGTGTATATTACAATGGTGAGGGGAAGAGCTTTCATCACAGCATGGCTCAATGCTTTTTAATATGTTGTTCTTCATTTGAAGCTCACTGGCATTCTCTTGCAGATTTCACTTTGTATCTTAAAAAGTTTTCATGGAATTTTGGAGATGGGGAAAAATACATTCTGCCATGCTGCCAGTCTCACTCCATGAATACACCACAACACTCAGCTCCTCATGACTAAATCACAGAATGGTTTGGGCTGGAAGGGACCTTAAAAATCATCTCGTTCCAATCCCCTCCCATGGACAGGAACATTTTCCACTCAGTCAGGTTGCTCCAAGCCCTATCCAACCTGTCTGTGAAGAAAATCTTCATGAAGAGCCTTGAAGAGCAATGTGTTTGTCTTAGAATGGCTGGCTGGTAAAAAATCCTCTCCCCTTGCCCTAGGGTGATATGATCTTTGGGAGATCTGCCACGTTTCTATCACTTGATCCCTGGGGAAGATTATTCTGGGAGAACATTTCACCAATATGCTTAACGAAGAGTCGGTGTGTGAGTGGCAGCTTTATACTTGTGGTGAACAGGAAAGCCAAAGCTACGCTTAGATGAACATTAAAATAAAAATTGAGGAGGGCTATTTCTGCTCCACTCCTCAGAAAATGCAAAATTAATGAACCTCTGTATGGGAGATAGAGGCAGAAAAGGTTTTTGCAGAGAGCAGGCCTCAACTTTGGTTTCCCCTCCAGCCCAAAAACTCTGACTTTTCAAAGCTCAGCTTTGAGGGAGATTGTGCCATATCAGCTTAGGGTGTAGGATAAAAGGTACAAAGGGTTTCAAATGTCTTCAGAAAGTGTGGGCACCATCAGTGCATGATGACCATTCTGTTTGCTCTCTGTATTTCTCTATACATCACATCATCCAAAGGATTCACAGACTTTTCCCAGGGAGAGAACAGTTGTGCCAGTAACATCAGCGTGCAACAAAAAAACACTGGAAAATGGAAAGGGAAAAAAAAAAGAAGAGAATACATTCTGCTCCTGTCTGATTTTTGCATCTTCACAGATCAGTCAAAAGCTCTTCTCTTCAACCAAAACGTCACTTCCACTTGTTTACAACAATTCATCCCCCTGTGCTATTCATTTTCCAGGGAGATCAGCTCCAGGGCTCAGAATCTGCCTGTGTTTCAAATCCATCTCTCCAGAAGGCACCACAGGGTTTGAAGATTGGTTGTCTTCATCAGGAGGAAAAGCCTGTTTTCTGTAAGAAGGGGCCATGAGTCACAGCATGAGTTTATGAAACCAATAGACTTCCTTAGAGGTTGGCATCAGAGTGCTGGAGAATTAGGAGCCGTATGACCAAAATGAAATAATAGATCAGAGGATGTGATGGGAAAGGTGTTTCATTAAAGTGAAAGTTTTTAAAACTGAGGGTAAGGCATATTTATTTGAAATTGAGCTTATTTCTTGTGATGCACAAGTCAAGTTTCTTCGGAAGGTTTTTAACTGTGCACAGAGAACTACAGAATAGGATTGTGATGAAAATGAGGGGAAACAGGGCTGGTCAGGTGATCACTCGCTGCAGCGGGATGAAGCAAGGGCACAGGTACAACCCTGTCAACCTGCTCAGTAAATCATCCCCTCACCGAGCATCAGAGTAAAGCAGAGAAGCAAAGAGTTAACTTTGCTCACATCTCCCAGCAAATGCCTGTTCCCACAATCACTGTCTCTTTTTGGCCAGAGTTCTGTATTTTTTTAGCTGTTCTCAACTCTCTTGTAGAGCAATTATTCCTAAGTGCAACTGAGGACATTTTCCCTTCTGCTCAGATGAAATTTACTTCAATTCAGTTTGGTAGTAGCTCCTCAGAGCACCTAAGAAAATCTCCTGTCTTTAGAGTCTTCCTTGTAGCTACCCAACAATGGGAAAGTTGCTAAAACACTTGGGAGGGGAGAGCAGGAGGGGAGAAGGAGGATCAGAGCTGCAGAGGCTGAGGAATGGGACACTCACCTGGCTTGCAGGAGAAAGAGAGAAGTGGGATAGCCAGGAGAGAGATAAACACCCAAATCTGGGAAGATATTCAGGACTTCCTGCTGCCAAATACAGCTCCAGAGCATGTTAATTTGCATCTTTACCAGTACCCACCTGCCCACATCATATTTTCAATCACAGATGTTTTCAGAGTCATCCTTACTCTCCTAATATTAAATTTGGAAAAAATGTTCAGTCACGGACCCTCAAAATGAGGGTTTGTTTGGTTTGATTGATTTCATCTCCAGTGCAGATATTCACATCTTTCCTTTTATTTAGGATTAACAAGCAGAAGTTTCACTTGAGCAGCTGTGGTGCCACCTCATGAATGTTTAAATTGAGGATAATTTGTGTTTCTGTTCATATCAAAGTATCTGTTCTATAAAATAGCATGGGTCAACTTTACATTTTTTACTGTTTATGAGCAGAAATATTTCTGGCTTATTCGTGTTGTGGACAGCTTTGTTCCTTGCTCTGTTTTATTTAGTAAGACTGTAACTTTAAAAAGATTTTAATACTGAGACTTAAACTACACAAATTTCAAATAAATTTGTTCACTGATCAAGGCACAAAACAAAATATTTTAATGAATTGAATGTTGTCTTCCGTCTACTGTTCTCCCAGCAATAATGACTTGCGGTAAAAATTACAATTCAACTCCAGCCATAAATATTCATAGCTAAGAGTCCCATTTTCCTTCAAACTGGTCTGTGCTACTGGAAAGTCTAATGTTTTAAAAGTCAAACACTGAGACCACATCATAACCAGATGTACCCAGGAGAATCGTGATGCAGAAAAGTGGATTTCATTTCAAATAAATCATGAGCTGTGGTGGGAGCAATGCTGTGTTCTGATACACGACATTCCCATAGGTGCAGAGAATTCAAATCCAAGACAGGCAAAACTGGGATTGCACACCCAGATATGGGATATGAGACAGGGTAGCCCCATCATGGGGATTGTGCAGCCACATATGGATCTCACCTGAAGGAAGGCTCTGCCGTGAGAACAGACCAGCTCCTTTTTAAGCATCACTTTGAAAATGCCAGTTCTAGTTCTGGTAATCAGCCCTGTAACACTTCAGGAGGTCATCAGGTGCATGAACATTTCCTTCCTCCCACGTTTTCTCCTCTCTGCTCCCACCCCTTGGCTGGGGATCACGTTTCCTTTTAAGCCACACCAGGAGCTTGCACTGACATCCCCAGGAAGCAGGTGGAGACCTTTGGCCAAGGCTCCCACCTTCAGATGCAGAGCCAGAGGCACTTTGGGCTCGGTGTTCATGCACACAATGGCACAGGCAGGGGAGAGGAAGAAAGGGTGTCTCATAAACCCCATGACAAATGAGAAGACAACAGTAATTCAATTACTCCGTGCAATGATGTTACCAAAAAGGATGAAGAACTTAAGTAGATAATTGTTTATCCTTTGTTTTCATTGTTGATTCAAAACTAATACAATTACTCGTGCAGGTGATATCTCAGTTCTCCTTCACAGGGGGGAGACAGCACTTCTTGTGCCCTGTGAACTGTTAATTCAACATGACAGGCTTGACCTGAGGACACCAATAATGTTGTCATCTCAGTTGTCTGATGGCACAAAGCTGAACTGATCCATTCTGTCTCAAAGGCTCAGGGAATTCTGTGAATTTGGTGGAAGTGGAAATCTCTTGGGTGACAACTGTGTACAAGGGGAACTTCTGTCCTTTTTTTCCCCCCATAAATCATAGCCATGGTCTTCTTACACTTTGGTTTCACCACCCAACTCTTTCCTGTGTTTTAGCTCCAGTAAGGGAAGGGACGTGAGCAGGGAAGTCACCTGCAGAGTGGGCTTTGGAGCTCAGGTAGACAACATGGCTGTGGCTGGGTTGTTCACTGCTCTGCCTCTGTCTCCTACTGCCAGCAGAAGAGAGCTGCTTCCTTTCTCCCCTAATTCTCCGTGTCACGCTGTGGCAAAACCCTCACTCCTGCCTTCCATTGCTGCTTCCCATGGGAGGAGGCTGGGCTTGTGCCAGGAACCCTCCTCTTTGAGCAGACCCTGTTTAAGTGCCCAAACACTCCCACACAGCCCCTGCCAGGTCTCTGTGTGCCCAAGCACAGCCACCTGTGGGACCTGGGACCAGAGGCCAATGTCGTGGCACCTGGGACTTTCTGAGGAGGGACAGATCATCCCAATCCTGTGCAGAGCTGCCGGGCTGTTGTTAAAGCACGTCTCAGGAACAATGCCAGCCTAAAGGCTGGGGAGTGGATCACAGCAGAGCCTCTGCAGCACCCAAAGGAAATGATTCCCAAACAAAGATCAGACACAAAATAGCAGCTAGGAACCAGAGCTGTGGGATGCCTCTTCTCACAGCCTCCTCCACTCCTGCTGACAGAAATAAACCTGCTCAGCTGTCACTTTGGAGCTGGAGATGGGCCGTGGGGAGGCAGGACGTGTGGGGGTGGATGAGGGGGAAGGATTTTTTTTCTCTGTGAAAACATCCAGTTTCACCACTGACAAGTCTGACAGGTGGAAACCAATTAAAAAAAAAAATCCTACTCACAAGTGCCTGGCTTCTTTGGAGAAGTTCCTCAGTTTTGCCCACTCCTCTGTAGTAACTGCTGGGTGCTGACACAGGGCAAGCCCTGTCCCCCCGGCGGCACTGCCCTCCTGCTGAAACAGGCTGGGCTGAGGTCTTTGACAGATGAGGGGTAATGTGGTCACAGTCTCTCGTTTGTACATTTCTGTGGGCTCACACGTGAACCACCCTGTTTGGACCAATGTTGCAGAAATGTTGGCTGCAGCCTTTTGCTTCCATTTTCCTGTGAGATACCGACAAAGTGTCTCAGGAAGGCATCAGCTATTTCAGTCTGATGCTTGGCAAAGCAAGGACAAGGATTAGCCTGTCTTCAGCATTCCATTTTCTATCACATACTCAAAAGGATCTAAATGGAAGTATCTGTACGGCAGGCCCTGCCAATGCATCATCACTCAGGTTTGACACAAGTGCAGACAGTTCTTCACCTCCTAGGGTCAAGTGTGAATTTAAACACAAATATTCCTGGCAATCTGCATCAGAGATGCTAAATACCTCATTACAGAAGAGGCAGGATGGCAAAACAATGTTATTATTCAGCTACATTTGCAAAATTCCCATGCAAAATAAATGTGCATTAGATGACTGCTGCAGCATCTCTGAAACACAGGCACTTCAATGTTTTAAAATTCCCTCATGAGCTTTGCTCTACCAGCCACAAAGCAACTTTCCCCCTGTACCCTGAAGAAAGTAAGTGTGGAGAGCTGCCAACACTTTGTAGGGTAAAGCTTTTCCCGAGAAAAGCTTTTCCAGAAAATCAACTTGCTTTTTTGTCACTTCAGAAAAGCCCCCGGAGATCTGAACCCTGCAGGCCCAGACAGAAGCAGTCTGGGTTTAATGTTCCAAGAACAGATCAGACACCAAGAGTATCAGCTCCTCCTCAGCTCTGCAGATTTGGGAAACATCACCATGGGCTCCCTTGTGCTGCGTTTCCAAGCCAGGCTGCGCCGTGAAACCCAACCACCATCCACCCCTTTCCCAGGGATTCTCCTCACAAACAGGGCAAAACTTCATAATGAGCATCTGGGTAACCTCAGCAAACATGGTCAAGTGGCCACAGCAGTGCAAAGGGTTTGGGTTTTTCAGTAATTATCGTGACGAGCTTTAATGTCAGGAGAAATCAAGTCACTGTTTTAACTTCTCCTAACTTTAGGACAGGTAGGACAACAGCATTTTGTGACAGCAGCAACAACACTGTGAGCTGCTCTTTCTTAAATTAGAGTATTAAATTTAAAGTATTAAATTAGCTGTGGAGATCCTACTAAGAACAGCAAGCAGCTCCTGTCTTTCCCTGGGGACAGCAGAGATGTCACCTCAGTGGTGCAGCCTCAGCTCAAGCAGAGGAGCCTCTTTCTCTCCCTCCAGTGCTCTCATCACAAGCTCTTTTTTTCTGTAGTGTTTGTTCACCTCTCAGGATGCTTCCCACTCATGTGAATTCCTTACAGACCTCACGCTTTGGAGCCTTTTAAAACGTTTCCCCTTTCACAAGTGCCACTTGTCCTCAAGGAGCCACTGTGGCCTGGTGAGCAAAGTCAACATGCACCATCAGCCAGAGCTGCACGGTTGCAAAACCCAGCTCATGGCAGTGCAAGGATCATGAACACAACCTGCTTTCATCACCAGTCATTACATGAGGGCGTTTGGGGCTGCTTGGCAAATCACACAGCCAGGCCCCATAACCTCAGCTTACCCATTCCTGCCCTAAAAAAAGTATCTGTGGGGTGATGACTGACAGAAGGTCTGATTTGCCAATGTCTCTTACTCTGCACTCATGAATTTTCATCCCAACACCTTCCTCACAGGACTTCCCGAGAGCCAGACTGACATTATTGAATGTGACAGGAGATAACAGCGCCTTATAATAATTGTGCTTTTTTTCCATCGTGAAAACTATGTAATGCAGCAACCTCCAGCTTGCTGATGAGCAAAGGGACACCTGCCTAAGCCACAGGCTGTGGTGTGGGCAGGAGAGCTCTGCCTGCCCTCATTCCATCCCACAGAAAGAGGATGACCCAGGAGGTTGGAGCTGACGTCCAAAGCATCTCATGACTCACTTAGTCCCCTCGTGGGCAGCCAAGAAGAAATTAGAATGGGAGGAGAAACACACTGGAGTGCACCTCCCTTCTGAGGGACATCCTGCTAAGAGAGGGAATCAACTAAGTGCTTTGCCCTATCTTGTTATTCTAATTTATTCCTACAGACAGGCAGTTAAGAACTGGGTAATTCCAAGAGGGGAATCTTCTTCCATGGGCAAGAAAAAAATCTTGCCTTCATTTGTGAGACTCAAAGGAATTGGTGGCTGAAAAGTTCTCCAAAACCAAAGGGAAGACTTCTGCCTACATCTGTCTCTCTCACATGGGCATCTCCACCATGTGTTAAAAGGACAGGAGATGCAGCAAGTTGGACCCTGGAGGTCTTGAGAGCACAGGAATGAGACCCACATGTGTGAGGTGTGCTGTCCCACGTGCTGGTCGGCTCTTGGCTGCACAATGGCTGCCAGTAGTGGCTGTGATTCAGGCTGCAAGCACAGAAAAAAACAGCTGCACATTTTCCAGCAGAAATTCAGGAAGTTTGGTGAAGATTGGAGCCAAAGAAGAAAGCAAAATTGCTCTGAATTCTGCTTTTTTGCATAAAACCTCCAGTATAGAAATACCAGTATCCTAAAGTAATGCTCACATATTTCATTTCTTCCTTTCAGCCCCATCGTTCTCCAGTGACTTTCAGTTTGCTCCACTTGTAATATTTTTTCTCCGACAATAATTAAACTTATGCTATTTTCGCTAGCCCTCGATTTCCTGCACATGCTAAGTAACACTCTTGGAAACTGATACAGGGAGTGTGTTGCTGTCACTTGAAAGCAAGAATTAATTAAGGTGCCTGCAGCTATCCCTCAGGTGTAGTCCTTGGCTGGGCACAGCCAAAATGAGACAGTGGAAGGATTACATCTGGAAAGGGAGCATGGATATGACTCCTACAACCTCCAGCACCAGAAAGCTCCAAAAAGAACATGCAGCACTTCCATGGACACATGCTGGAACATGTAGAGGCACAGGCATGAATTTTGTGAGACCATAGGAAGGATTACTCAAAAAAAAAAAGCCCCATGGGTTCTTGCAAAGGCACATGGCAGATTGTTCTTTCTGATTTAATGCCCAACCCAGAGTTTCTGTCTCTTTGCTTTTCCTACTTTCCCATTCTTTGCTTGACATGGTGGAATCTCACCTTGATCTCAGGAAGGACTGATGAGCTATGACGCTTTTCCCTCGTAGAAGCTCTCTGCACCAGCCTGACAGCAATAAGGCAGAGCACAAGACATGTAAAAAGTTTCTGATTTTAGGAAGATTTCAGACTCTCAGCTGATTCTTGGTGCATTGATCCAGCAAAACATTTTATGGTGCCGCATGTGAAGGACATTGTGTGAAATTATTGTACTACATTTAATTAGCTCTCTGTCTCCTTTTCAGGTCTGCTACACATATATTTCCTTTCTTCCTGTTCAATCAGTCTACACTTGCTCTCTTTTAACTGAGTTTTCATTTAGCAGTGTAGCTGGTTGTTTACTAAGGAAAGTGGAACTGAGGCAATTTGTACAGGAATAAAAAAGCCCTTCTGTCGTACAACGTGCATTTCTAGTGGCAGTTACAGACAGACTCTTTCTCCTTCACCCTCTAAACCCCAAAAAGCTGAAATTCCCCCTGACTGCACTGTGTGAAGCAGGGCCGCAGCCCAGTTCAGATTTGTGCTATTCCTACCTCCTTGGCAGCATTTTAAAATCTGGAGGAGCCAAAGTCCACAGCCTTGTATCAAAGTCGTACATCTGTCCACCTTTGGATAGAGAATATGTTCTGGTTCATTTGCAACTCAATACCATATGCAGCAGAGCTGTGTTAATCCAACTGTTTGGACACTGTATCCTGGTTTGGAATAGCAGAAATTGCTATTCCTGTGTTGCAATGATAATATTCTCAATACTTGTTTTTTTAGTGGTGTTTTTCACTAAACAGGAAGATATCTTGGCAGAAGCAGAAGCAGATACAAATATAAGCATTAACATAAACTCAGCACATCCACAAAGTGATGCAGAAACTATTGGCAGCAGAAGGATCAGAGGAGCCATAATCCAAAGAGCATCACTCAAGAGGGGCTGGGAGGAGCAGGAAGGTGGCTGATGAGAAGATGTGTTCTATGTAATCAAGGAAAATTACACAATAATTTTAGCATCACAGGCAAATACTGGTTAGCAAAGCGTATCCCAGTGGCTTTTCATTTAGCCCTTGAGGCAGCCCAATCTGCAACCATCACCACTGGATGATGGTGACATGGGAAATAGTAATGTATTGTCTCATAAACTGATGGCAAGGAAATCTATGCAGATTTGGATTTCCTCCTCAATGAAGCAGAAATCTGGCCCTCTCAAAGCTCTCAGTCATTGAAAAATAATTTGATGGACTTTGCCTATTCTTCCCTTCTCTGAGTTTTGCAAGGGTTTCCTTGAGATGTAGATTCAACAACCAAAGCAACTCTCAGAGAGCTCAGATGTAAAGCCAGGCATCCAAAGTTGGAATTTATACACAAAGGAAAAATTATTTATAGTTACTTCTGCCAGAATCTTTGCACAAACCTTGAGTGTATTTGTTAGTGAGGAAGAGAAGTGAGTCAAGGTAGCAGTACTTGAAATTGCATTAACATTCTCTCTTCTTTGCCAACAAGAATTAAAGCTGGGTGCCAAAGGTCTAGCCTTTACCTGATTTTATTATCTGGCCTGGATTTAATTGTGAGCATCCATTATCAGCTCTGTTCATTCTCTCCATCAGGCTCCAGACACACACACACAGTCTCACACAAAAGCCTTCCCCTGCTATTCCAGCTGTTTCCAAAGCACTGAAGCACCAGTTTTCAGGGCAGCATCAGCGGATCCTGGGATGCCAGAGGGCAGCTTAAATGAAGGTGGACAAAAACATCCAGCCAGTTAAAAACCTGCCACATTAGAGTCACATAAATAAATGTTGATGTGGCTGGAAGGAGAATGTGTCCTAACATCAGGGTTTAGAACAGGGAGGATTAGAAGAACATGAGGAAAGGATCTGTTACTGAAAACCCAGCCTGAGGAAATGATCACCTTTTCAGTTTACCCAGTTTTGTCCGTAGGTCTATTTTTTTTCATTGCTTATTTATCACTCAGCTCCATTATGCAATTCCTTCCCCATCCGTGGAAGTGTCCAAGGCCAGGTTGGACAGGGCTTGGAGAAACCTGGGATAGTGGAAGGTGTCCCTGCCCATGGCAGATGAATTTTAAAGTCCCTTCCAACCCAAACCATTCTACGATTCTCCAAGTAGTCCTGCTGCTTACACACAGCCCAGTTGTATTGGGTTTTTCTCTCTCTGTTCCCTCACGACCCACTTTCTGAAGTTCCAATTGCAGGCTGGGACCTTATGATAGTGAAAATGTGATTTTGTAACATGAAATTTCATAATGAGCCCCTTTTCACATACCCTTCCAAGCACACAAATTCTGAAGTGGCAGCCTCAAAACAGCACCACTGCCACAAGTCTGTACTGAAAACTGAGGCCAAAGACTCACAGAGTCTTTATTTATGGTTTCCAGCCACTGTTAGTAAGCACAGCCTGAACTCCACATCCAGACTGTAAGGAAAGCATTTGGAATACATAAATACCCCTGGTCAGTGGCACTGCCTGTGGTACAAATGTGCCTGTAAGAGACCAGCTTGTAAATCTGGGCCAGAGCCAGCTGAATTCAAAGGATGATTTCCTATCATCTCTGATAGGCTTTGGGATCAAGCCCAGCTTGCCTTAAATCAGGCATCTGGCACTTAAATAAACTCAAAGGTTTCTTAGTTTGTGGTTTTCAGTCAGGCTAGCAGCAATATGTTGTGCAAAGAGAAAGCTCTCATGTAATATTCCTCCCTGGCTATAGCTTTGTCCCAAGATGACAAATTGTTTCCAAATAGATTCACATGATATAATTCTATTATGGATGCTCTGTGCACGTTTCATGCTGGGTCTTTCTACTTCTATAAATCCCTTCCGGGAACATATTTTCTATTAAGTATATTGATTTATATGTGTCAGAAGCCATATGCTTAAAAGATAAGGACAAACTAAGTTCCTTTTTTTTTTTTTTTTTTTTTTAAGAAAAAAAGAAGCAGGAAATAACAGAGAATAACTGTACTATGTGAGGGTAATTATCTGCTGAAAGAAGAGATAAAACCTGCTCCAAAACAAGATCAGGTAGATGGGGACAGATCACCCCAGCATGAAATTAGCCCTTGTTTTTTCTACAGAAATGTCCTGTCAGAGATCTGTCTGTTCAGTTGAAATCTGGTTTCTGCTCAACCCTGAGAGAACTGATCAAGTATTTGCATGACCTGATGGGCACAGATGGAGTTTTCATCTTGGCCATGCAAGAGAAAGTTGTCAGCTGTGCCACGATATCTGTGGTCTTGGCTGACTTGATAACCAGAGACTCCTAAGTGTTGGAGGGATCCTGTCAAACCCTCCTGACACTGCTCTTCCATCATGCCCTGACAGCCTCTGGAGTTGGTTATTGCAGTTCTTCTACATGTTGGACCTTCAAACATCCCTCAGCTGCTGCTGTTCCATGGGGAACAAAAAGGGACAATTTGGTACAGGAAGGACCAAACCCTTTGGTCCTGCCCCTGACTGCCACAGGACTCTCAGCTTGGTTCGTGCATCACTGACCTGCACTTTCCCTTCTCATGCCTAGAAATAAATGTGTGCTTGAAACCCTAGCACTCAATACCTAGAAGATCTGGTTTTGGCCAAGAATTTTCTGCAAGGAATGCCATTTGTTAAATTCTCTGAATCCTAATTAGAAAAGGCAGTCCCTAACATTTATTGTTTTTCGTGTGTATCTTTGGCTTTCACAGCCTCTTCATTCCCAATGGCCCAAATCGTTTCTGTCATGTCTTGCTGATAATCTGACCGTGATAAAACCTCTCTTAGTGTTATTAATCTCTCATGTGGAACCATGTGAGCTTGCCAAAGCCTGTTTCAAGAGCCTTTGAAATCAATTCTGCCATTGCAGATGGTTGGACTTGATGACCTTAGAGGTATTTTCCAACCTTAATTATTCTACGACCTGTCATATAGATCAGGCTTTAAATATGAGAGCAAATGTCAAGATTACATTAATCTGTGCAGGGACTTACTGCAAATTATAATTATTTATCTTAGGTCTGTGTTTGCCAGCTACAATTATATGAAAGGCACCCGTACCTACTTCAGCTTTTATTATATTGATTAAACAACATGGACACAAGGCAAAAATTGATTTCTGAGCACAGTGAAAAGCTCTTCCTTCAGCTCAGGAATACCCCTGAAAAGCTGCAAGGCTGGCCCAGGCTGTGTTAGGACAATGGGCTGCCCTTTGCAGTTTCTATCCTCGCCCAGCCTTGTCTCCCCGTGTTCCTGCCTCTCCCAGATTTGCAGTGACAACCCCAGCAGGAGCTGCTGAAGCCTTGAGCTCTCTGCCAATCGTTTGTTGCTCCTGATGAGCTTTGGATGCACTGGGCAATCCCGGGGGAGGGTGGAGGGCAGGGAATCAATTAGCAATCCACCCGCTGCAGGGATGAAACCATTTGCTCCCAGCAGCTGTGGGGGCAGCTGGAGGGAGGGATTCTTGGATTAGGATGCCTCTTGCTGCTCTCTTTTGGAAGAAGGGCTGGAGGGAAAAGATGAATTAGGATATAGCTGTGATTTCAATGTTTTTCAGTCTCCCCAGCCTCTCTTTTCAGCAATAGCAGGATGTAAGATATACAGCAAGGGCAGAAATGTGGGAAATTATATTAATGAAAGAAGAGCTCAAGCCAAAGCATTCTTTGGAAGAAATGAAATCTTTCTGAGTTGTCATATCTTTTCTTGGCATCTTTCTTTGTCTGATCTTTTGGCTAATGACCAGCTCTCCTCCTCCCTCCCTGCTCCTGGGGAAGGTGTTTTATTCCAGCAGTGGGCAGTTTTCTGGGGTTTGGATTGGTTCTGCTCAGTGCAGAACTGGAGTCTCCCTCTGAGATGGAAGCTGTACTGATGCCTTTGAGAGAAGAGACTGAAAAGCATCCAGGCAATGGACGTGTGATATTTCTGTCCTGTCACATCCCATTAATGAGAAAAGTTGGCAAAATGATGCTGTAATGAAGTTTTATTTAATTTACTGTAGCACCTCTGGACAACAGCAAAGCCAAGGTCCCTCTGGGTTTGATGTTGCTCTAACTTGGACACCCCTTGCCTGCATTTGGTTTCCACTCTGGCCAAAATCCAGAGATTTGGGAGCATCAGATCTAAAGTTTCATTTTGGGCTCATCACTGTGACAGGTGGGTGAGTTTACTCCTTTCATGGGTTGAAGATAAGCAATTTTTTTTTTCTCAAGTATCAGCATAACTTTTATTGAGTCTTCACAAGCAAGTTTCTATTGTTTAGTCAGAGATATTGCTGCTAGAAAATGAATGGTTGTGAGGGCTGCTGGGACTGGAACTTTCTCTGGATTTGAATTGAATGATAAATCTAAATTAACTCTTCTATGGAGATGAAGGGAAGGCAGCAGCTGTCATTAATCTGTGTCTTTGTGGAAAGAGAAGTGGAAAGAAAATCTTCCTGCTGATGTGTAGGTGGTAGCTCTGGGTCTCAGTGCATGGTTTGCCAAAGGGAGTTACACCAAGGTCCAATGAATCAAACAGCTGTAACTGCATTGGGAGAGACTAAAAACCCTCTGTCCCANAAAAAAAAAAAAAAAAAAGGCAAGCTTATTATTTCTGTGTAATGGTGCCACAGCAGTAATGACTTGCAGTGACCTGCAAGACAGAGAGCAGAAAATTGCCAGAACCTGGAAATATATAACAGTGAGCACACCAGGGAGTCCAGGGTCAGGCAAAACCTGTCCCAGCCACAGATAAGACTGTGCGCTGCCGAGCAACACAGACTCTGCTGTTCTAAATTCACTGGGACACGTGAGGATAGAAGACAGAAGTAAAGGCAAACTACTCCAATTTTCCAGTTAGAGTTGTCTCTCCACCTCAACTTTATCCCCAGAGAAAAAGGGATTAGGGGATTGGAAGAGATCTTGACAGAGCTGGAATCTAGATGAGCCATGTCACATGTCAGTGGTTTTTACCACAGCTACAACACAGAAAGTTCATCATCCTCTCCTGCCTGCAAAGTGAGTTTGTCATTTCCTCTGCTTAGGAAGGGGGAAAAAAAAGACGGAAAGATGGAAATGCTGTTCTGCTCTTGTTGCCCATCTCCTAAAACATCACATCAGATGTGATAGCTGTGAGTGAAAGTGGGTCACTCAGCTACGGCAAGTGACTTTAATTAAACTTCTGGGCAGGGTCCAGGAAGGCGCTGTGTTCACACCTCTAATTTAATCTTTTTTGGGTGGTTGCATACGGCCATGGGATTCCCCCTTTCCCTCCATCCTCTGCTGGCATCCTCAGTGCCCTCTGCTCCCTCTGACCCCGTCAGCCCTTTTCCATATCGAAAGTGTGAGGGGAAAAGCTCACTGAGCTGAGTGCCGGGGGCTGGATTGGTGGTATTTTTGGGATGCCCCTCCAGCAGCCTTCCTTCGCTCGCTGCTCTCCTCCGAGATGGTGCAGAGAGGGCAGGGTGGCACTGAAACCAGCAGCCACCTCTGCCCTGTCCATTGGCGTGGGAGATTCTGGTGCAGGATGAGAGCTTTTGAGCCAGCCCTCTGCGAAGTTTGGCGAGGTGATGCATCCTGCCCTGAAGCACTGAGCTGTGCCGCGGTGCCTCCTCCGTCACGCTGGATTAGATTAAGGCCAGCAGCAGGACAGTGCATTACACAGCATCCTGGGGTATTAACCTGAATTTGTACCCAGCCGCTGTGCATCTTATGATAATGGCTGCCTGTCAGCAGAGCTTGTTGGGAAAAGGAAGACTATTAATACAGACATAATGAAAACAGAGGGAGTGGGAATAATCACATTTCGTAGTTCTTGTTAGAGGCCCAGTGTGGCTCAGGGAGTGGCGTGCACAGCCTGAACACGGCAAGAAAGGAAGAAAGGAACAATTAAGAGAATTCAGAAGTGGAGGGGGAAGAAATACTGCCACAGAAATTAAGACCAGACAGACAGCTCTTCTTCTTTTTTTTCTTCTTTCCTGAAACGATATGCCACCAAATAAATAACTACTCGTGGAGATCTCTTTGGAAACTGGCTAATTTGGGATTTCTGTCCCTCACAACAGACAAGCATTTGTTGGGTTTATAGGAAGAACAAGGTGTTTCTTGGGAACGGTCTAAAGTTCCAGGCACCTTATTTCTGTCTTCCAGGCTTCAGATCAGAGGAATCAAACTTGATTTAGCACTGATTACTGTCCATGAGTCACCTGTAATTTAGCCATCACTGATTCAGAGAAGCATCAGGCATGAGTAGACGTGGAGTAGAAGCCAATGTACAACTCAAGTTTTTCTATCAAAGACAATAATTTATAATACAGAAAACAGGGCACAGCTGATTTTAAAATGATCCCACTCTTGGAGAAGTAGTGAAAAACTCATCAAACTCTAACTTCTGTAGATTTATTTTTAGCAGGTAAATATAATCTATTCAGAAGTCCCTGGAGAAATAGATTAAATAGAACAGGTTTTTAGGATGCCACCTGAGAAGCCAGTCTTGTGGTCAAGATATTAGACTGGTAGTGAGAAGAATATGCTTTAGTTCCTGCTTTGCAAGACCTGTATCATATTTATTCTTCTGATGCCTCCAAAATAAATAAAATAAGAAAAATCTTAGTATTGTTGCCCAACCAGAGGGTACTAGAGTGATAAATGAATTTGTGCCTCTAAGGCACCTGAGCAGTGCCGTGACTGCAGACTTACTAGAACCAAGGCAGATGCTTCATGCCCACCACGCACCTCTGGGTCACCAAGTCAATCCAGACCCTCTAAATGGAAGTGACAGTCACAGGATAAATTGCAGGGCTCTGGGAGAAATGGATCTGTCATGTGCTTCTGAGCCTGTCACCTGCCCTCTGCCCACAAATCCATTTATTCCACCCTTCCCTATCTTTGCAAGCTCCAGTCTGCCAGCATTTGACAACTAAATCCTGGATTTGATGAGAAATCTTTAGGAACTTCTTTGGGATATCTGCAAGATGAGCACTATTCTAATTCACCAGTGCTCAGGGATCTGGGCACAGGGTGGGAAGTGTCTCCCATTTTCTCTTTAAATTATTGCTTTGCATTTGTTGATCCCCCATCCCTGGAAGTGTTCAAAACCAAGTTGGATGGGGCTTGGAGCAATCGGGTCTAGAGCAAAGTATCCCTGCAGGAGGATGGAATGAGGTGAGATTTAAGTCCCTTCCAACCCAACCCAGTCTGTGTTTCTGTGATTTAAAGAATATTCGAACAAAAACCCTGCAGTCACCAGCAACCAATTTCATTTCCCGTGTCAGGGAATAAGTTACCACACATTACCAATAAATACAGGGAGAATGTAATAATTCTAGAGAAAAAATTTGTTCCAAAGGAGCTCCAGTGGACTCGAATGGAATAATACAGCACAAAAAAAAAAAAAATTCCTGTGTCTACCTTCATCACCAGCTACTTGTAGCAAGCCATCCTACCCCAAGGCAGCCCTGTCAGGATCAATGACATCTTTAATTAATCCAGCCAAGACAAAAACAAAGGAAAGAAATCTCTGCTTTCAATATTTTCCTTGTACTTTGTACACGTCACAAAGATGAACTCTGGGGAAGGCAGTGTAATTAAAGCATTTTGGTACCCAGAGATCCATCACTGCCTGCACTTCCAGCTGCCTTGCAAGTTGGATGGGAAACAGTTGTCTGCACCACAGAGGGATCTGAGACTTTTAGCTTCTGGTGTTTTAAAGCCTGATTAGTCACAGAGATTTTATCAAATTTGTGGTGTCACACACTCCTTGTGAGGATATTTGCTTGTGTTTATTCAGTACCTGCCCTCTGCTACAGTTTCTCTGGAGAAATCTAAGAAAATATATTAATCTCTCAGTCTCTAGACCCCAGCTTTTATTACAAATTTTCTCCTTTGCTTTGCACATGGAAGGTTTGAGAGTGAAGCCGCCCAAGGCCACAATTTAATTTGGGTGAATCACGCACCTAAACAGACCTGAGAAACCAGAGTGCTGCCAACACCACCAGCCCAGAGACAGCCCTGCAGATCATTGCATGGTCTGAGGAAGGCCAGATTGTTATTAAACATGATCTCAGCACAGTTAATGTTTTAGAAACTAGAAGTTTATGAGGCTCAATATTGACATTCCAATCTCCAGCAGTTGACAGAACAAGCACAAATTCATCTTCTGGCTCACTGGGCAACCCTCTGCTCCTCTCACGCTGACAGACTCAGCTGAAGCCCATTTGCAGTTTTTTTGGCAGATAAGTAAGGGATTTTTTCCATCTGAGCTACCTCAGGCCAAATTAATTCACTGCCTCGTCCAGGCACAGCCAGCTCGGGACATGGGGCACACCACCTTGGTGCCAGGGAGCACACAGGGTAAAACAGGACATCTCAGAGCCAGGTGACCCTGTGACACTGCCAGAAGGCAGCTGTGGCTCTAGCCCTGTCCAGCTGTGGCACTGAGAACGTGCAGCTTTGTGTCTCTGTGTGCTGGAATCCAACCCAAACAACCTCCTCAGAAAACAGAGCACTACATTGAAGCTGCTGGGGTTGTGAGGAAATACTGCCCACTGTGTATACTTGAAAGACAAAAGGAAGAGTAATAGAAAGCATTTTCTCTACTGATTCAGCCTCCCCAAATGCCTTTCTTATTACTCAGGGGAGTGTTTTTATACTATATTTGGAGTTGTTGATAATTTCTAAGGATTTTCTGTGTGACCATGAAGGCTAGGGATGGACTCAGTGCTGCTGTACCATGGAGTTCAGGAATGGTGCCATCAAGACAGCTCAGATGGCTCCAGGTAACACATCAGTTCCCTGGAGTACACAGAGATTCTGAGGGGCTGAAGGAGCTTCTCTGCTTTTAAACATGATCATGTTTTGGCACAAGTAGTGCCCTGTGCTTGTTGTAAAGCAGTTTAACAAACTGTACCTCAAAAAACCTCTTGCTACTGCCACTTCTCACCTTGTTTTCGTATTGCACAGGGTCACTGGATGGAGCAGGGCTCTCTCAGACTCCCTGGGTTTCTGTGACTCCTCAAGAGCAGGCAGAAAATCAGATCTCTCTGGAGGGAGCACATGCAGGAGGTCCAGACAAGGATTTTCTCATCAAGGGAACTGCCTGCTGTGCTTCTGCAATGTTCAATAAAAATTTGTGTATATTCTTCATAAATTCATACCAAGGAAGATCCAAGGCAGACACCAACCACTTCTCATCCTAATGGAAAAAAACTCTCAAAACCTGTGAACACTGGCTGATCACACAAGTGAAAAGGGCAGCAATTCAATTAGCCAATCCATTAATTATTAACATAGTATTTGTTTCTTCACTTTCCTGAGGAAACACATAAAACTCTAACATAAAAATCAAAATGGATGATAAAAGCAATCCCTAAGTGTGCATTTATCAACTCTCACTTTCAAATTTGCATAAGCTGCCACCTGTAAGAAAAAAAAGTCCTGTTTGAATCTCATTTCAATCAAACCCACGCGATGAGCAGAGGGATCCCCATCCTGCTGAATGTGGGTGTCTGGCAGCCACTTCAGCTGGTTCCGCTTCCCAACACCTGCTGGTGATTCCAGCAGCTTCATCTGCAGGATTTTTGGCTGACTGCTTGACTGGGTTTTTACAGCTTGTCATCCCTGTGAGATGGGGACGGTCCAACCTGCCACCCCCGTCTGTCAGAGACTCCAAGACTTGGCTGTCCATTCTTCTGCTTCTCACGGCAGAAATTTGTGTAATCGGGTCAATTTGCACCTTTCCTGCATTCCCTGTGTAAGTCCCACTGTGACAGTCCCTGCACATCTCCTGCTGGGAGGCAGCGCCTGCTGGAAACATGCTGGAAAGCTGAAGGCAGAGGATAGAATGACTCTTCCTAAAGAGTTATTGCAGTAATTTTGTGGATAGACAAGGTGGGGAAACAGGTTCTGCAATCTCACTTGAGTTTCACAGAACCACAGAATGGTTTGGGTTGGAAGGGGCCATAAAGCTCATCCAGTGCCACCCCCTGCACTGTTCCAGTGACACCTTCCACTGTCCCAGGCTGCTCCAAGCCCCATCCAACCTGGCCTTGGACACTGCCAGGGACAGGGAAATCTCTCTTCCAGTTTAAAGCCATTCTCCCTTGTCCAGTCACTATTTTATAGTTTAAGGTTTGAACTTAAGGCTGACCCATTTCTTGAACACCAGCCCAGGCTCTTCCCTGAAACCAATCTTCTGAGCTGTGGCTGTGACGGGATAACTTAAAAATTACCCCTTTGTTACCAGCATCACCGTTTTGATCCCATTCTGTTACCTCTCCCCAGCTGGGACAACATTCAGCCCTGCAGTTCATCTCACCTAAACTCCATGGAACGAGCAGGTCACTATTCAAGTTGAGAGCAGCCAGCGTCTGGCCTTTAGAAGGGGCTGGAATGCAAAGGGGACAGCAGAGGGTCTCCAGGGAGTTTAAAGTGTCTGTCAAACACACACCAAAGCTCCAGTTAAGTGGGCTGTGGAAAGTTTAATCGGGAGGCATTACCCCAGACTGAATTAATTTGTTGGTGTGTAATGTTAATGAACCTCGGCTGCTCTGGCTGAAAACAGAGCCTGAGTGTGCATTATTTGGAGTGCATGCATTAGCCTCCACTAGTGCCTTAATGAGTTCTTCAGAGACTGTGTCTGAATTGGAAGGTTATGGAATAATAAGTGATAATGGCCTCTTATTCTATTTGGTGCGCTTTCCTAATTTGTGGGACATTAAAAGAATGGTAAAAAGAAATAACTTCATTTCATCAGAATTATCCATGTTGTGGGCAAAAATGAAGCATGTATGTATTTTGCCAATTATCTGAAGCTCTCAGATGCAGAGAGGTTCAGCTTTGATGGAATTCCCTTTTCAAGGGACAATCTGCCTGTCAAAGCCTGGACATTTTTCATAAAGCCTTTGGAATCTGCCAGCTTCCCGTAATCCACTTGACTGATGCTCCAGCTCTCTTTAAAGAGCAGATCTGCATGCAAGCTGCATGCCAGGACAAAGGAAACTGTGCAACTGCAAGGACTGAAAGCCATCAAAGCTTTCTGGCAATGCACTGGGGTTCATGAAAAGACACGGACCTGGAGAAGCAGGGCAGGATTTCGTGAGGAAAAGGGGCTGATTGATGGAAACACAAAAGAGGCCAGGATGGTACACAAAGACAATGTCAGATTTCCTGGAGAGAAAGAGAACAGCTCTTGAAAAACAGCGGTTTTGTTTCTTAACCAAGATCTTTGCACTTTGTTACAGCAGATCGTGGAGCGGTGCTCACAAAAGCAGAGACAAGGATCTACCTGGAACAGGAGACTCAAACTCTCACCCTGGGGAATCTCCAGACAAAGTACTCAAAGTCTCACCTCTTCTGCCCTGTCTCTGAATGGGGAACTCCATTATAGCTTTTTTATCCCCAGGCCACGGAGAGTTCCCTCATCCTGATCCTGAGCCCAGGGCAATAGTGGCCATTTCTGTTTCCACAAACCTCTCTTCAGATCCTTGAGGATGCTCTCATGCTGGAAATAGGTGGAATCCAGGCCCATTCCCTCCAGTATGTTACAGCTGCTCTGTTCTCTTCATTTCCTTCACTCTCAAATACAACCTCCTTTACCTTCACTCCCTTTACTGTCACTTCTTTATTACTGATGAAACAAAAGGGGATTTTTGACTTTGCCTTACCAAAAAAAAAAAAAAAAAAAAATTCTGTGTTCCACATAACTGTGCCTCAATTTAATTGTGCAAGGCTTGATTTTGCCTCTGAGGAAACCATTTGCACACACAGACTCCCTCCCCCAGGTATTTTCCTTTGCCTTATAGCTTAAAATGAAATGTAAACACTCCAGTCCCTGCATGGTTCTGCATTTCATTGTCTCATTTCCATACTTCGAGTTTCCCAGCAAGTCACACTCCATGATTTATAGCAAAAGGAAAATAAGAAACCAATCTGTCAGCTCTGCCACTGAAAACCTGACAAATTAGAATGTCTAGAGAATTGCCCCATATAAAACAATTAGTGAAATTGCAGCGTATTTAATTATTGGTAAACTTACCACATACTCTTAGCACAGAGCAGTCAAAACCCATTCAGAAATTATTTTCCTTTGGAAAGCTGCTTTCTTGTGTCAGGATATTTGCCATGTTCAAACTTCTCACCCTGGATTAGTAGAGTCTTTAATGTAGACAAGGATTACCGTATTATTTGCAAACATATTCAAATGCTGGTGCCATGATGATGCAAGCAGTGTTTTCTTCAAAGTCTGGAGTATAAATTAAGCACTGAAGGAGAATAAAATCATCTAAGGCTGTTTGAAAGATTACAAAGGGAGAGTGAGAGTGACACAGAGGCTTTTTAATTTCAACAAGAAATTTAATTGTACAGAACTTTAACAACAATCTCTGACAAAGCTTTACAAAAACTGTTTTGTTCTGCTCCTGTAAAGGTTCCAAAGAACCAGCTTTTTCCAAAAAATTGTGTCTGACCAGCCTTGGCTCACAGTCCTGTCACACATTTCTTTAAAGAAGAGAGGGGATGTTCAGTGCTGGACTGAAGAGGAAAAGCCATCTGCAGCTGTAGCTGTCAGCAGGATGCGGAGCATCCTGAGAAGTCCTGGCTATCAAGAGCTAAAAGATGAATCACAGCCACCTGGAAGTGCAGAGAGGGAGTGAAGCTATCACATCTAAGGATGAAGAGCCCTGTTGCAGGCTTACAGCCCTGCTCTCATGGTTAGGAAAGAAGCCTTTTAATCAGCTCAAGGGTGGTGTCCTCATCACTCCAGACAGCAGCTCAGGAGCCTTCCACTCCTAATTCATGACTTTAATAGAGGAGGGGAGAAGAAAGGTTGGAAACAGGAGATTTAATGAAAACCCCCTCTTAAATTTGAGAGATTCAGAGATTGAGGTTTTATTGAGGTTTTTCAATCTTTATTGAGGTTTTTCCCACTTCAAGCCATCAAGTAAATGCCAGTGAGAAGGATCAGATGCTTTCTCCCAGAGTGTAAGGACTGACAGACACAGATTTGAAGTTTATTCCTACCCAGCTACAGAACCTCCTGTGCTGCACTTTTCCATCTTCTTTTGCCACACAGTAGGGAATTACTGGCAGAGGAGCAGTGGAATTGCCCAAAGCCCTCTCCGAAGGAGACCAGGGTGGGCAATCTCTGCCATCTCTGACACTTGATGCATACTTGGCTCTGGCTTAATGTCCCAGAGGAACAAAATTCAGCACCTAAAAGGTGAGGTCAGACACTGCAATAGAGTAAATAAAATTCTGCTATCTTCAGATTGATCCTGGTTATCCTCCTAGTCATGTATCAGTCAGACTAAAATAGGTCAACAGCAAGCTAAGTGGGTGATATTTCATGTCTGTGATGCACCTGGAAGCAAAACAAGAGGATTTTATTCCATTCTAGCTTTAAGATCAACAGGGTTGTAATGTGTTACTATGACTATAAAGTAGTCCTTGGTCAGACCTTTTGTATTATTTCATGTAATAACATGGTGGTGCCCAAAGGACATGGAGCATTTCATCCCTCAGGATCCTGTCTCTTAGTCCCTTCAGCAATATTTCTTTCCCAGAAAACAAATTTCATTTTCTAAAAACTGAGTGTTGTACCTTTTTGGTGTGCAATGCTGAGAAGGAAGGAAACATCTGGAAATTTAATTTAACAAACTAAAGAAGTAAGGCTGGGTTTTGGGGCTGCATGTTCTCACTGGAACACCTCCAACTCCTTACTCAATGCTCTTTTGGTCTCCTCAGGGGAAGCATTATAGCAGTACTGATGTCCTGATGGATTAGACAATTTCTTAATAATTAATGACAGATTCCCTGCGCAGCTTGGTCAGCATCCCACTAAACAGCACAAAACAAATGAGGTAACAACAAAATAGTTAACCAGGAGGAAAACAGGGCAAGAGCTCTGAATTTTCTTTAATTTTGCCATGCACCTTTCAAACCGGAGTGTGGGCAGACTGCCAACCAGGACCACTGCTCCCAGTTCCCAGAGCTGGGTCACACTGGCCTCGTGGCTCTCAGCCCCTTGCACCTTCTGCTCTGTGACCACTAGAGCAGAAGGCTTGGCCAGTCTCTCCTGGTACTCAGTGGATGGGGGATTTCCAGTGGGGAGAGCTGACTATTTTACCTCTTAAAAAATTTCCCAAATTCTCTTTTATCACAAGTGCCTAAGTTGTCATCTCGTGAATAAGAAAATACATTCACTGATTTGACATATATAATAATTTCTGTGTGGTGTTTTGGCAAAAAGCACTGCCACCAACTTTCTGAAAGCATTGGGATGTTGGAAGTTGGAAGGGAAGGGAAGGGAAGGGGAAGGGGAAGGAGCTGCTGCATTTCCACTGTGGGCAGGTAAAATTTGTGGCAGTAAACACTTTTGGATTGGCTTTAAAACATGCCATGAGCACTGCATAACTCAGTGGAGGCTGTGAAACCCCTGTGGAAATGTGGGATACGTTGCAGCTGTCAAGTAAATTACATACTGGGGCAATGTCTCCAATTACTCCTGATTTAGCTGGTTAAAAGGTAATCTGGGTAGGACTGTGACCTGACAATTTTCAGAGTCAAAATATAATCAGGCATAATTAGGAAAAGACATCATCTGGTAGGAATGATTTAAAGACAGGTATCAGCAAAACCCCTTCTGAGTTAGAAGGGTGCAGTTCGTGTCACTCAGAGCTCTAATCCCCCCTGCACCCTGGCTCTTTGCTCTGTGCCTTGTGTTCAGCTCTGCACTGCACTGAGATTTCATACTCCACTTCACCCAGCGCTCACCTTCCAAGTCTCGCCAGTTCTCCTGTAGCAAACTAAACTCACGGGTTCTGGAGGCTGTCCTTAGCATGTTGCTGCTGTGGAGACCAATCCTGGTTCCTAGGTGCCATCTCAGGACAGCACTGAACTGAACAGCATTGCCCCAGCCTCTGCAATTTGCTTTTTGAGCTCCCCGTGCACTGTCTGGGGGGAGCTGCCAGTGCTGCTCTCGAGTGACTGCTGTAATTGATGGTTCCTGGGCTCTGCTCTCTGAAGCAGGAGATTTGGGGACACGAAAGGGTTAATTCACATCATTCAATAGCCTCCCCCTTGGCTGACCCAGGAGTGATGGGAGAGGTTGGTGGTATCACTCTGCCCAGCCATCCCAAGCCTGAAAAATGCCAGTTCTGGGAAAAGGTTTGAAACCTGGGCTGTGGATGATGGCTGCAGGGACATTCCCAGGTTGGAGAGTCCTGTGGCAACCCTGGAGGAGCAGGGAGAAAATGAAGGTTGGAACAAGATGAACTTTAAAGTCTCTTCCAACTCAAACCATTCTGGGATTCTGTGAGGAGCACTAACAAAACCAGCCCCTTCCAGGCCACCTTCTGCCAAGAGGTGTGCCAGACACTAATTCCTTCAGGAACTCTTCCTATCAATGAAATGAAATGAAATGAAATGAAATGAAATGAAATGAAATGGAATGGAATGGAATGAAAACCTGATCATTTGGAACACAAACTCAGAGTTTGTTCACACAAGAATTCGTGTGGAAAATGAGTTCAAAGCTGAAAGATGTGAGATATCTCTGACTGAAAGTCAGCCTTTCTTTGTATTTTTCAGGACACCTAAGGTTCTCCAGTCCAGCAGGGCAGCTGGGGCTCACTGTAACATCTGGATTTATCCACCCTTTTTCCTTCACTACTTACAGACTATAAGCACTCAGGATAGAGTCTGTTTCTGTAAGACACATCTACAAATGACTGATACAGAAGGATTCTTATGGGATTTGTCTTATGGGATTTTCTGGCTAGCAATAGTATGGCCATACAAGGAGGAAATAACTTGGACATTGAACAAAGATCTATGTGACAGGATAAGGCAAAAGATCATTTTGAGTGTAGCTGAGCAAAACAGATTTAGTACTGATGACTGTTTTGGTTTTTAAGTTAATGAGCACTTTCTTTGCTACTCTTCCCCTTTAAAAATAAAGTCACTTAAGATTTTTGAAAGTTTCTCTGCTGCTGATTGTTTGAGAGTTGCCTGTTGTTGCCTCAGGTTAGCAGTAATCAGAATGGAGCATTCTCCAAACGAGCTCAGGAAACTTTCCCCAGGACATCTCGATCCATCCTCTGCACCAGTGTTTTCAGTGTCCCTGTCCGTGGCTCTGCATTAACAAGATTTATGTGGTTTTCCCTTGGCTGGGACAAGGGAGCCTCCTCTGCTCATCCATCACTGCTTTTCTCTGAGTGCCAGCAGCAGCAGCACTGGGTATCCTGTGCTGTAGGAAATAATGCACTTTCTAGTCCTTCATGGTGTTAATTCACCAGATAAACTCAATGGAATCCCATAAGGACTGGAGAGTAGTCAGCAGCAGCCCAGAGAAAGAGCTGTGCCATGGAAAAGGGCATTTCTCGCGTGAATCCATGGCTGCACTCTGTAGATAAGATAAATATTGCTTATTTAGCTGTCACCAGTAATGAAGATTTTCTTTTCTGCAGGCCAATATTAGTAAGCATTAACACATCACTGCAGCAACTCTGGTTTATTGGGCTTTTTTTTTTCCCTGGTTTGTTCTTTTTTCTGGATCAGAGGGTTTTTCCTGGCTTGTTTGTTTGTCTGGGGGTTTTGTGGGGCTTTTTTCGTTCTTTGTAGGCTTGATCGTTTGGGTTTTTTCTTGTTGTTGTTTGTAGCTTTTTGTTTGCTTGGGGTTTTGTTGTGGTTTTGTTTGGTTGATTAATTTCTTTTTGGTGTTTTTTTTTTAAGTTGTTGTTGGCTGAGTTTGTTTATTGGTCTGGGGCTTTATTTCTAGAAAAACCTAACAGAGTGGGCAGGTAGACGAAATACTGGCAGAATCCAATATTGAATGGAGATTAGGACAAAGGGAAGGATAAAGGAAAATCCATCCTGAGGAGTACACTCCTGCTCCTGTTTTCATTGATAGCAATTTTGGGCACAAACAGAACAGATTCTCTAACTACCCCTGCTGCTGCTCAGCTCGCAGGAACTGGATTGTAATATGAGTTAGCCTAATCCCAGAAAAAAAAGCAAGATAAATGTGTAAAAATGTACCTAAACCCCTAATGAGATCTTTACAGCATTAATTCAGGGAGAAACTGAGCTGCTCTGATTTCAGAAGAGCTGCTCTTCACACACACTCCTGGAAGCCACATGTGCTGTTAGAACAGTCACAGATGTCTTTTTTAGGCTTTGGGAGGAATCCCTTGTGCTTTGTAACATAACAACAGTTACACCTTAAGTGAACTTCTGAAATCTCTGACAGAACCACAGGAGCTCATTCTCTGATCATTTTTTCTGGTAGAATTACTCACAGTTTACACTGATACATGAGAATAAATAAACCCAGGCTGTGCACTAACAGTCTCCAAAAGGCTCATTAAGGTAATTGTGCCTTGATTCCAGTCTCACCTCCAGGGCCAGCAGAGTTGGTTTGTACACCCAAAGCCAACTTTGAGAAAAGTCCTAGTATGGAAAAGTCCTAGAATGGAAAAGCAGAGTAGAAGTGAACAGCAGCACAGCAGCACTTCCAGTGCTCCCACCCTTCCCTCTGTTCCCCGTGGATCTGCAGGAACTGTAATGTATGCAAAGGACTCAGTAGGAGCCATATTTCCTCTGAAAATGTTTCTCATAGGAAGCCAAATTACATTTCTTCCTTCAACCACACCAGTTAAATTTTCATTTGCAGAATGAGTATTAATTTCTTCACGATTTTTTGCTCCTCAAAGAGAGATTTCTTGTGGTTTGGGCCATTTCCACCACATGTGCAGATTTCCCACCCAGAATTGTGGCTGCCTGCGCACTGAGGTCAGTGCATATCTAATGGAGAAACAGCATTTACAGCACAGACATCAAACATCCACATTTAAATATTACTCCACAATTCAAGACCTGTGTGCCAGCAATTTTAGTGTAAATAAACAAAGGTGACCTATTTTAGTGCATCAGCTCCTCCCTGATATAGAAGGTTCTTCCAAGATTCCATTTTTGCTCTGGATTAGAGTTTAATCCTGGCTACACATGTGTGACTATGGATCTACCGAAGAGATTTCAGTAGCTCTCACACGGATCCAAATAAGAAAATTTGCATTGTACTGACTTTGCCCAATGTGCCACAGTGGATTTGTGACAGAGATGAAATAAAATCCATGAGTTCTGATGTACTCCCTGCTGTTCTCCTCCTTACACAACTTTGTTACATAAATTTTTTTCTGGGGAAAAAAAAAAAAGAGAGGGAATGGAAAAAAATAGCATCTTTTTGGTTGTAAGCCAGTTTTCTGTATCAAAATGGCAGTAGCGTGTGAAGTGAAGCAAGATTTCCTTATAGCACCATGTGACAAAGCTAATCAAAATAAACATCCAAAAAATAAAGAAATTAAGGGTGAGGTAGCAGACTGTGGGGAGAGCAGATGGTTATTTAAAATAACAGCAAATTTTCCATGCTGACTGCAACTATAGCTCTTGTCACAAAACATTGTTGTTAATGGCAAAAGTGAAGGCAGGAACATCATTAGAGGATTTTGTGGGGCTGGGGAAAGCAAAAGGATGAAAAATATATGGGGAAGAGGGAATTTTCCACTCCCCCTTGACAATCTGCTCCAAATATCAGCGGCACTACAGCAGAGACAGGAGGAGCAGCAATGCAGCAGGTGGAGGGAATATCACGTTGATCAAGTTTATCACACACAATAAGAGGTCTCTCACGAGCCCACGGGTCAGACGCTGAGCTAAAGGAGGATCTTTTGTCTTCTCAGGAACATAAAACCATAAAATTCATAGTTTACAGTAGTTTGAAGCACAGAAGAGAGGATCCAGACCCTGAGAAAGGAGTTGGAAACCAGGATTGACTTCAGACCATTGCTGAAGTCATGGTTCAGGACCAGGCCCTCTCTCCCAGCCTCAAGCACAATCCACAACTTGAGGTCCAAGTCATGGCTTTGGCCAATCCCAACATTTTACAGGCTCTTCCCACTTTTAAGGGCAGCGTATGCAGCAGGATGTGCTTTTTTACAAATTCAGACTTAAATGTTCTGCTGGAATCCGTGGTGAAAACAGGGAGATGCAGCTTCCAAGACGGAGAGGCTGCTGCCAGCCAAGCGCCTCCAATTCAAAGGAGAGGGGCCTGCGAGCCTCTGCCTGCAATGCTGCTCTGCCCACTTTGTACTGAGAATCCCCCTTTAAGGCTGAATAAAAGAACCAAACATCAGAAATTGCAGACAAATTGCTGCCTCTCCACAGTTGAAGTTTCCAGAAGTGAGCTGTCAGCACACTGGCAGAATGGGGAGCAGCCGGCTCCGCTCGGCGCTATTGAAGTGTTTTCAGCACTCCACACGCTCCAGGATCTTGGCACAGTGAGCAATAAACGCAGAAGCAGCATCTTTTCTGTCTCCTGCAGAGAAGGGGAAGTAGAGGGACATAGTCTAAAGCCCCAGAAGCTGGGACGGCTGTGACACAGAGGATGCAGCTGCAGCTTTTGCCAAGGATGACGGGATTCCTTGGATTTCACAGCACACACACCATGGGCAGTTCTGCTGGTACCACCCTGAGCTGGCCTCTGGCAATACTCTCAAATCTGGGAGACCCTTCCTCCCTTACCACTTGCATTTTCCTATCCTTCCAGCTTGCTCTGCCTGTCTAATATAAATGTTTGTGTTTTCCACGACTGTGAGGCAGCTTTTCTAGGAGCTGTTTTACTCCTTTAGAAAAAAATTAGGTTTCAGAGTTTTCCATTGAACGGCAGCTTCAGCTCTGTTGCATCAGCTTCTTCTCAGGCAGACACACCTCAGTTCTTGTTTTACACAACTTTCTACTTAAAAATATGTTCAGCAGCTCTCTAAGCAACAGAAAGGACAAAGGCAAATGCTCGTCTGCCCAGGAAAACAGAAATGTTCATCTGTCCATCCTGATGAACTACTGCAGCTGAACAGCAAAGGAAATTAAAGCATTTTTCTAATTCTCTTCCTCCTAAGGGATCATCCTTGCAAAAATTGGCCGTGTGGATGCTCACAGTATTTAAAATCATGGTCTGCTCAAAGATGTTTTCCAAAGAGCAAGAAAAGTTTTGCTGAGCGTCTCCACTCCTGGTGACTGGACTTCAGGGAAGATCCCTCTGCAGCATTATCCAGATAAATTGTAACTCTAATTTTCCTCAGAATTCACACATCTTTGCACTGGCTTTCCACACCCTTTTATTTAAACTCTGATATTATGCAACCATTTTATATCACCCCTCATCAGCACAGTGTCTGAACACTTCCCACATACAAAGTAGGAGAGAATACAAACTTCAGTTAATTCTTTGCCTTTCTTGCACTTTGGGGTAAAACCTCAGCTTTCATGGCAGCTTTATTTTTCATTTTAAACATTATAGTTTCTTCTTAACGTAATATTGCTTGGTTAAAAGGGATTTACTGAATAGAGATCTTGTTTTCTAAAGAAATTTCCAGGGTTATGGTACAACGGTGGGGAAAAGGATTTGGTAATCCAGAGGAGAACCCCAGACCCTCATTTTGTGGGGTAGCTGAGCATGGTTAGGAGGACACAGGACAAAAAGTAATGAGGAAAGCTTCAGGAGAGCTGACAGAGTGAGCGCTGACTCCAGAAGGAATTCAAGGAAGGAATTCAAGCCCTGTCTCCTGTGTCAGGGGCAGATGTGGTGAATCATCCTTGTCCTGGGGGAGCAGAGCTGCAGCTACACATGGATGTATCCTAATGCCCAATTTCCTAATTCCTGCAAAAACATTGGACTAGAGCTTTTCAGTCTGTTTAATTCTGTTTTGTAAACGTATCCTACCCCCAGTGGTCGAAGGAAAACTACGTTTATCACTTTCCTCATTGCTGAGGGCCTTGAAATTCAGCACAGCAGCTCCATCCCAGATTCAATTTGTCAGAATACTTTAGAGACCCTCAGACTTAAAAAAATGGCAGCTGGTAAAATTCTCTATTACATTTCCAAAACTTCTTGCACCTAGCAGCATTTTTCAATAAGTTTCTTTGCAAATTAATTGTCAGTATGATTAGATTCTTATTCAGGTGCACACAACAATTGGAATGTCCAGGTGAATATGGAATGAAACACAAGATTAAACTCGCTGTAAAAGCAGAAGGAGATCAGTGACTGGCAGCTTTGTGCTTTTCCTTGCTTGGTTTGTTTTTTCTTTTGAAATTCAAGTTCTTGCCAAGTTTTACTACCCCCAAAATCACATGTCTGTGTCTCTAATAAACAGCTGCTAAATGATTCTCTGAACAGCCTGTTCTCCTCCTGCAGAAACCAGGCAGGAGCCCACCTCCAGCTGGACTTGGCCACTTCTCATCTTGCTGTGCCCCTCAGAGAAACACAAAAGCATCCAGACAAAGAAGACTGACGAACTTAGTCCCAGATTTGCATTTAAGGATGTGTGGGATTAACTATGTAGGAAAATTTATACATTGGGAGTCAGATGTCTGGGGCAGCACCGGGAGAAGAAAAATGTGAAAATTTGTTTTCATGAGAGTGGGGAAGCACAGGATGTACCAGCAATGTTGACAGCAGTACCTCTCTCGCAGTTTCAAAGCATAACCCTGCACATATCACAGGAAAGTTGGACAAATTCACCACTGCTACTTAAACTGAAAAAAAAAATTCTACAAAAGCACCATTACTGGTGCTGCTGCTAAACTTCCAACAAAACTGCTTCTTTTCTGATAAAGGTGCACTTCTGCTTTCTGTGAAGTTTAAGAAAAATCTGCACAGACACTAAGATTCCCTTTTGAAACTGTTATCTCTATAGACCCAACATTTTAAATAAATTGTTTGCCACTTAAAACAGTTTTATGCCAAACAGTTCCAGCTCTGTTAAGTGTTATCTCTGTGCAACGACTTTTCCCAGAGGCAGAATTAAAGCATGAGGATTAGCACCAGACCTTTTCTGATGCTAAGAGAAGTTTGAGTCTGGATTAACACCCGGAGTGGGGAGTGGGAACCTGTGAAAAGATTGGAGAACTAAAACCTTCAGGCTAGAAATCGTTACTGCTCTGCTCTGCCATGTGCAATAATATCACAGAAGGGGCACCAGTGCCATCAGCAGGGCTCCACAAGATGCTTGACCACTCGTAAAACCATTTTGCCTTAGGAAGCCAGAGCTATGTTTAATTACTTGTAAAGTTACATTGAATTTGAAAGGAAGGAGCTGTCAGGGCACACCAAGAAGCCAACTAATTATCCTGCATTAATCTTTGGTTGCCCCCCTCCCCTGAAATGACCTGAATTTGTAAGTCCTGTGAGCTCTGGAGTCTATGGAACCACTGCATCAAGCCCAGAGGATTACAAAGAGTTTTCCTTCTGAGGCTGAATGCAAAGGCACAAAAAACTAATGATGATTCTGAAGAACATTCAGGTTTCCAGCTGCTAGCACCAAAAAGACTTATAAAGCAGGAAAAATACAGCTATGTCCACCCAATAACATCAAATTGAGATCTGATGCTTGATCCCACTTATCTTAATTATAACCTTTCATTAACTAGATAAAGAGAAAAACAATTTTAATATAGTACCTCTTGGCAGAAGACTGAATTGAACAGAAAATTGAGAAAAAAATTTAGACTCACAATGCAGTTAATAGTTAAAATGAAAAGTTTTTCTTCAGCTGCCCTCTTGTTATAATAGGTCACAAAGTTTTACAACTAAACTCCATTATCTTCCATGATGGGTGATTTTTTACAATGTAATTGGAAATTGTTGCTTCAAACTGAAAATTAAAATGCAGGGCTTGGTGACAAAAGAACTTTCTTTTATTAAGACATATTAAAGAATTAGGAGTAGCTCCAGTGACTGAACTCAGCAGATTTAGCCCAGCAAAATAAAACTTCATCATGTTTAAATTGTTTATAGTACTGTTGGCTCATAACTGAAGAGTAAAGGGAGCAGCACAAATGGGGTATTCACTGTTCCAGTAAGTTTGTGATCTTCATTTTCTCGAAATACATTTGTCAAAGAGCTTCCTATTAAGAACCTGATTATTACCTGTGTTAGAAACAGGAGCCTCAAGCAGCCGTTGTCAAAATTCATTTCAGAAATTGGTCTGGAAGACAAGTATAAAGGCATTTAATCAGCAATCCTGTCTAATAAAACTGATTAGAAGAGCACAATTTTGCATGAGCCCACCTTGATCATAGTGAGAGCAGATAGCAAATGTTCTGAAACGGAATAAATTAGCAACAATCCCATCAGGACACAGAGATAAGGTAATATACAGATATGAACTGCAGCAATAAAAGGTAAAGTGGGAAATGAGGTAAGACTATTTTTCTTAACAACTCCACTAAGTTGATCCAAGAAGAATAACTAAAAGAATTCAAAGTGAATGCAGCTTATTGTGGTTTTGGGTTCCTCTTCCAGATCAGGCTGTGGATACAGTAGACAACTCATCAGCTCTCCCTAAATCCCTTGAGGATGAATTACACTTCTACACATGAATTACATTCTACGCAAACAGCTACACACCTGATATGTGAAGTTGTTTTCTAAGGGTGGAAATATTCCCATTTAATCCCACCTTTGTCATGGAATATATTCAGAAACCAACCAGACTCCCTTGTAATGGAGAGAAATTAAATTAAATTAAATGGATGTAATAGCCAGACTCCTTAAAACAACTTTGGGAACTGCTGCACACAAAATGGGGAGAAAGTGCCTCTTTCCTTGCTGTGCCCAGGGATGAAAGCCACCACGGACCATCCCAGCTGGACACTCAGAAAGGCAACTCCAATGAAATGTTGTCCTGAGCAGGACTAGAGCTTCTGAAATGAGAATACAACAAAAAATCAGCTCTGGGGATGAACATTTGGCACCTGTAGGAGGACAGCAGTCACAGCAGGCTCAGGGCTAACTCTACATCTGGGTTTCTATCCACTATAAATTGCTATAATAATTGTTAATCCACTATGAATTGTTTTCACTGATGAAACCTTTGCCATAAAAACTAAAAAACAAAATAAAGGAACATTAAAATGATGAGACCATTTAAAGGGCATCATTTAACAGAGGCAGTGAATGGCCCAGAACAAAAAAATTGTCACAAACATTGTATTTTCCACCTCTTATTTTAGGTCTTTTTCCACTTCGGCTACTGAGCATTTGGTGTTCAGATTAAAATGCAAAAAGGAGAACAGCAGACCCAGCAAATATCAGGGAAAAAAGACCATTATAGAAGGGAATTTCTGAGAAATTCAGCTTTGTCAAAGTAGCTTTGGTGGAAGGTTTTCCCACTCAACAGAGCTGGAGCATTTTGCCCCCTGACCAAGGTCAGGTGTTCTTGTAAGGTCACAGAACCCCTCCTTTAAAAGCATCAAACAAAACATTGGTAGAGGCAAGTTCTAAACTTATCCCAGCTGTAAATATTTTCTAGTGGAGACTCAGTCACTCAAATGAAAATTTGTGGTGATTGCATTTAACTTCACCAAAAGTAGACAGCACTTCAGGTAATAGATTCCAGGGAGGGGAAATGAAACACTGGGGATAAAGCCACCCTTTAAACCTTGTATATTTTTATTATCATTGCAGGAGCAATTCAGAATTCTGGTATGCAATGTTAATAGGACAGATTATAGTTATCTGAGCTCCACATTTCCTACTGCTAAGGCAAGAAATTTTTACTTATTATTTTCTTAAAGGCCATTGAACTCTATTATATGGCAAGACGTACCTGGATTCCAACCAAACTTTCATCTGCTTCTAATGGGGTATTAAAAAAGAAAAGCTTTTGAAAGTCAGATGTATGTAATTGAATAACTCCTGTCACAGGTCTGCAAGTGAACCTTGGGCCTAATTTAGTCTCTCCGAAGCTACTGCAAAAAGGAATTTTTCTTTTGGTATCTCGTAGCAGCCAAGAAAGCTTGAAAAAGAGCTGTGTTCTGAAAGGCTTGGAGTTAGGTCTAAGGTATAGTAAGTTTGACAAATATAAATTAGACACTAAATTTTCCTTCACATATATTCAGTCCCCACTTTGCAAATACAAAGTGCAAAGACGTGAGTTAACAAAAAAATCCCTCAATAAGGAAGGTAATTAACAAATGTCCTGATTTTGTGCGAATGAGGGGTCAGCTTTGCCTCTGCCCCAACCAGCCAGAACAAGACTCTTGACAAATGGGAAAAATGCTTAGTGAATGAAGATATTAAAAAAAAAAAAAAGTTTTTTGTCCTCGTTAATATTTTTTGGCCATGCAGCAGCATCTCCAGTGTGCTGAAGAGCAGGCCTGAAAAGGCTGGGGAATCACAGAACTCTGATATTGCTTGGATTTTTTAAATCATCTCTCCAAGAGCAAACCTGCAGTAAATGCTGCTTCACTATCCCCGTTCCTAAGGGCTGATCAGAAGGCTTGGGAAGGCAGGAGAAAGCCCCCCCAGATATTGGCAGCTTCTGTATCAGCATTTCCTTTTCTCTGGGGAATGTAAAAGCGTGAGTAATTCAGATCTTATCAAAGACGGTGTTAAGAATGGGAGAAGAGCATAAAGCCAGCATGAACGGCTGAGGCAATTGAGAAATCCTGAATAGGAGGAGAAGCTCTCTCTCTTTGCAAAAAGCTTCCAGCCACAGCTTGCTGGGAAAAGCTGTGGAATGTGCTCCCAGGCTCTGTCCCGGACATGATTATGCAAAGTAGATGATAGTAATAGTGTTGCCTTGCTATCACTTACATTTGTTCTCTTCAATTCTACGTAATTTTCATTGCATTTAGGTCTATCAGGTCTATAGGAGTCGTGAAAATGAGATCCTTATTCAAAGCAATCGATGCAGTTGAAGAAATGGGAAGTCTTAAGACTTATATCCATTATGCCAAGGGGGGGAAATTATCCCCAAAAGGCAGAGATAAAATCTATTTAAATGTGCAAGTTTTCAGTTACTTCCATTCTAGAAACAGAAAAAATAAGAGTCTGTGAATCACAGCTGTCCTCAGAACACTTGAACATATGTGTTCAGGTGGGATTTATGATATAAATGTAACATTGCTGACAGATTTGACCTAGCAAAGGCTGCATTCCCATAGGAATCCCAAGCTGGAGTGAATGCTCCAAACTTTGGGGCAGAAACTACTGAGCAAAATAAACGAGGGATAAAGCAGGACCAGTAATTTAAAGGCAGACCTTGATCTTAGCAAAGCAGCAGAGCACATTGGCCAAGTGAGCCTGTGTGAATCCACTATGAATTCCTGCAGCTCCAGAGTGTAATGAGGTGCTGCTCTGAGTTGGAAACAGTGCAGAAAGTGGTAATTAGAATTCTGGATGCAGAAGGGAACTGCTGATCCAGGGGGCAGGTTTACACAATTAAGTCTCTCATGAAGCTATCATACATAATTTGCTAAACTTCTTAAGTAATCCCTCATTGGCATCATTGGCTTTTACATCAAATTATAGCACCTCACTACAGTTTATTAAATCCCTGAGTTTTGCCACACAAGCTGCAATGCACTGAAATAAAGTTCTGCCTGCTGAATCAGAAACCAGGAAGTAGCCAAGTGTATCAATCCATAACCAAAACAATTGCACTTTTTACCTTGGTGATATTGTTAGCTGTATCTGTGCCTTTTTACAGGAACAGATTGAGATATATATATTTATTTATTTATTTTTTGTTTTAGCACATTTTTATATAGTGATGTCAATCATGACAGTGTTGTCTACAGCCTTTCTTTAAACCTGTTTATTTACTTGAGGGGTTTTTTTGCTCCTGAGGCACCCTAGGCAGGCACATGGTAAAAACTGACATTTTTTTGGCTATGAAGATGGAAACACTTCAGATCTAACCCAAATACATTAAATTACTGATACAGTTATTTTGGCTTTTTTATTTGTCTGTGTTGTTTTAGAAGGAAAAACTGGCTTTGCAATATGTGCTGTAAATTACAGAAAAAAAAAAAAAATAGAGTCCCAGGCCAGAAAAATACTAACCAGTTGTCCCACCTCCTCTTACAGGTATCTCCTAAACAATCAAATAAACAGAAAACAGAATACATTCTATAGAGAATTCTACCTTCACTGACAGAAATGGATTTTTTTCCCCTTTGATTCACATTTGGGCATAAAACTACTTTTTTTTTTTCAGTCTGTCTGGTTAATCGTTATTAAAGATAGTGATGGAGTCATCGAGAATGGTGAAGGACAAAACTCAGAGACTGTAGGGCAACACCAGGCAAAGTTGCTCCTGACCCAGGGCTGTGTTTGCCTGGTTAAAGGCAACGTGACCCAGGTTAAGAACATCTCCTACCAACGGAACCACTACAAATACACGGATGATTTCTGAGAATCCAATTTCTTCTCAAGGTGAGCGACAGTGAGGAATTTGGTTCAACAGACAAAGCTCCAGGATGAGGTGGTTTATCAAGCATTCCCCATTACTGTGAGTAATTATACACTTTGCACCTTGAGGAAAGACAGAATTACACAGCTCTGTCTTGCTTCTGTAAATCAAATGAAAATTTAGAATCAAACCAGAAGTGTTTATAAAACAAAACAGGAGATGGGACAGGACTTATTTCCATGACCATTGAGAAAAAAAGGTCCAGTTAGTAGAACTCTGTGGACTCTTGTTTCAGAGACACACTGACTCTAGAGACCTATTTCTACAAATTCAGACATTCCTTCACAAGTTACCTGGCTTCGGCCTGTCAGGTTCTACCTGATTTATCATCAATGCAAGCCAAATTTCAAGCAGACTTGCTCCTTCCACAGCTTTTAGTGCTGTTTTCTGTGCCAGCAGCATTGCCTGCCTGGCTGTGGCTGCAGTTTGTCCCTTTTGCCCCTGCTTCAGATCCATCCCGGGAAAAAAACTTTAGGCATCCCACATAGATTGTAGCCTAAGGGATGATGCTGCTGAAAGAAAGGTGCTTGTGAATAAAAATGAAATACCAAAAAAAAGGGGGCCCTAAGAGGATCTCCCGGACCCCTGAGTAGTTCTATGTGTGCTTAAAGGAGCACAAGTGCTTCATGAAAATCTGCTGCCCCCCTCCGCCGCAGCGAAAGCTGAGTGTGCCTCAGCTAGGCAGGGTTAGGCATCCCTGCTTCCCTCCTGAAGATCCTTTCTGCTCATGCTGGCTCTTTGTTATTTTACAAACCAGTAGCTGTAGTTTGAAAAAAACAATAAAATTAAATGGCCCCGAGAAGGAAGAGATGAGCTGAGCAAGCCTAATCACCATGCTGAAAATGTCAGGGAAGGGAATTCCTTCTGGATCTGTCCTGAGCAGCTGGGCTAACAGGACTTTAGTCTGGCTGACACTTCGGTAGTATCAGTAAAAATCACCTTCAGTAAAACATGCTCGGATGTTGGCTTGGGCTAGCCAAGGATTCAGGAATTGATCCTTCTGTTCACCTTGAGCTTGTTCGTTATAAATCCACTGGTTCATCTCTATGCCTCTCTGTAAGCCTGGGGTATGATGGATTTATTAAACTGAAAAATCAGTAAGATGGCTTTTCCTTCTCCAATCCCCTCTGCGCTGGGATATTTTAAAGCACAACAGCAGCAGTAACAAACGCCGCTGTGCATGCTCAGAGATAATTATTTGTACTGTTTCCATCTCCTTTTCTAAGGTTTGCCATCTGATGCCCACCTAATATGAAGCCTCTCTCTGCTGGGAGAACGAGCACAACTGATCACAAGGGAAAAATTCAGTTTGAGAACATATGTCTGAGCAGAGTGGATGTCCTGTCTGACAGCTGCTGCCCTCAGCCTTTCTGCTTCACCCTCATTTTGATTTAAATTCCCTATTTTGCACCTGTAAGAAGCCATGTTGGGTAGATCTTGAGAGTGAATTTTCCATTCAATGTCCTTGTTTCATATATCAAATATACCTTTAAGCAAAGGAAAAAGGTAATTAACTGGAAGAGAAGGCAATGCTGCTCTAAAGGGCTTTCTGATAAGACTCTAATGACAAATGGCTTTATGTTTGTGTTTCTTCCTCCCTAACAGGTTTAACAGGGAGAAAACCATCTGCATATCAAACTATCTTCACCGATTTATTAAAAGACATGCAAAATAAACAAACTACAAGTTTTGGACAATTCCATGGGCAGCTCTTTTAAAGCAAACCTTCGCACAGGTTTCACACTGAAAAAAAAATGGATTTTGAAAGTACAGCTGAATCTTACAAGTCACATCAGAACGCTTCTCTTCAGGAGGTCCTCACAAGTCACAAAGGCTATTTTATTCAGAAATACTGAAATGTGCCAAGGCACTGAGATTACTTATTTTGTAGGAGGATTTATGGATCTGAGAGTAATTTGGTGCAGGAAGAAGCTCCAGGAAATTGTTCTTCTGCATGTACTTCTTACCTGTGTAAGAAAAATCCTGTTAGATTCTATCTTTAAGAAGTTCTAACCCCCGGCCCCCGCAAAGGTTAAAAGACTGGGTTTAATGCAAAAGTGGGCAGATGATACTCTTTTACAAATGTTCATGAGGCACACCAAAAATTACAGGATTTGGAATGAAATTTTTGCTTTGTTAAGGGCACTAGCACATGGTGTTCTAAAATAATGACAGAAATAGTTGTAGCCATATTGCTTATCCCAGAAATCCAACGCTTCTAGGGAGAATGCCAAATGCCAGGCAGATTTCTCAGTTGTTGCAAAGTCTTAGGAAATTACTGGTCATCTTCTGGGGGGAAACTCTGATCCAGCCAAGGGCTCAGCACCCTTAGATGATACAACAACCAGGCAGGTTTTTAAGGCCAAAAGCAGCCTAAAGAGTAGAAAGAAAAAGAAAGGAATTAAATCATGCACGTCTTACACAGCCCATATCTGCTTAAACCCAAAAGCAGGATTTAAAGTCAAATGAGAGAAGTGTAAATTTTTCTGAAAAATCTGTTCGGTGACTGAAAAAAAAAAAACCAAAACAAAACAATCAAATTTAATGAGGGAAAAATTAAACTCTGGTCAAGATCCAGGTGGAGGCTGTATATGGCATTATTATAGGCTCCCATATGTTTCCTAGAAGCATTGAACGTGACAAGGGAATTTAGACATGGGAAAATGTTATTATTTGTGATTGAAACAAAATAGCAGCCAGTTAATGCACATACTGCTCCTGTTGCATTCTACTGAATTGAATTGTTTTCAGATGCCCTTGTATTTTCAGAGGTAGACATAGGTTTTTTCATATTCTGTTTCACATGTTACTTTTCTTAGCCATCAGAACTTAGTGACATAAAAATTGCTGTCTGAGTTGACACAGTTATTCCCTCTTGAAGTCTTTCAGTAGGAGCATAATGTAACAGATGAGAGTGCTGAAACTCAGTGTCTCACACAGGCTTAAAAATAAGTTTTTCCTGCAAAACTTTGAAAACTGTTCTACAGGGGAAAAAAAATTATACTCTGAAATTTATTTGCTTTTCTTGCTCCCCTCGTTTTTCTATGCCTTCGAAACATGTAGGAAAACAGGGATTTAGTTGTTCAGGAACTCATTTCCTCCTGCTGCGCAGCCATCACAGGAAATCATAACCCTTTCTCTCAGTAGCAGCTGAAAGCTAGGCAGCAGCAGAGATCAAATAAACACTGAGAGATTAAACAGGGCTGAGATTTAGGGCTGGGCTTAACTGCAAAAACATCAGGATTTGTGTTTGAGATTGGCAAAGTCCTGCCGATAGGTAATTTTGGCTCAAAACGAGGAAATTAGTGTGAAGCCTGAGCTGTGTGAAGGCAGGTCCAGCACAGCCAGGACACAGGTACAGCAGTGACAGCAGGCAGAAGGAATATTTCTGAGATTCCTGTAGTCCTGACGCAGAGAAGTCGTTCCAGCAAGATCTCTTGCCACTCTGGAGCTCTCACAGAAAGCTGTTCCTGGAGAACTTCAACAGCATGTAAGCCAGCCTGGAGTCACGGAATCCTTTCCATTCCAGGAGGCCAGGCTGAACCCCGCTGGAGAAGCGCATTCGTACCCGGACATGCACATCCAGGAGTCACACTACCAAACTTCCTCAGGCTTCACACGTGAGGTAATGGGGTTAACTCATTTCAAATGTTTATTTAATGTTAGATTAACCTCCTTGGGGTATTAATTACATCAAGCCTAAAACAATTATACAAGTCAGCTCCTTGGGTATGAACAGGTATGGAAAGCTCAGTTTCAGAAAATTGCATCTTTCCCTTCCTGCTTTTTTATTATTTGGATAATCTGCATTAAAATAATGTCTCTGCTTGTGATTGTTTGCCCCCACTGCTTTATTATTCACTCAGAACACTCATTCCTTGCATATGATGCGTTCGTTATTTGCCGTTGAAATACTTTTAATGTCACAAAATGGATTGAATCTTCAAGTGAGGAGTGAGCAATTGGAAAACCCTATCACCTAAGCAACAGCAGTCCTATTTCATGCCTGTGTGTCTAATTATACCTAACGAGGCAAACCCCCCTTATCTCCGAGGGAATGATACATTCTTTTTCTTCCAAAACAATTTTTTTTTTTTTTTTTACATCTTAAATGATGGGCAAAGCCGGTAGGTTCTGCATGGTGTAACCAAGCCAGGCACAGTAATCTGTTAAGCATCAATGCCAGGTTGGTATTTGACATAAAACGATCCTGTTGTGACAAGGAGTGGTCAGGGGGGTTGCAGCGCTTGGGGCATCCTTCCACCGTGGCAGCTCTTTGGGCCAGCCAGGGCCAGGCCATGAGGGCGAATGCTGAACTGGCCAAGATGTCACAGGCCAAGAGGGAAAGCACCGGGGCAGGCCGGGCAGCAGGGGGAAGACTGGGAAGACAGTCCCGGCCACCCCAAACCGCACAGGAGCATCGGGACGGCAGCGCCCTGCTGCCCCCGCGGCGGCCCCACAGCCCCGACCCAGGCCCGCGGGGCTCCCGGCTCTCCCCAGAGCTCGGCGGGCACCTCCGGAGCCCCCGGGGCGGCCTCACAGCCCCGACCCAGGCCCGCGGGGCTCCCGGCTCTCCCCAGAGCTCGGCGGGCACCTCCGGAGCCCCCGG
>WBMY01002313.1:54361-106805 GCA_013397315.1 Donacobius atricapilla | reverse complement strand
GGGACGGGACGGGACGGCGGGAGGGGAGCCCTGCCAGCCCCTGCAGCCCTGCCAGCCCTGCCAGCCCTTCCAGCCCTTCCTGCCCTCCCAGCCCTTCCTGCCCGCAGCCGGAGCCGCTGCCCTTCCCGGCCCCTCCGGGCCCGGCCTCCCGTGCGGAGCCGCTGCTCGGCGGCGGAGCGGCGAGCTCCGTGCCCGGGGAGGCACCACGGCCCTCGGGGCGCCCTCGGCGCGGAGTCGGGCCTCGTCTTGAGGCAGCAAATCCCCCCGGAGAAGGGGGGCTTACGAGGATGCCGTCACTTCATGACTCCTCAAGATCCAGTACATTGCCGTGGGCTGGGTTTTGATTTGTTTTCCCCCACCATTCCCAGTGATGTGGGTACTTTATCCCATAAATACAGGTTCTGTGTTGTGGGAAGCACCTGCCTGTTCACCACTGCTGATGGCTGCTGGATTTAACATGATGGCATTGATGTTCTTTTAAGTTTTTGGTTGGTATTCTCAGCTTTGTATGGTGGCCTTCCCTAGGCTCTTTAATGCCATCAATAAAAATCCATTACATAACATCTACTCAATTTTACAAATGAGTTGTAACTCTTTATTTCTCGTAGACATGTTTTATATTTCTTAGGGAGTGTATGTAGACCAACTTTGATAACCAAAAAATAGTGTGTTTTAAAAACTAAAGGTACGTGTGCAGTTTTGAGCAAGGTGCTGCAAAACACGAGCACTTGTCTGGTGTCTGGTGCTTTAAAATAATGTTTATTTGAAATAAAAGGAATTCGTTAGTCTTATCTGAGGTTTCTGTTCATAGCATCAGTGTTTTTCAGTTTGACATGGAGTGTCAGTAATTTCTTCTCCAGCGTTGCTTTGGTAAATGCAACTTTTTGCTTTTCAGTACTTCCTATGTCAGGCGAAACACTACAGTCCTTTAACCCCTCCCCTTTGGGGGAAAAGGAAAGCGCTCCTTCGCTTCGAGTTTCATTTCAGCAGCTCGTCCTTATCGTTAGAATATAAATAGCCAGATAATGAATTTGCTGAATTAATATTAAGCTTTCTTTTTTTGCTTAATAAGCATTAAAATATAGAAATAACCACCTTTGAAGGAAAAATAAATTCTCTGTGCACATAGATCTTGGAAAGGCCAAAGGTACTTAGGGTGGAATAGCTGTAATTCTGAAAGGAAGAGGCAGAGATTTCCTTAGAAGTTTTTTGCACTGTTTGAGTGCAGCCTATCAACTTGTCTTTTGTACGTGGCTGGAGTTCACAAGTTTTAATAGCTCCAGAACATTGCCATTATTCTGTTTGAATGTATTTGTTCTTCAGGTTCTTTTTTTTTCCTTAGAGCAACTCTGGATGGTGACAACTGTAAAAGCAAAGACCATTCTTTTCTTTCCAGTGAGTGGACTTTTCCAGCTTTGCCTTACGAAGTTGTTGTCCCTGAGAATTACAGCCCCTGGAATATTATTCTGCATTTTTAAATAGGAGCTCTTCCTTCAGTGATGAATGTGTAGTCACCTCTGTCTGACAGCGCCCAAAAAATTGTAAGGGCACTGGGAAGGGATGCACAAAGAAGCAGCAGTGAATCTTCTGCTAGCCATTCATGCCTTTGCAGCCTGTCAAAGGCAGGATCCATTTCCCAAACTTGTTCCGACTTCTGCTTATTTTTACACTAATTCTCATTCTTCTCCCCTCAGCCTGGATGGTTTTCTTTATGCCTGAAGCAGCTAGTGTCTTTCTTTGGTACTGAGGTTAGATTTTTTTATTGTTATTTTCACTGAACACTTTCAAAACCAACTTGAAATTCTGCTTTTATCTTTGCATTTCACTTGTGTCTGTGTGAGTGTTCATGGCCTGAAGTTCCTGCAGATGTGTCTTTCCAGCTGTTTTGCTTTAGAGTGCCTTCAGCTTCTGTGAGTGAGCTCTGAAAACGTTGGGGGTTGTGTTCATTTTAAGAAGTTCCCTCTGAGACTACTGTAACACCTGGAGTTCATGATCACCTGTTTTAATTACAAACCCCGTGGTCCTGCCTTCTCCTAAATCTCCATCAACAAAAGTTTCAGTCACTCTTCTGGACTCTCATCTCCTTGTTCCTGTGCCTTGTTCACAATCCACATCCCTTTTGGTTTCAGCAGCTCTACAGCTGATTTCTCAGCCAGATCCTCTTTCTGTCACCCTCTCCTGGCTATGCTCTCTGCTTCCCTTGCTCTTCCTGCAGCAATGCACGTTCTGCCTGGTGTGATGCAGGTTTGGAGCGTGAAACACACTTAGTTTTGCTGTGAGACAAAAAGGTGTTTGATTTCTACAGGGAGGTTTCAGCTGTGCTGTTTAGTTTGTGTTTCTTGCCTGGAAAGAGAGGCCTTAAGTTGGAAGTTTGTAGAGAGCCAGGAACAACGCCTGCTTGGAGGAGCAAAGTCAAGTTTTGCTCTCTTTGCTTCCCCATCTTGTTCTCTGGATTGCTGTGCTCCAGATTGCATTTTCCCTGGATCTGGCTTCCTTCTGGACAAGCCTTTTACAGCCCCTTACACCATGGCATTGCATCTGTCTCTGTATCTGCGCTGATTCTTCAGCAAACCAGTTCTCTTTCTAACTGGGACCCCCTCTGCTGTTCTCCTGTCCCACCCGACTGTGTTCAAGGATGTTACTGTAGAACCTTAAACGTAAAGAATTTCTGGGATTATTTGGTAATTGGGAACAAAATTGTCCTTAATGCCGCCCAACTGTCATCACACAGCGGAATGGGTTCATTATAGCAAGGTGTTGCAAATGCAGACCAAATCCTGCCTTAATAATTAATGAACTAGTGATCAGTGTTTGTTAGAAAGTGGTTTTATTTTTCTCTGTGCATGTGATGTTAAGAAATACCAAATGAGGCTATGAAGTAACTTGGGGGAGTTTTTGCTGCTTCTTTCTTCTAAATTTCTTTTAATGCTTGTTTTGCAAGACTTTGCCCATCTTTTCCCCCATTTCCCAACTTCCCTGTTCACCCTGTGAGCTGACATTGAACCCTCTGGCTATGCTGTGCTTTGGGCGCCCTTTATTCATGAGCAATTCTTGTTCCTTGTGGTGGTTCTCAGTTCCCAGAACACTGTAAAATGCTGTTACGGTTTGGGATAAGATGGTTCAGCGCTCAGCAAGGTTAGACCTGTCTGGGCTGCCTGTGAAGTGTAACGAAATCCCTTATCATTGAGGTAATCAAATGTATAAATAAACACGTATATATTTCAATTAAAATGCACTTAAAACTAAGTCATACTTGCAACTTGTATTTCCATGAAATTCAGAGGAGGAAATGAAGCTGTTCTTTGTGAATTCTGTCTAAATGTGACACTTGGAAAACCTAGCACATCTGTGATGAGAACCTGGTTCCTATTCACGTGGCACCACAGGTTTTTCTCTGTAGCAATTTGAATTATGCATAAAATACAGTGAATTCAGCCGTAACTAGGTAAATCTGTCACTTGGCAACTAATAGGCATCCTGTGAGTCACTGCTGTGGGTATTCTCATTTTGTATCTATTTTTTATTTTCTTAGTGAAGTTTGGTTTCAAAGTGTTCCAGCTAAATGCTTTTTGTTTGCAGGATCAAAGCTCAAATTCCTCACTGCTGTCTTGGAGGGGTTTTCAGGTAGGCTTGACATAAAACTTGGTTACTCGGGAAGATGGATAATAATGAAATGACTGGAAGAGAAGTCCAATAAAATAAGTATCTAATGTGACCATGTGGCTCTGTTGCTATCCACTGTCTAAATCAGCAAGGTTGATCTTGAGCGTAAAACAAAGATGAAGAAAACTTTTATTTCAGCTAGGTCTGCAAGGAATGAGAGTCTTGAATTCAAGGGATATTTTTGCATCCTAAATTCTACAATTTGAAAGTCTAGCCTCTATCTTCACTAGGATTTATAGCAACTCAAAGACATGTCTTGTTTTAAAACCTTTGAATTAAGGAAAAACAATGACATTTTTGTATTTGGGATCTCCAGCTTGTTCTGATCTTTTCCATTGGCAAACCCAAGTGGGATAAAAGGTATACATAAAACATAAAAACCTTGATTAATAAGATGAGAAGGAAAAAGAAGTATTGTGGTTACAGGAGATGGTGTTATCTTCTCTTGGTTTAATTTTGTCTTCAGGCATGCAGAGAAATGACTACAGCTCCAGTCTGGTTGGTTTTGGGGGTGCTGGGAGTGCGGAGTGCAGGGCACATGCAGGGGAACCTGTGGGAGGTGCTGAATTCAGTCAGGGCATTATTTTTATTTTATTTTATTTTTATTTTATTTATTTTAATTTTGCAGAAGGTGGTTTTATTCTGAATCTCTGCTCTGTCTCTTCTCTCCAGTGCAGCGGGAGGCGCAACTGGACTGCGGCGAGAGACCTGCAGAGATACAGAAACCATTACCCAGTACGTGCTCCTGGGGCTCCTCCTCACCACCTGCTGCCTTCAGGAACACTTCCTAGATTTGGGAGCACCCTTTTGCCTTTACCTTTACAGGCTCAGCACCTTCCAGGGATTCATTTCTGAGGGGGAAGGGATGATGTCTGTGTGGGTGCATCAGAAACAAGCTGCTGCTTCCCAAAGCACATTTTGAGGATTTAGCTTGGAATGTGTAGGGAATAGGAGGGAAAGCAAGAAGTGTTGGAGTGATTACTGCCTTTTAAAAGGTTGCTGCTTGTTCATTTCTTGTTCTCGTCTCCAGGATTTGAAAGAACCAGAGAATGAGGAGGAAGAAGAGATGTGGAACTTAAGCTTTTATAAAAATGAGATTGCTTTTGTGCCCCACGGTGAGTAGCTTGTGTGGTGGCTGTTTGATGCCATCTGCTGCAGGTGGTTGATGAAAGAGTAGCTTCATCCATGTGAGACAATAAGAACCTAAACCAAGCAACCAACCAAAACCGTCACCCAAACCAAACAAAAAACCCACCAAGAATGCCCATTTTAAAATGTTCTTGCTGTATTTACCTTAATACTCTGATGGTAGAAAACGAAGGTATTTTCTGGCTGGTTGTCTTGTTGGAGAAGCTAATGTGCAAATATCTGGGTCTGGGTAGTGAGCTGTGTGGAGTGACTGACTGGCTAACTTTAATTTTAATTTGGTGTCACTTCTTGCCTGACCTTTTCCTTTTCCTTGCAGGTGTGCTTATTGAAACTCTGCTTTCCTCTTGGGGGGACAAGTATGAAATGCTGGAAGAAAACCATTCCTACATACAGTGGTAAATTGTCTGCATGAACACAGTGCTTCTCTAGTCGTGTCAGGTGGATCTGTGTTCCTGATTTCAGCTTCCCACAAGGCCCAGAATTACTTTAGTTAATTGAGTTGCATCCCTCAGGAAGCAAAGCACTGGAACTCCTGAAAACGCAGGTTTCCAGTGCAGCTGTGGCAATAGACCTGAGTCATTTGTGGTCTTGGAGCACAAAGATAAGGCAAGGAGACAGATCCACATCAGCAAAGTTTTTTTGTTATTGGTGTAGACAATGCTTTTATGGGAAGGGTTTACTAGGAAACTGCTTCCGTGTCCATAAGGATGGGAGTTCTCCAGGAGATGCCTGTGATATCACAAATTTTGGGATCTTTTTTGGTTTTAACAAGTTGGGTACCCTGGGCTGGATGTCATCTTTGCTCATCTGGCCTGAAAATTTCCCTCCCTTCAGGCTGTTCCCTTTACGTGAACATGGGATGAACTGGCGTGCCAGGCCACTCACCTGCCAAGAAATCCAGGTATTTATTTTATGTTTTTTTTTTCTTTTTTTTTTTTTTTTTTTTTTGAGGCCTGGAAGGTGTTAGGATTTCCCCTAAATACCTTATATTTGAAGTCTAGAGGGTTTTTTTCGTTGTTTCCTTGGGTTTTTAGTGTGCACAGAGCTCACAGCGAAGCGTTTGCTTGTCTTGTGTCAGCAAATGAAATGCTTGGTGATTAAGTCAACCCTTGTTTATAATTCAGGTGCCACATAATCTGGTGCAGGTAATTAGGGAGTTGCACCTTTTAAAAACTGCTGTGTCTTGTTTTCAGGCCTTTAGGAAGTCCAAGGAAGTTATGGACAGGTTTATCCGTGCTTACAAGCTCATGCTGGGATTTTATGGAATCAACCTGATCAATGAAGAAACTGGAGAACTGGAGAGAGCAGAGAATTGGCGTGAACGATTTGAAAACTTGAACAGGTGAGTGCGTTGATGCTGCTGAGCATTTACTGCAGCCAGGCACTTCTTTAAATGGGAAAAGAAAGTCAAAGCCTAGGAAATCCTCAGCCATTGAGGAGTGGAGACTTTGGTTGATAAATGTTATCTAGTGAAAGTATTTTTAACTTTTATTCTCTTAAGCTACAAAATAGAAGTCTTTCTGAATGGTTCCCTGATTGTTTATGAAGCGCCCTTAATGTGTGTAAAATGCTTTGAGTCCTTGTTTGAAAAGTGCTCTGCAAATGGTCTGGTTTTATATTAATGCAGGTTTTGTGGAGTAAGTAATGACCCTTCCTGGTGATTCTAACCTCTTGAAAGGAGTGGGCATGATCACAACAGAAAAAACAATTTGAAGTCTGTCAGCTATTAAAAAGGAGAAAACAGCTGTGTCTAGCTTAAGTGCTGATGTTTTGGCAGCATCCCTTCATGCCTGGATTCTCAACACTGCAGGCTTACCCTGTGGGGTCTCTGTCAGGGGCAGGACTTGTGTGTCTGCCCCAGCATGGTGCCTCTTGTCTACTGGTGGCTGATTGAGAAAGCCAAAACCTTTCCAAGCAGCAGAGATGATGAATCCTATCAGCCCAGAGAGGGTGAGGGAGGAGCTGCTGAAGGCAAACAGCAGCAATGGGTGCTTTAAAAGTAAGCCAACCAATGCTCTCATTTGCATTGTCAATGATGGCTCACAGTAAATGATAAAACATTTTGCAGATACCCCAGAGGCTCACAGTGACTTTTAAGACTTTCCCTTGACAGCTTTGCTTATCTGTTTCCTTCAGGTTCAGCCACAACAATTTGAGGATTACTCGCATCCTGAAGTGCCTGGGGGAGATGGGATATGAAGACTATCAAGTGCACTTGGTGAAGTTTTTCCTCACAGAAACTCTTGTTGAGGAGACATTGCCAAATGTCAAGAGAAGTGCCTTGGATTACTTCCTGTTCACTGTCAGAAGCAAAGAGAAGAGGAGAGAACTTGTCCACTACGCTTGGCAACACTTCAAACCTCAGAGCAGCTTTGTCTGGGGGCCTCGTGACAAACTCCAGAAGTTCAGACCCCGCTGTGCCAAGCCACAGCTGCACCAAAGGCCTGAGGATAAACAGGACACTCCATGTGGTGATTCTGTGGGGAAGGATCAGAACCAGTGTCCAGAGGTGGAACAGAAAGCTGGAGATGCTGCAGAGTTGCAGCCTGAAATGAGTGATGAACATGTAAAGGAGAAGATAAGCAAATGTGTTTTGAAGGTAGGAGATGATAAAGAGGAGAAAGAAGCTTCATTTGCCCAGCTGGAGGAAAAGGATTTAAAAAGTGAAGCTGAAGAAGTGCAAGGTACAGCAGAGAATGACTGCACAAAGGAAAGCAAGAAGAGAAAACTGAATGCAAATTTGACAGATGCTGAAGGGGATGGATCACTGAAAAACTCTGCTGATATTGAAAACATTTCCCATAATCTGGGAGAGTGTGCAATTGATGCAGAGGTCCCCTCCTCAGACCCAGTGTCCCAGGCAGAAGAGAATCAGGAAGCACTGAGGGAGGATGATTCAAGCACCAAAGAGCCGGCGGCGCCGGAGACCACGGATGCAGCTGTGAAACGCAGGAAGGTTGATAAAAGAACACTGAGAGGCAAAGCAGTCAACTTGGCCATAAACCTGAGCATGGGGCCCTCAGCCTCTGGTGCCAGGGCAAATCCTGCTGCTGCTAATGGTGAGGCTGGAAAAGAAAATGCCAGTGAGAAAAATGCAGCTGTGGAAGTGCCAAGTGAGAAGGGGGACAGTGGTGGTGATGCAGGTGATGGGACTGTGAGACCCCCGGCTGCTTCCAGGCTCCCCAGGACTGGCTGCACTCCTCCAGTCAAGGATGGCTGGAAGTTGAGTGGAGATCAAGATTCAGCAGGGAGTGATCAGCACCAGTGCAACAGCAAACTCCAGCGGGGTAGGAGTGAACTGGATGGGGTAGGAGAGCAGGAAAAGGCAGGTGAAAAAGGGCACACAGAGGACACAGACAAGAAGCAAGCTCCAGACAGTCACGAGCAGAGCATGACACCCACTTGTCCTGAAGAAAACAGTGCTGAGGTCCCACCAGAAAAAGGTGAAGGCTCAGAGAACGCAGCAGAGCCTGGTGGAGAGCAGGGAGCAGCAGAGTGAGAGCAGCACAGTGAGCGGCCGAGCCAGTGGAGAAGGCACTGCCCTGTCTGCTGGGAGCCAGCTTTGATGGCTTGGAGAACTGAATAAACTTCCTTTGGGATGATCCAGCTGGCCCCTAACTCGCTCTCACTCCTGTGGTTTTTTAATCATCTCTAGTAAACTCACTGAAATCCTGCTCTTGGTTACCCTAAAGAGGAAAACTTCATTTATTCATCTTCACGGACAGGCCGTGTCCTGTTCTTGGGTTTTATCTGATGTTCAGGGCTATCTTGAAGCAATGGGGATTTTTGCACTTTGCTTTGATTCTGGTTGTGTCCTTACTGAAGGAGAAGAGGAAAGCTGATCTGTCTCCTTGTTTGAGTTACTTAAGTATTTATTAAAGACATGATTTTTAATGTAAGACAGCATGACCTAATTTGCCAGGCCTTTCTACTACTGTGTAACTTCTGTTATTGTGAAAGGCTGTACCTTACCAGGAGATTTTCCTGGCAAAAGTGCTGTTTCTCTAAAAGAGATGAGTATATGGATTCCATGTGATGTCAGTGTAGGTGCCTCTCCTCCTGTAAGGAAAGGTTTGGCTTTAAGCTGGTATAAAAACTGCAGCCAAAATGTGTCTCTGGCCAGTATGAACCTTTGTGTAGAAATTCTGTTCTCCGAGGTGCAAAGTGCTGAGTAATTATTTCTCTTTATCCCCACAGAGGTTGCTTTGTAGTTCTTGTTAGAGTTAAGACTACAAATTGCCTACTGGTTTCTAAGAGAAAAAGCTCCAGGTTTTGCATAAAACTGTTTAGAGCTGCTCTTCCCCAGGTTTTCCCACCACTTTTAGACCCTTTATAGTCTTCCACAGATTTTTGTGTCCATGACTGCTTCAAAGGCCCTCATCTCTCCGTTGCCAAAACAGCACAAATATTTCCCAGTGCATTTTTTCAGCCTGTGCTGGTAATTTGCAGTGGCCTGGGGGAGCTCTTCCCTGCAGGCCCATGGCGTGAGGTTTGATGTGTCAGATCCAACCCGTTCCCTACTTAGGGCAGGGTTGCTTTGCCTTTAATGTCAGTCAGCCAGGGCATGCTCCAGTGCAGCATGTCTGGAAACCACTGGGCTTTGTGGGGCAGTTAATTGAAACGTTAATTGGAGAGGCTGTGCTTGTCTGGTTCGTTTATTTTCAGCCCTCAAGAATTTACTTTCAGACCTTGCCAGCTCTTAGCCTGCCTCAGTGTTCCCGACCTCCCTCTCAGCTGTTCTGCCACACTTACACAATATTCCACTGAGTCTGAAGGAGCATTAAAGCAGTTCAGCACCTTCACTCCTAAAAATTTACAACAGGGGATCTGTTTCATGGAGCAGAGACAATTGTTTCCAACAGCCTGAAGGTCTGGACTTGCTGTTTGCTCAGGTTGTTTGGGTTGGTTTTGAGGTTCTTTGGTGCTGTTTGGTTTCTGTAGGAGATGGCCAGGGAGCAGATGCCGCAGCTTGTGCATTGTCAGTGGTTTTCCTTTCTGCTACAGCTCTTAAGAAGCTTTATTTTTCAATGAATTTGAGGGGTCATTTGCCTTCCCAGACTGCAGGTTCTGATTCAGCATGCCACATATGTGTGTGGGAATAAAAAGTCTGCAAGCTTAACATCTGATGTTCATGGTCACACACATACTGAAAAAAGGCTTTAATGTTTTTAAAATACTTCTTTCTTCTTAAGAACAGATGGAGTTAAATAGCCAATGAGAATACACTTAACTACAGCTATAAATACTTGAAGATGTTGAGTGAGAATTCTTTCCTAACAGATTCCTAAGAATTGTTAATTGTGGCTTTTGTACAGATTTATAGTAATTTTCTTATTTAATGAAGTTTTCATTGTGAATATGTGCTCAGTTGGGGCATAGATCCTATACTTGTTATGGTGAGGTTTGGTTTTGTGTTTAATGGGATTTCACTGTGAGCCCCAGCCTGGAGTGAGTGCTCAGAGCAGCCCCTTCCCTCTCCCACCAGGTTTAGTTTTGGCAGTAGGTGTGTGTGGTGAGTTCACAAGGTGTTTCCCAGCACTCAGAGCTGTATCACAGAGTCTGTTACCTTAATTCCCCTATTAAAGCATGACTTGAAGGCATATCAGTTTCCACTTCTATTTTTTCACCTTTGAGGCTATGACGATGTATTTACCCACCCCCTGGAACCACTGCTTGGTTCCCTCCAAGAGGGTGCTCTGCTGGGCTGCCCATGGCACACACCTGCTGCTTCTTCCATGTGGAGGTGATGCCCAGTCTTCCTGCACCTCTAAAATGTGCCCAGCGAATGTTTTGGGGGAATAGATCCCCCCATGCTGTTTGTTTCATGATATGCTTGGAAATCATAGAATCACAGAATGGTTTGGGTTGGAAGGGACCTCAGAGTTTTTCTTGGTCCACCCTCCCTGCCAAGGGCAGGGACACCTTCCACTGGACCAGGTTGCTCAAAGCCCCATCCAGCCTGGCTCTGAACTTCCAGGAGTGGGGTGTCTGGATGTTTCAGGATGTTTTGTATTGCTTTTGCAGCTCTTCTCCCACAGGTGTTGTGGTGCTCTGCAGAGCAAACCAGGACTCTGCTTTGGGCATCCCCTGGGGCTCTGGGCAGGAGGGCACCTGCCCAGCCTGGCTGTGCGAGCTTCACTTCAGGGGTTTTTCCCTCTGAGGACGCAGCAGGGCTGTCTTTGTGCTAACAATTCCTCTAAGTCATTGTGTCCCCTCGGGTGTGGTGGGATGAGAGGGTTACTGGGAATCCTTTTGGTCTCTGGGATGGATTTGGAGGTGAACACTCCCGGGCTTTTCCTGTGCTGGTCATGGGCAGGCTCCACTGCTGCAGCCCCCCACGCCCTGGCTTGCTCTGCACAAGGTGTGGCTGAGGAATTTGGGTCTGCTTTGCATTCCCTCCTGCCATCAGCTGGCCTCAGTGTGGAGGAGGAGGTACACGCTGTGCAAAGCTGCTCTCCCCCTGGGGTTTGGGGTGTCCAGTGAAGGGTTCCAGTTACTCTGAAGCCATCAGAAGTCTTAGAGACACATTTCCTTTCTGTCCTCAACTGCCTGTTCCACAGGATCATGTGGGAACTTGGTAAATCTGAGTCCTTTATCCTTCTGCCAAAGCTCTAGGAATGCTGGCTGCTGGGGAGCTGGATAGACACTGTGCTCCTACAAGCCCCTGGTGTAAAGATGCCAAGTTAAAATCAGGTGTTTCAGTTCCTAAGCTTTGATTTTCCACTTCTCCTCTTGTGCTCCTAATCAGATGAGCTGTGTCATTTCAGCCTTGAGGAATCTGGCCACTGTTCCTCTCCACTTCCAAGCCCTGCTTTGGATGAAATTGTCTTTAATTAATAAAGGGAATTGTGAAGCTCACTGCAGGAGACGCATCTTCCTGAATCTATTGCCATTTGGGATCACCAGGCAAGGAACTGCCCTCCTCTTCCTTCCTTGCAATATCTCAACTTCTTTGTGGCTTTGAGAATGTCTCTCCTTTTTCCTTCCTCCTTGTATCTGTGATTTTCTATTTTCTGACCAGCACTCATTACTTCTCAAGGAACTGGTGCTCTTCAGATCACCCTAAAAAAAACCCCAAAACCAGATGTGAGTAACCTCCAGAGCTAACAAAGCCCCTCACTAAGCAGTAAGTGCATTTCCCTGTGGTGATCGTGCACTGTTACAGGTTTCTTCATGTCCCTGCTGGAGTTAGGTGGCCTCAGGCGCTGAAAAACTCACCCTGTTGTTCTTTTTACCTGTCCAGCACAGAGGTGGCGATGGGCTTTGGGAAAGGTCCTGGGTGAGACCTAAGGAGCAGCTTTGTATTTGCAGCTGGAGTAACGCAGTCTTGCTCCTGTGTCCCAGTGCAGCCCTTCCACAGGCTCCTGGAGCAGGGGCTGGGGCTGCCCGGCAGGGCATGACTGAGAGCTGCTCTGCCGCCTGCTGCTCCCCCCCTTCTCCCACCTCCTCTGCAAGCTCGGCCCCTCTCGCCGTGCTCCAGCTGGAGCCACAGGTTTATCTGGAGGCGAGGAGTCTGCTCTGCGAGCTGAGACCCGGCAGGAGGAGGAGGGATCTGCTGGACCCTGGAGGAGAAAGGGTTTGGCCACCCCTGAGGAAAGGGAGAGAGGCAGAGCCTGGGCACCATGGCTGGATTCTCTGCTCTTGGGCTCCTCTCCCTGTGTCAGCTCTTGGCCACAGCATCAGCTCAGGTGAGAAACCTCCTTTGTCTCATGCTCGAGGAAAAACATGTAAGGGTAAAAAGAGTGGTCTGCGTGTGTTGTACCCGTGGGGTGAAGCGTGGCAATAGGGAGGTTATTATTCTAAAGTTTATTACAAATGTGTGCCTGGGTTTGTACCTGTGTGAGTAGGTGTAAAAGCTGCTGCTTTGTGTTTCTGTAGAAGTATTGTTTTCCCATTCAGGACTGCAATTATGAGAGGGAACGCCTTGGAAAGGGAAGCTCTGTTGATGGAAGAGAAACAGCTTGCTTTTATAATGAAGTAACAGATTTCCAGTGAAATGGATCTGATCTGATCTCAGTTTTTATCTGAATCAGAATTTTTTACTTGTTCCCTCAATCAATTTTCAAATTTTACACGTACAGCATGTTTAACCCTTGTTCACTTGAGACATGAAACTGTATTAAATTTCCCTGTCTGGCATTAATATTATTGTCTGGGGAAGTGACTCTTCAGTGAGTTTTTCATTGTTAGTGAGGAATTTTTGCAGCCTGGCTTGGGAATTCAGAGCTCTGCTGTGAGCAGAGCTGCTTCTACAATGAAATCTTTGTTCCCTGAAGCTACAGTAAGTTGCTCTCTGGAGCCCTCTCCATACAGAAGTCATTTATTGAACCTTTCTTTCCTTCTCCCCACCTCAGACCTTTCCAAAATCCCAGATTTTCAAGTCGTATCCTGCTCAGAGGGGAGACTTGCCCTTTCTCCTCCTGTCTTCATTGGAGTCTGCCTGGCTTTGCCATCACTGCATCAGACTGGGATGATAAATGAATTATTTCTACCAAGCACTTGGCACTTTGTCCATGGGCTTTGCATTTCCTCCTCTGCCCGCCCCAAAATGTGCCTTTAGTCAGAACAATTTCCTGTACAACAAAACCCCTTTGCTGCCCAGTGACCAGTTTGCATTCCCAGTATAGGCCACCAGTAAAAGGAGCTGGGGATGTGCTCAGTTAAAGGTTTTTCCAAAGAGCCTCGCACTGCTCTGGAGCAGCTCGGAGCCCACCCAGGCTGGCAGGGGGTGCAGATTTAGGGTTAAGCTGTAGGACTTGGCCGTTGATTTCTGATCTAGCCCACGTGTTCCTTCTGATGGAAAAACAAGCTCTTGTCTCTCACTTTTGCCCAGTCCCTTCTGAGAATTGGACCACAAGGCCCTCCTGGACCACCAGGACCCCCTGGACCATCTGGCAAGGACGGCATTGATGTGAGTGACACAGGGCCGGGGTGGGGCAGGGGCAGAGCTACGGGGAGAGAAGCTGCTCTTGTTCTCCAGATCCACAGCCCCTGGGCATCCTAGGGGGGGACGGACCTGGAACATCACTGTCCTCGCTAGAGACCCCTTCTGCAGGAGTCTGGGCAGCCAGTGCAGGTGCTGGGCAGGTTCTTTGCAGGATCAATCCCCTGAACCCAGGAAAGCTCAGGGGTTTATGACCCTGCTTGCAAAGTACAATATTTCTCTTTTGGTGCAGGGGTATGATGTGTGTGGGGACAGCACACATTCAGCTGTTCAAAGACAGATTTATGTGATGCTTCAGAGCAGCTGTGTTTCTGGAGAGGCTACAAGAGTCTCAAATGTGCAGCACTGGACACTGCTTTTGTCCTACTAGTTTTATTTCAATATTGTCATCATGGTTATCCCTCACTTTGGCACATGATGTGTCAGGATCTGGCTCTTGTGTTGCCAGACATGAGTTTGTAGTGGCCCAAAAGGCAAATAAAATGAAGAGCCTTTGTTTCAGCAGGCAGCTCCTTACACCTCCTGCAGAGGGAAAAGACTACATAACCCAGGAGTTAATGGCAGAGAAAATCTTGTTCTGTTACTTTTAACTGATGTTTCCATAGAAATAAAAAATATTGCTTCTGTGCATCTGTTGGATAAGGACTGAATTGTGTCCTGTAGCTGGCAGTGGATAAAATGAGCATCAGATGGGCCTTCAGCAAGACCACATCAAATACTAAAGTCTGGGTTCCTGCTTCGATTTCCAGTTTGAGCTGCTCTTGTCTCTCGGAGCTGCTTATGGAATAGTGCAGGGGTTTTTAAAGCTCGTCTGAATTACATTATTTGGAATTGGGCCCTTAAGCAACCTTGAAAAAATCTATTCATTCCATGCAGGTCATTTTCTTTTGGATAAGGAGGTTAAAAAAAAAAATATTTGAGTTCCCTGGTACATGGTGAACAAGGAGTGTTTGTGCCTGCAGTGGGGAGCTTTCCCTGCGGCTCCCTGAGCCAGGCTGGGCTGAAGAGAGAACCTCATTGATTTCCAGCAGCTCCCTCCCAGTGTCCTTTTGGCTGGAGGGGTCTGTATTCCTGGGAATCTCCCTCTGGTTTTGCAGTGTGAGATGTTCAGAGCTGGCGCCTCGGCAGCTTCCAGTGTTTTTTGTGGTGTCACAAAAGGCTCCCGGGGACACCTCAGAGGAGGGCAAAGGACACTGGTTCCCATTTGCAGCAGGAGAGTCCCCGCAGCAGGACATGGCTGTGGCCAGCACACTTTGGGAAAGGCTGGCTGTGGTTCTCTGTGGAAGCAAAAAGAAGAGTTTGGGAAGGATGAAGCCCTCCAGATTTCAAGTTTCAACTTCTGCAGAGAGGAAAAGGGAAAGAAACTCTGTAGTTGTTCAGTTCCTGCTTTCTACACGATCTTTAAATCTGGAGCAGCACCAGGATCACTTCTGATTGCTCTTGGAAACAGGAGCCTGGGGATGTGTCAGTCCTACACCCCTTTATTCACAACTAAAAGCCTTGGAAGGCTCCCCGTGGAACAGGATCAAATAACATCTAATTAATGTGAAGAACTCAGTCCTAATAAACCAAATGGCTGAGTGAAGTGTTTAAGGTGCAAAGTCCTGCAGTCCCAACCCTGGTCTGGAGTTTTGGCTATGCAGAAATAGTCTCTTATTTGAAGAGACCTGAAGCCCGTCCCTCCTGTGGGCAGAGGATGTCAGGTGCCTGTTCAGGTGAGATGGTCTGGCTGTCCAGGGCACGCTCCAGGCTGGTTCCTGCTCTTCAGCTGGACATTGAGTCCTTTCAGGAATTGCACAGGAGGAGGTGCTGGGCTGTGGCTGGTGTGGAGCAGAATCACGCAGCCTCCCTGCTTACGAGCTGCCTTTTTTTTGTCAGTACACTCCAAAAAACGATGCTATATAAAATGCAGCTCTGTTCTACATTTTCCTAGTGCTGCATGGAGAGGGTCATGTGGATCCTGGGTGGCAGTGTCAATTATGCCTCTGCAGAATGAAACCATTATTTTATTTTTCTTTTGGTTCTGAGACTTTCTGGGTTTTTTTAATTGCAATTGAAAATTTTCTGCACTGTATTCCTGAACTCTGTAAGCCACTCCAGCCAGGTCATCTTGAGAGGTGGCTTTGGATGAAAGTGGTGTGGAAGTGTTGCTGAATCTCTTTGAGCTGAGGTGTTCAGCAGTCTCTAACCATCAGCTGTGAGCAGTGAGAGGTGCAGAACATGCGGCTGAATTATTCAGGATATCTGCTTGGATGAACTCCATCAGCACAATTTCTTGAAGGTCCTGCTTTCATCTCTGCCTTTCAGGGGGAACTGCAACATTAAATCCCTCTGAAATATTTTATAATTAAAGCCTTTAACAAGCTCCTCGTTTCATACTCAGTAACAAGCAAAATCTCTCTCTCCCAAGACTAGAACAGCATGTTTTGATGGAAAGAATTAGTGACAAGTCCCTGTGAATTATTTCTGGGTATGTAATTCTCTAAATTGCTAATAAGCAATTGTCACTTTTCAAAAATCAAGCTTTTTTTTTTTTTCCCCACTGCTTTCTGTCTCCTGGCTTGACTCGCTGAGAAAGAGTAAACTTCCTTCCCTCTCACACAGCATCAGGAGAGCATTTCCTTTTGCTGACAGCCCTTGCCTGTAATTCCCACTGATCTGGCACCGGGGGTACAAACACTGATTAGGCTTTTGATTCAGCTCTCGGAAGTTCTGGTGCTCCTGCAGAGTCCTGCAGGGGTCCCCCAAGGCAGGACCAAGGTTTCAGACGGTGTCCAGCAGCCTTGGCTGGTGCTGTCACCTCCCTGTGCAGATTCCCACCACAGAGGCAAGGAAAAATGCAGGGGGCTGGCAATCCCAGGGGCTGGAGGAGGCAGCAAACCACCCCAGCTGCCATTTCCAGCTGCCTTTTCATTTCAAAAGAACTGCTCCTTTCATTTCCTTGGCAGGGAACCTTCCCCAGCCATGACAGTGATAACTATTTATGGAAAAGCTGTGGGCAAAGGATACTGAAGGAGTTGCTTCAGCAAATCAGGGCATAAAGATGCCTCTGTTCAGGGACCCTCTGGTCAGTCAGTGGTGCAGGACATAAATCCTGAGCAGCTCCAGGCTGGAGAGATTTGCCCACAGCCTTCCCAGTAAATATAGAAACATGCTATAAATTCCACAGCTCTGCAAACGCCTCCTGACTCCTAATTACCAGGCCCATGGTGGGATGGTGTTATTTCCAGCCTTGCTCTGTTAATATCCACCCTTTCTCCACAGAGATTTTGCCCCGTCCCCTCTGCTTGCCCACAGTACCTCTCACAGTTTTCAGGGCACTTATCCTAAAGCCAGGAGGGCAGGGTACCCTCTGGACTGGGACACAATGTGTTTTTCTGTAGGATGAGTTGGGAACCAAGCTCCAGTCAAGCTCCTGTTGTTGACAAATGTTTGCTTCTTTTGGGGCCTAACAATAAAATACAATTTTTTATCTCGAGTCCACACACACACTATCAATGGCTTGACTACTGGCTGACCTGAAAGAAGTCATTAAAGACTTACAAAATGTTGTCTCATGAACACCTTTAATGCTGTTCTTAGAAGTTTCTTTTTATTAGAATAGAAAAAAAAATAGAGTGCTTTTGAAATATTGTACGAAAATTGTGTTTAATCCAGATTGTGCAATTGGATTAGGTGGAAATCAGTTGGGGGCTATGCTTGTTTGCTTTTCCTCTCCAAGTTTAGTCATATGAAGAAAATCACTGTGGACAGTTTGTTCGTTCTTCACTTTGTGGTAATCCCCAGCTCCTGGCAGTACCACAGCTTCATACCGTGCCTTGGAAAGCTGGAGTTTATCCCTGTATCCCTGTGTTCCACCAGGAAGATGTTTGGAAGCCATGACACCCATCCAGCTTCCTCTCTGCCTACTTGCAGCCAATCCCAAGTGCAAATGAACTCTATAAAACTTAAAAATCTATTTAAAAAATCTTATATAAAAACTCTGTCTGGAAGGAGTTGAAAGTTCTGGGGCACTGTTCAGGAGCGCTGGTTCTCTCGGGGAGGCTGGGGATGTGGATTTCCCCAAATCTGCTGCTATAGATGTTGGAAAAGGCTCTCCAGACTCATCCTGCTTAGGGGGTAGCAGGGTTTAGAGCATCAGCTCATGAGAGTGAGCAAGGTAAATCTTGGAGTGGGCACAAGGAGAGGTTTGAGCGCAGCTGGGAGCACCATTGCTGGAAAAAACCAACCAAGAGAGGTTGAGCACTGACACTTTTCTCTCTTTCCTCTAGGGAGAGCCAGGCCCTCCTGGTTTGCCAGGCCCACCAGTAAGTATTTCCTGCTTGGAAAGTGACTTTTCCCTCCTTTTGAGAGGACACAGGGCACGAGCTGGCACTTACAGCCTCACTTTCCTCTTATCTGCCACAGAGTTCCCAGGAGTGGGGATGCTCAGCACTGCCCCAGGGGACAAACACATTCTCCTGCCTCATTGCCATCAGCGAGATAGAATGAAAGAGAAATTAATGAATGAAATAAGTGAGATACAGCTTGTGCATCACCTGTGTAATGACAGGTGTCATGGCGCCAGGCCACATCACGTGCTTATTTTTGGCACTGCTTTGAGTCATCTTCTCCCCTCAGTGTGCCAAGGAGTGCTCAGGACTGTACCAGGTGCCAGAGCCCTTTGCTTTGGCCACTTACTGCATCCCTTCCTAGCCCCTGCGAAGAACAGCTTGTGAGCAGGTGGGAGTGAGCCAAAGCACTGAAATTTAGGGCTTGGATGTGGATTCATAGCAAGATTCACCCATGCTGCGTGGTGTAAGGTTAACACATCAACAAATGAGCTTCCATCCTTGCATCCTGGCCACATTTCTCTTGTAATTTTATTATAATAATTGACTGCTTACCTCATGTAGGGGCCAAAAGGTGCACCAGGGAAGCCTGGAGCTGCAGGTGAAGCTGGATTGCCTGGCCTTCCTGGAGTGGATGTGAGTATTTTGTCCTCTTCGGTCTTTTAAATCTTTCACACAGGCAGAGATGTTTTCCTGATGGGTCTCATCAATCTTCTCTGTGCCCACTGGAGAAGGAATGTGAGTCCTAGACCTACATCTGTGTCTTGCATATCAGGAGAAATTGAAGGACAAGCAACTCTAGGCTGAATTAAGGAATATGAGAATAATTTTGAGCTGTGTTGCTGACAGGATGGCACTCTCTTGATCTTTTGGGTTTTTTTACAGGGTTTAACAGGAACTGATGGCCCACCTGGCCCAAATGGGCCTCCAGGAGACCGTGTGAGTACCTCATTAGATCCCAAGTCCCTTTAAATGGTCATTGTCACTGACTGTAGGGAGGATTTACACATTCTGCTGTAAACTGGTGATATTCAAGTGTTGATTCTGATGTAAACCCTTGCAGGATACTTGGATCCTTGAAATGCAGCCCCAGGTGGATTTTCATTAGGCAGGGCATGAAATCCACCTTTCTTTCACATGGCTTTGAGCCTGCTGGGGTTGCCTCAGTGGTGTCTGTACTGGGGATATTTCAAGTATCCAAAAGGTTTCTTGAAGCAGTCGACAGACTCAATTGTGACGTTTATCAAAGTGAAGTTATTTTGGCCTTTATTTGCAGTCTGAGTCGGCACATCTGTGTTGTTTATAATTAATGCTACTGTGTCTTAATTGTTTGAACTTTTGTCTTTTATTATTTCTGGAACTGTCCATATGGTTGCGTTATTAGTTGCCATAGTGCTCCTCAGCCAGCCTAGCAAGAAATAAGAGTTTTTTCTGCTTCCTGCATATTCCATCTCTGCTGAGGGGCACCACAGGGACAGAGAAACAACTGCCAGAGATGATACAGATGTCCTTCAGATCATCCACAGTTATCACCCACTCTCAGGCCTCCCTGTGACATTAAGAAATAATTATCAATGAGCCACTCAGCACAGATTGTGATCCAGCATGGCTATTATCCTGTTTCCCACATAGGAATATAAGGCTTGTGTCTCCAGCTGGCTTGCTGGCCTCTTGGACTTAGGGCTGCAGTGATGGGCTGGGTTTTTGTAACCTGTTCAGTATATCCCAGTAATCCACTTGCCGCCCCAAGGACTTGCTCAAATCTAAAAAATCTGTGAGTTATTTAAGGGGATGAGTGCTACAGCCATGTATTTGTGATAATGCTCTTCTTCCTTTCCCATGTGACAGGCAAAGTTTTCGTGGCCACTGGGAAAGTTGAGTGGCAGGACCCAAACATCCTGGTCACAGCTCCAAGTCTCACCACCACCCTAAACCCCAGTCCTTTTCTGTCCCTTGTGCCTGTATTTTTCCCCAGAGATCCAGGCCTGCAAGATCCTGGCCATTCTCAGGCATGCTGTGGCAAGAGCCCTGCAGCATCTGGGAACAGATCCCTGTTTTTTACAGTAGGAAAGCTCAGGACCACCCACGGAAGGCTGTGAGCAGTTCTGTGCCCTGTTTTGGGCTGCCTGGCAGTGCTTGCCCCTGCCCACGTTAGCACACAGCTCCTGCCTCGCAGGGTAATTGAGCAGATAATTTCTGGGCACCAGAACTTCCTCTCCGGCTGCTGGGCAGGGGCCCCCAGACAGAGCTGCCCTGGCTGCGTGCTCGGGTTTGCTGTGCTCTCCCATATCCTGTAACTCAGTCTGGCAGCACGGGGCAGACCTGGGACCCCTCATCTTCTATGGGAGCTTTTCAAGGTCAGTGGTCCATCTGGGAAATTGTTTTAATTGGTCTAATAAAAACCTGGGGAAAGGGAAGACCTCTGAAAGCTTTAGCACTCCAAATGGGCAGCATTGTTAGCCCAGCTTGCTTTTTTTCTCCCTTTTAGAACTTATTTCAGTCTTGCAGGACTTGCTGAAATAAGTTGTTTACTTATTGCTGTGGGTTTGAATTCATGCTTAACACTCTGATTTCTTCTAAATAAGCTAATTTTTTTTTTTTTAACTGGAATGTCCAAGAGCAAAGCTGTGTTGCATAGGGAAGTGAGCTCATGGAAGCCACTTTTCAGTAATATTTTATTGCCAAACATTTCCAGAAGGATTTTTATCTTAAATATCTCCTGCTGCTCTCAGCATACAGTAGCTTTTCTCCTGCTTCTGCTTAAAGACTGATCAGATCAAGTCTACTTGTTTTTTCAGTTTTAAAGCCCCTTTATTTTTAGCTGGAGTTGAGCTGTGTCCTGACCTCCATGCTAGATACTGCTGTCCTTCATTGGAAACTTCTCAAAGGCCATTTTGAAGTTTGTTGCTTTCCAATGAAAGCAATAAGGAAAACATAATTATTCACTTCTATTTATGAACGTTGTAATAATCAAGTATTTTGTATGCTCCATAGTTGTCTATTCACAGAGTAAATTACTACAAAGTGAAAAATTACGGTAATAGCATTTTCTAATCAAAAGAGAAAGAACACTGTTACCAGGAGAATGAGTCGAGTCTGACAATGTTATTAAAATTGAGATGTAAATTAGAGTCTCTCCTTTGCCTTAATGCAGTAGCATCAGCTCGTTCAGGGACTTCACGATCTCTTACCTTACCAGCAATGTTCACTGCTGCATTCTGCACCTTACACCCTCCAAGGTATCAAAATTCGGGTGTGTAAAGGGCCAACATTTGGCATTTTGGATGCTCTGCCAACTTTCTGGGCTGTTGGACAAAGCAGAAAGGGGTGATGCAGCTGCTTTCAGAGTTAGGGTGCAAGTCAGGAGGCGCCAGGAATTCAATGTTCTCCTTGCAGGAGGAGATCCCACCTTGTCCCTTACAGCCATCAGCAGGTGTAAGGATTTTTAGCCTGAAGATAAAAGTGACTGGAGGCAGAGCAGAATAACCTGCAGCAGCAGAAATGAATGAGCTGACATTCCGAGCAAGGCTGATTTTTATTGGATTACAGTCCTCTGCTCACAAGACCACTTTTAACAAGGCCTTGGGTCCTCTGTGTCTCTCTTCTTAAGCTGAACAAGGGAAAACATTTCTAATCTCCTTTGGCCCACAGACCACGAGGAGAGGGCAGGTGTCATCCCTGGGGTCACTGTAGGGGCAGACCCAGTTTAATTCCAGCTCAGGACATCGTCCTCGAGATGTTTCTGCGCAGCACTTTGGGGATGTTTGGGAAAGGGGTCTGGGCTGGGGAGATGCCATGGAAGCTTTGTCCCTGTGCAAGGAGATGTCCCTGCCTTGTCCCTGCACCTGGTTCCCTAGGAGGTGCCCCTGTCCCCGGCAGGGGGGTGAATCACATGGTCTTTAAGGTCCCTTCCAACCCAACCCATGCTGGAATTCTGTTTCAGAATTATCGCCCATAATTAATTTTACAGCCCGCTGGCAGCTCTGCAATGCAGCAAAGGGGTGAAGGAGGTCTCTCTGTGCTCTTATCTTCAGCCAGGCAGGAACTTCACAGCTTCAAGAGTGACTTAATTCTAGTCTGAGCCATGAGTCCACCAAGCTCCAGTCAAGCCTAAGAGTAGGAATGCAAACTGGGAAAAGGAGACACGGGGTATTTGCCAGTGAAGCAAGTGAAGAAGCAGAAGCTGCCAAGTCTTTGGCTTTGCTTGAAAGGAAAATTGATGAGTTAATAAAATTCACTAGAACAAATCCAAATTTTGTTAATAGTTTTAGAAAACTTAGTCATTGGATCTACAATATGAATGTATTATGAATGAGAATATTTCAAGTAGATAGAATTCAAGTTATGAACGTTTATATATTCATGGAGAATATTTAGATATTCATCTCAGGCCAGCAGGGAATTTCAGGGTAATTATCCATAAGTGTTTGTCCTTATCTGTGAATATAAGGACAAAATTCAGTGTGAATTCAGCTGAGCGTCTCCAGTTGTGTCCTGTTTCTGCAGGACACTGCTGAAGTTTCCAAGCAGAGATTGGTGTCAAGGAGAGCAGGCCTTGGTGAGTCCCCAGACAGAGGTTTCTCTTTTATCCCTGCTGATTTTTATCCTGTTTTATTCCTATAGGGTGCACTGGGACCTGCTGGGCCGCCTGGACCAGCTGTAAGTACCTCTCAGAACAGCACATGGGATCAAAGTGTGGAATGTTATGCCAAAACCTTCACCAAGACAGGATGGGAAGCTTTGTATCCCAAACATAAGAATCAAAGCCAGAATGAGTGAATATATTGTTTGAAATGTTTAAATATGTATGTGTGACCTGTTCTGGTAACACAGACCTGGTTTTATTCTCTGAGGTGCTCCAAAATCAAACCAACTTGGGATACAGACTGACATATCAAATGCTATCACAATTATTAGACATTATCTGATGTCTAATCAAAATTAAAAAGAAAAGAAAAAGGAGAACTAGATGAACTGGAATGTTTTTCTTCCTCTCCATATCCCACTCTTGTGTCACCACACATCTCTTTTCTTACAGAAGTCTCATAGGTAATGGAGATGGAAAGGCAATACAAATTATTAGAGGCAACAAAAGGATTCATCAAGGCTCTGCTCTGATTGCAAATTATAATCATTAGAGGCAAGGGAGTGATAAGGAAACTTAGAACAACAACAACAAAAAAATTAGCAGCCTTTTCCAAGGTTTTTTTTTCTTCCTCTATGTTCAGTTTCTGAGTGATCTTTTACAGTTTCAAATGTTGTTTCCAGGGCAAAGGACTACCAGGACCTCCAGTAAGTAACAAGAATTTTTTTTTGAAAAAAAAAAGTCATAAGATTCTTATTTTATTGTCTACCCTGAGTGTTGCAAACCCACCCCAGGCCTCAGGTCCTTCTACTGTGCCAGGCAGAGGGACGTGGAGTCCTGCAAATCCTTGACCTTGTGGGGTTTTTATCCTTGCCCCCACCCTGGGGAAGCTGGCTCCGGAGTAAATTCAAGGCGCAGCAGCCTTGTGAAGAGTGGAAGTGACCAATTCTGGGGCAGCTTTGGTTTGGTGGGCTCCTGGGAGCTGCCCAGTGCCGGCGGGATGCAGTTTGGCAGAGAATTCCAGGGGAAAGGAGGAGTACAAAGCAAGATATGCCTTGGGGAGCTGCTGGTCGGGCGCAGGATGGAGCTCCTCGGGGGGACTGGGCAAATGGGCACAGCCCAGCTGCTGGCTCGGCTTTTGGGGTGTCAAGGTCACCACGATGTACAAGCTCTTCTCTCTGCTCAACAGGGGCCTCCAGGACCCAGTGGGCTCCCGGGTGGACATGGATTTCGGGGCCCTTCTGTGAGTTTCTCCTCCCATTCAATCCTCGTTTACTGAGTGTGCCACAACCACAGAAGAATGAGCTTAAATTTTTGTCTCTTACCTCTCTCTGAAGTGGTATTTTAATAGCCACCCCTCACATCCCTTTGCATTTACACTGAAAGGGAATTCTTATTATTTGTCTCTCCTTTCAGGGACCTTTTGGTCTGCCAGGATTCCCAGGGCCTCCTGGACCACCTGGGCCCCCAGTAAGTTGAGACTTGCAAATAAATGTGAGAAAATTCCTGGGGGGAGTCTGGAATTCTCTTCTTGCTGCACTTTTTATTTGCTGCCACTGCCATGAGCATTCAACGGGGCATAAACACCGTGCCCTGGGGAGAGCAGGGACTTCTCCCTGGCTGCTCTTGGATGTTTTGATGATCTCCTGTTTGTTATCTGTGAGGAGGGACACAAGGAACCCCACCTTTATGGCCCACGGGGCATGGGGTGGGTTTACTGTTCTCTCAAGGAAGGTTTTTGTGCTTGCTTGGATCAGGATCTGTTCTTGTGGGGCTTGCAATCAAGTCCCTGCTTTGGGTTTGCTGGGACCTCTCTGGAATGTTGAATAGTGGGATTGGGAGGTTTTTCCCAAGGCCAGGAGGAAGCCAGGCACAGCTGCTCTTCTCTAATTGCTGCCTTCATCACCTAAGGCCCCAAGCTCCTCCCAAGCCCAGCTGGGCATCTCCAGGGGATGGTTGCACCCCTGATGTGTCTGGTTTGAGGACTGGGGCAGCTCGTGACACTCCAGCTTCAGGGGCAGCACTTTAGGCTGTGGGGCTGAGTATGTGCCTTGTGCTGATCCAGCTGGGCTGGGTCTGTAAAAATTGTGTTCCCTCCTGGTGTTTGTGTTGTATTTAAAAATCACCATTCCCTCAATTTCAGGGTCTTCCGGGAGCCCTTCCTGATGGCGGTGGGGACCTTCAGGTAGGTTTTTCTTTATGTAGCATGAAAATATGCTTTTGGTTTAGTCCCTGATGTGACTTTTGGTTGGCACAGCTGGGTGAGTGTCAGACCATTTAACATGCACTGTTCAGGCCCGCAGATGTGGGTTTCAAACACCTCACCACGCTGTACAGGAGTGGGGGGGTGTGTTTCCTGGTCTGAAATGTTTTTTGAAGGAGGCAGATGTGCACTGGGACAGATGTCCCAGAGAAGCAGCGGCTGCCCCTGGATCCCTGGAAGTGTCCAAGGCCAGGCTGGACAGGGCTTGGAGCAGCCTGGGGTAGTGGAGGGTGTCCCTGCCCATGGCAGGGGGTGGAATGGGATGAGCTTTAAGCTCCCTCCCCAACCAGTCTTTGATTTTGTCCTTGCTCTTGGCTTCCCAAAATGCTCATTTTGCATGCATTCTTCATGGGCTGAACAACTTCATCATTTGGTAAAAGACAACAGCTTTTCATGCTTCCAATCCTGCTTTGCAGCAGTGCAGGCAGGGTGTGCAGCACTGTTTATTTCCAGGGATGGTGGCACTGGGTTCCTATGGACATATGCTTTGTTTAGGCTTTCTTCCTTAGGAGAAAGCCTTGATCCCTTTCGTTCAGGGGAAGGAAAGGAGTGCTAGGTCCATGAACGATGGAAGTGACATTTGCAGATTTCACAGCTGTTGTTGTGACAGCTTCTTTGGTTTTCTAATTGGCGTGCCCCAAAAAAAGCTCCGAGTCAGTTTAGACTGCCTTATGGCACATCACATGGGAGTTAATAGAAAATGATGCTATTTCTGCATGTTCAATTTAAGTTACCCTGTGGAATATACTAGAAAATCAAATTTTTGCTACAGAGGTGCTGCCTCAAGTTGTATTAAAAGGAAAAAAAATCCAACAAAACAAATTAAGAGCTATTTGTGAAATTCCAAGAGTATGGCCTTTTCTTCATTAAATTTCCATGCATCTTCTGATCTGATCCCAGTCAAGCTGGAGTTCCCACCAGGGGCTCTCCCACCCCTAGACACCTGCAGATATCAGCTTGTAGGTACTGGGTTTTATTGGTGCCCTTCAACTGACTCTGATGCCTGTCCTTATTTCACTTAAGGAGTTGGCTAAAGGAAATCAGTAGGGCTCAGTTAATGCAGAGGATTAAATCTGGTCCTACTGATTTAAAGAAACTGATCCAGCTTCACTGGGAAACTTGGGTTCTTCAGCATTTTGGACTGTGGACACTGTCAGCCTGCAGAAAGTCTCACAGTCCGTGTTCAAAGTGGAGCAGGCCATTCATAAACCATTATTTTGTGGGTTACCAGGACCTCTAGGACCCTGTTCCACAGGGAACTGTTGGTCAGTCCATGATGCTGTGATTCCATTTAGATTTAGTGCATTTAGAGCCAAAACCCACGTGACTATTTCACTACTGGGTGAAGCCAGCCTCCCTGGATGTGCTGTGTGCCTGTTAAACCCAAGTGTTTCTGTTCCCTGCAGTGCCCAGCTCTGTGCCCGCCAGGTCCCCCGGGCCCCCCAGGAATGCCAGGCTTCAAGGTAAGGAAGCATCCCCTGCAATACCCCAGATAAGCACCACGATGAACCCCTGGCATTACATTGTATGTGCAGTCTCTACATCTAGGCTCACCACCTCCCAAACCAGCCATGCATTTGCATTGATTCCTATCAATGAAATTTAACCCTTGGCGTAGATTAAACCCCCCCTGCAAGCCCAGTGGGGCAGAGCTGATGGACAGGAACAAACAGGGGCAGCAGTTTGGGGCTGCCTCAAGAACCAGGCTCTGCTGGAAAAACCTCACCAGGTCTTAAACTGCAAAACCTAACTTACATAATTAATATAATATAATTTAATTGTTGTTTTTATAGCCAGTGTAGCACCAGGCAGATCTCTGTTTAGTTGTCAGGCTCTGGTACGTAAATTCAAGGTTTCAACCCTCAGGAGTTAAACATCTCCTGCTCTGTCCTCTCTATGATTCACATGAAGTCTTTGCAGTTATGGACTCCAGCAGTGAGACAAAGTAAAAAGTGACTCAAGTTCTTTTAGCGGGATTTAGAAGTTGGCAGTGGGTGGGAGAGCTCCTGGGAAATGCTCTCAATTCCTCCTGAAGAGACCTTTCTCAGGTCTGTTTGGTCTCTGCACTGAGTCATAAATATCATTACAAATACAAAATGTTTAGCGCAAAACTGCTCAAAATTCATAGCTCATGAAATGGAAAACCCTGTGAAACGCTCCAATTATGATGCAAATGGTGCACAGGACCTTTGTTGTGGTGAGGAATAACATCTGCCATGGCTGAAATTAGCCTGGGTCTCTCCCACAATTACAGGAAAAGAGCCAAGACACAAATTGAATCAGAGCATATATAAAAGCTTTCAATGGGACATGGATTTCTTTGCAAGCCTGATGATGATGACATTAAAGATGACTTAAAAAGGGAGGCTAAAAATGCAGAATGGGGTTCTCAGGAGTGACTCATCCCCATTTTCTGGGGTGACGAGGGACTGAGTTCTGGTCCCTGATCTGTATTTGAGAGTTGCATCCAGACCATGAGCTTAGTCCAGTCCAAGTCACTCTGGAAAACCAAATCCGGATATTTCCTGGGAATGCATCAATTCTGACACTGGTACCTGGATAACCTCCCTCAGGAGGGCTCCATTCACAGCACACCTACAGACTGTTTTCCCTGGAAGTCATTTGGGATGTGGGGGTTTGGGTCTCACAGCTGACTCACCAAATTTAATTTTAAAATAAGACTCTACGGGGTTGTGAATAATCCTAACTCTTATTTCTAGGGACACACTGGTCACAAAGGGGAGCCTGGTGAAGTAGGAAAACAAGGAGAGAAGGTAAACTTCAGCTTAAAAGTAATGGGGGAGGAATTTTCTCTTTAAAAAACACCTTGAAAAAGAAATAAGTGATTTTTTTCAAGGAGACAGGGAGGAACAAGGCTGTTGGCTGAACAAGGAGCAGATACTTTGGCTGAAGTGCACTGGGTTCCACTGCTCTCCCAGTAGGACCAAGAAAATTCATCTTTCCAAGGATCATCATGTTAAGATCAGTTTGAGTTAACAGCTGTCCTTTCCCATGCAGGGATGTCAGCTCAGGAAAAGCCCTGCATTAATCACTTGGATAAATTCCTGACTGATCTGAACGTTCTTGCACATAGAAGAGATTGTCTAAAACGCAGAAACAAAACCTGAAGAGAAATCTGGGAGGGAGAGAGGGAGCTGAAGGGGAAATAAGCCGGGGATGTCCCTGGCTGTGTGTTTGCAGGCTCCTGCTGTCCCTCCTGCTGTCTGATGGGTTTTTCTCTCCCAGGGTGAGCCTGGCCCTCCCGGCCCTCCAGGAGCTCCCGGCGGTGTTGGCCTGCAGGTAACCCCAGCTCCCCTGGTCCCCCCATGCCCATGGCCGGCTCACTGCGCAGCTCAGCACGGTCACCTTGGGTACACAGCCAGTGACTGAGCTTCAACTGATTTGTTTTCTTAATTAGGGCCCAAGAGGACTAAGAGGCCTCCCTGGTCCAATGGGTCCAGCTGGCGACAGAGTAAGGAAAAACTTCTGGTTTTTTTCTTTTCATCTCCACCACCAGTTTGTCTTTAGAGAGGTGCCAGTGGCACTTGTCCTTGCTGAATTCCAATGGGAAACTTGTAAAGGCACAAAGCGTGGGCTGTTCCCTGCAGCCCCTCCATCAGAGCAACCTTCCCAGGTCAGGAGAATCCTCACACCCGAGGGACTGGCAGGGTCAGGCCCAGCCAGGCTGAATCATTCCAACCAAAGTGCACGACTGACAGTGTTATAGAGCCTTCCAAAAAAAAGAAAAAAGTGAGAGAAACTTTTCCTGAACATTTCACTTTCTGTTCTGTCTCTTTACAAGAAAAAGCCAAAAAATCACTGATGGACAAAAGGTTTTCAGGACACAAAAAGGCTCCTCAGTGAGAACAGGGCTCCACCAGCTTATTGAGACTTTGGACTCTTGTCACAGTCCCTTGACCAGCAGCCCCGAGGCTGAATGGTTTTGAATTGGATGAAGTCATGCATTTATTTAGGAGTAAGAGTTTTATCAAGATAGCAAGGCCATGAATGATATCAGTGTATCAGAGGTACAAAGGTGGGGAGATCCAGAGTAAAAACCCATTGTTCAGAGTGGGATTTTTTGCATGTCTGTCCTGCAAACCAGCAGGAGATACAGAGTGTCTTTCCAGGGCTTTTGTGTTTTCTCAGGCTGTGGTACAAGGTGGGGATTCTGTCACTTCATCCTCTGCCAAGCCCAGCGTCACAATGATGTCTGTTCTCTGCAGGGTGACATTGGATTCAGGGGCCCACCTGGAATCCCAGGACCTCCCGGGAAAGCTGTACGTATCCCAGTCTCTCTGTGGCCTGCCTGCCACAGCCTGGTGTGCTCCTCCTTCCTGAGCTCTGCTGCCAGAGAACAGGAGGCTGTGCTGCCCACCTCCATCAGATTATTCCCTCTGCCCTTTCCCTCCACTTAGAGCTATGTTATTTTACTTGACCCAGACTTCATGATGTCTCTCCCTTTGCCACGCCCCACACCAGAATAAGTTCACCACATTTCCATTTCTCTCTGTGCTTCACTGCCCTTCCTTAAGCACCAGCAGCTCTGGGCAGGCACTGGAGAAGGCAATATCCGTTACTTTGGGAGGAAGAGTCAGCCCTGTTGTGAGCTTACATCCCTTGAGCCTGATCTGTTCCCAGGTGCCCACAGCTCTCAAGGAATTTTGCTCCAAGCAGGAATAGCTGTGTACTGAGGATGCAATCCCCGTCCTTCTGCAGAGCTCCCTTCTGCAGCACCACCCTCTGGGGAACCCGCCCTAGTCTTGCAATTACAGAAGAAATTCATCCAAACGAAAATAAAATGAGGTGCTTTCTCACCAAACCTTTCATTACACCCAGCAGGATCTAGACAGTAAATATTAAAGCTTTTCTCCCACTCTGTTTCTGCTTAAAGAAATTGCTTCATTAAATGAAGGGGAAGATGGTCTCTGCCCTGAGGGATTGTTGGCCAAGTCCCTGCTGCAGAGAGTGTGTCAGAAATTAGAGTGTAACTGGGAAAGTGCAGCCGAGCTCTCGGGGCACTGCGTGTGCTCACACCTCTGCTGACGCCAGCAAACAGCACAAAAACCTCCTCATTTCACCCTCGAAGCAGCAGCCTCTGTCACTGTGCGATGGAGATGCTTAATGGCTTTTCCTCCTCTGTCACAGGGAGACCAAGGCAGCAAAGGACCTCAGGGATTCCGGGGGCCCAAAGGCGACACTGTAAGTGCAGTCAAACACCCTCTGCTCCAGTCGGGGATGTGACAGTCCAAAGATCGTTCCGTAGCTTTATTTTGGTTTGTGCCCCCTTCATTTGCTTGAAAGGGATGGAAGGATCATCTCAAAAATGAGATATTTGACTCTTACTAAAGATGCCTGAGCAATAACATGTCCAAGTGCTGCTAGAGCCTGGAGCACAGGGAGCAGATCTCACATCCCCATCCCTTGAAATGATCAGGAATTTTCCCAGATGTTGTATCCAGCACTAGGCCAGTTTCCTGGAGTGTCCCAAAACAACCTCCATACTTATGTGGACAGAGAGGACCCTGCTGAAATGGAATGAAATGTCCCTACAGAATTTGAGTCTCGTCTTTGTTGACTGTTCTTCAGGTTCACAACGGTTAACACAAGATTTATTGTTGTTTTCTAGGGTAAACCTGGACCAAAAGGAAACCCAGGGGCTCGTGGACTCATAGGAGAACCTGTAAGTCAATTAAGTAGGATGCAGTTCTTGCTGTTTGTCTTGCTTGCAGATAAGGAGATAAAACACGATAGGAAAAAAGCTGCTTCTTGCCACCTTGGCTGTCAAGCTTCTGCTCTGAGGGTCTCTGTGTAAACCCAGCTGGACTAAGCCATAGTTGTACTGCTGTTAATGAAAACCTCCCAGTACAACTGGAGCTGGACTCGTTGCCAAATTGGGAATGTATTTTACAAACCACAGAGCCTCCTCCTGACCTAATTATGTGTGCTGTCCGTGATTGCAGGGAATGCCTGGCAAGGATGGGCGGGATGGAGCTCCTGGACTCGATGGTGAGAAGGTTTGTAAAGTCCTTCTTAAACACTGCAGGGAAGATCCCTGAGACTGTGCTGGGAGTGCTGCAAAGCTGCTGATGCTCCTCAAGAAGCTTGGCTGGAAAGCTTTTCCTTCTGAAAAGTTTTCTAATCTTGTCACTAGTGAAGGAGAGGGAGCTTCATCTGTTAGTTAATCCCAAGGGAATTCCCTAAAGAAGGAAGGTGCACAAATGATGTAAGCTCAGCTGTGTCCCTGCATTTGGTGGTTCCTGCTGGCTGACTCCAGGCCCTCAGAGATGCCTTTTCAGAGCTGCTGACAGAGTTGATTTTAACAGCCTGGAGACAAAGTGCTGTCAGGCACTGGTTGCCTGGTTCTTGAACAGTGGCTGTTCAGTGTGCTGCCGGGGGAGGCTGGGGGCTGCAGGAAGCAGGGAAACACCTGGGAGCTCCTGTCCAGTGGGGCTCGCTCCTCTAGACACAACAGCCCTTGGTCCTGTGCCTGCAGGAAGGGAGGAAAGTACAAATGCCTGTTTGGAAACATGTCCCCTACCTGTGCCAGCCCATTTCCCATTTCCCTCCTAACCTCTCCCTATCCACAGGGTGACGCAGCTCCCATGGGTGCTCCTGGAGAGAAGGGGCCAAATGGACTTCCTGTGAGTAAAGAGCAGGACCTGCCACCTCTGGGGCTTCCAGCAGCTCAGGGTGCCTGCAGAGATCCTTCCTGGGGGCAGGGGAGGGTCATTCTCTGGGTTGTTTCACAAGGAGCTCTAGTTATGCCAAGAGGAAATGCACTTTTCCCACCATGCAGACAGGGAAGGAGTGTGCCAGACAGGACTGGAGAACATGTGGAGCAGCACCACGCAGTAATTCCCTGGCTGTTGGCTTCTCTGACTCTTTAAAATCTAAACTTGAGAGGGATTTTGTCTTCACATCCCACTGATGTTCCTCCCTTATGGAGGGAGGTAGGATCTGGGATGTAATATCCTGAGCTCTGTCCCTGCCTTACTCCAGTGCTTATTGGCAAAATGTTTCATCTCTCCAGACTTCCAACTATTTAAAAGAGACAAAGTATTCCTTTCTTCCTGCGTTTACAGAATATTTTGAGCACCCCTGGAGAGAGGTTTCTGCCGTGCAAAATGTTGCTGCTGCTGGTCTATTTGTATATTCCTGCTCTTTGTTCTCATGCCAAGGATTAGTGTTCATGGAGCTGCAAGGGCAGAAAGAGAGACATTGAAGTCATAATTTTCACAGCGAAACCTGCAGAAGTTTAGACACTCCATTGCTTCAAGCAAAGGTCACTCCTTGTGTGTCAAATCAGACCAGAATAACGAATTTAATAACTTCACTTCTTCTGACATTGCTTTAATATAATTTTTTTCAGGGCCTGCCTGGAAGAGCAGGTATTAAAGGCTCAAAGGGTGAACCAGTAAGTGAATCTCTCTAATGATGGGGTCTGGTGGGGAAGCTGGTCACAGCAAGATTTTTTAGCCTTGGGGGATTGGAGGACTTGCCCCAAAGTGATGGTTTCTGTATTTCTGCTGGGGCTGAAGAGCAGGAATTGGGTAAAATAACTGGGCTGGCACCTGGTTCAGTAAAGGCACAGCAGATACACAGGAGAGTCTTCAGTGGTTCAGTAAACCTCACCCTTTTGTCAGAGTCCCAGGAGGAGGCTTGATCTTTGGGAATCAAAAGGCTGCACACCAGCAGGAGCAGAATGATCTCATCTTGCCTTCTGCAGATTTTCCCTCACCTCAGGAGAAAAACTTCCATGGAGCTTTAGATTGACACCTACCTGTGAGATTAAAGAAAACCTCAGGCAGACCAAAGCAGTCCAGCACAAAGCTGTTCTGAGAGGTGTCCTTTTTGCCCTGTCCCTCTCTTTTATGAATTTTTCTCTGCATCATTATTGCTGCTAATCCTTGGGGAGGAGAGCACGCTGCAGGAAGGTGGTGCAGGGGTGAATGTGATGGGATGTCCTGGCGTCCCTCTCACACAGGACATGGGGACATGCCCTGGGGCTGGCAGCCCTCCCTGGTCACTGCTGCCAGGAGACAGTGTGCAGCTCACCTCTGGTGCTGTGAGTTTTGCCTTAAAACTGTAAAAGTTTTTAATTTAACTTTATTTAATTTCCTGATCCAGGTTTTAAATTTCTCCTCCTTTTTTTGCTTCAGGTAGGTCAGGAGTGACTCCCTGAAGTGATGCCCTAACAGAATGTTTGCTTTGTGCTCTGCAGGGCAGCCCTGGAGAGATGGGAGAGGCAGGTCCCTCTGGAGAGCCAGGCATCCCTGTAAGTCTCCCACATTTCCACTTAGCATGGGCTCTGCTGGTGACTTGTAAACCAGACTGGGCAGCTGGAGCTCACGTGCTGCTTCCTTGCATAGATAAAGCTTCCAGTGATGCAGCATCTGCAATCCCATGGGAATGACCACTCCAGGCTTTCCACACTGGTGTGGAGCTCCCCAGGGAGCGCTGAGCTGCCGGGGCAGGGGACTGGGCAAACCCCCAGCTGTGGGCTGGCAGATGGGCCAGTGGGGCAGGAGTTTGATCTTGCGGTAGGACACGAAATAGATTGACTCCATGGAGCTGTCGGAAGAGAAAGAAGGCTTTATTTACAATCCCAACAGTTTCCTTTATAACATGCTGTGTAAAAAGGTCTATTATTGCTCCATGGCACTGACACTGCTCTCCATTGGTTCAGGAATAGGAAACAACCCCTGGGGACAGTTGTTCTGGCAAAGGGAACGCTGTTTACTCAACCTGTGCTGAGAAATGGAGAGAGATGTTTTGAAAAGAGAAACTGTTGGCAGCTTTCCCTTGGGAAAGGAGCCAGCAATGGTTAGCAAGCTGAAATTCTCTCAGGCTCAGAAATATCGAGCCCAAAGTTTGGGACTCAGCAGCCTGGGATCCAGGAATATGTCCCAGTGGGGCGGGAAGGGTGGATTTGTGGCTCCTAAATATCACAGCTGACTTTGGTGTCCCTGCCAGGGCGATGTTGGCATTCCTGGGGAGAGAGGTCTGCCGGGACCCAGAGGAGCAACTGTAAGTACAGAGCTGGCTGTGAACAGAGAGGTGCCAAAACAGGGTTTGTGTGGGGAGCCACTCTCTGGCTAATCTAAAAGGCCACTTTCTCTCTCAGAGGTGTCTCTGGGGAGCTTTGGCAGCAGAGAAATTCCTCCCCCAAGCTGGGTCAGATCCTGTTCTCACTGACAGCTCTGTGCAAATGCCAAGTGAGCCCTCCCATTTCACTTGGCAGAGCAAACTGCAGCTGTCCAGGAGGTTTGTGGAGCTGCCCCAGTCTGGCAGGAGAGGCTGGACAGTTGGCAAGCCCCTCATTACACAGGAATAAGAGGTGCTGCCTGTACTGAGGTGAGGCATTGGTGGTGCAGAGCTCCTGGGAAGCTGTTGCAGTGGACTTTGCCAGCGGCACATGGCACCTGAAATCCTCCCCAGTCCTGCATTCCTTTCCTTGGAGCAGTGGAGAGGGATTCCCTGCAAAGCCTGAAGCCATACATACAGCAAAACTGGGAATAACTGCATGGCTCCCTGCTGTGTCCCTGCTCAATAGCAGAGATAACAAATCATATCAGGAGGGTAAAACCCTCATTTTGATCCCACTACTAAAAATGCTTGGGTACCTTTTTCATCTTGTCACTCCCCAGCTAGTGCTGCTGTTGGGATTGGATCTGATCTTCTAGTGGTTTTGTTGGGGATTTTTTTCTTTTCTTTTTTTTTTTTCCCCTGTCTTAATCTCATTTTGAAATTCAGGAGCCTACAGCAAGTCTAATATGATTTCTGGTACGTGCCCCTTGGAAGAAATTGAGCTGCATGATTTATTGTTTGTGAGCAGCTGCTGCTTAAACTTCCAAGCAGAGGGAAATCAGCTTTAGAAATAAACTGTATTAATAATGTTTGCTTTTATGTCTGCAATTTTTCATCATAATGGCTGGCCTCACAAAAGGTACCACATTATTACAGCCAAAATGCAAAAGCAGTTGAGCCAGTTGTGTTGGTGCAGGGTTTTGACAGGGGGGGCAGTTGCAGCTGAACCCATGGTTATGTCTAACCTGGGCTTCATGTTTCTGATTTGTTTTATTAGAATCATAATCTGTTAGTTAAGACTGGGCTGTTCCAAGAGAGGTGCAGGATTTTTCCAGTGTTAAGGCTGTTTGGCTCAAAACAATTTGGGATTTTTTTTTAGCTCTGAGTACCAAGGGTTTTTCAGAACCTGTCAGGCCCCTCCAGCTCCCACCAGCAGCTCAGCAGAGTCATATTTGATGCAATTTAACTCAACTTTCCTATCGCTCTGTATTTATAACTTTCAAAATTCCTTACTGAATTGCAAGCAGAAAACAAAGAGGAAACCAGTAACCACAAAAATACCTGAGCAGTTGTTCAGCTTTTTGAGGACGATGCTGCTTTATGTCAGTGGCCAGTTTGAGCTTTATTTGTGTCCCTGAATGCTCCACCCAGCAGGGATGGCAGTGAAAGGAGCCAAAGCTGCAGCCCTGCCTCGTGACAGAAGCTTGCTGAAGGCATCTATTTCAAGAAGACAGTTTACAAAATGAGATTTAAATGCCTAAATTACTTGGGGTTTTTTTTTTCATCCAAGACTTTCATTGGATATGTGATTTTTCTCAGGAGAAAGCAATAGAGACTCCTAATGGTAACGTGCCTGTTCTGTCTGGTGAGCTCTTAAAAGCCTCTGGTCTGACAGAATAAACTGCTGCCTTTTTCTACATTGCTGGAACCAAGGATGTCCAAGCAAATGGAAGCAATTGCCATTTATCATTTCCAGGGGCCTGCAGCACATGTTTTGCAGTAGTTCCTTGCAATCAATTAAAAGCACAATATTGGGATAGCAGATCCCTCTAATGGATGTTGTCTATGCTCTGTCATGCTGCCACTTTTTGCTGTCCCCGATCTCTACTACTCTTAAGCACTGATTATCCAAACAAGCCTTTCTGTTAATAACAATGCAATTAACAAAGCCCAGCAAACACCAGACGCCGCTTTGCAGTCAAGGGGCAAAGTGCTGAGCACGGAACTGCACACTCTGCTGGTTTAATGACACAGCGGACTGACCTGGCCTGAGACTCGCCCCTCACCAAAGCTGGTCTCTCTCTCTGCAGGGACCACTGGGCCTCCAAGGCCCCACAGGAGCCCGCGGTGTCCGAGGTTTCCAGGTCAGTGTGGTGAGGGGGGTAACCGTGGGCGTCGTGGCTTGGCAGGTCAGTGCTCTCTGCAAACCCCTGGCCAGAGAGCTGGGTGATGGCAGTGAGGGAAAGGAAGAAATGTCTTTCCATTTCCCAGAACCAGTGAGACACCTGCACTGCCACGGGATGGCAGGAAGGGCACCAGGCCAGATCAGCTGCCTGTGGGAGCAATTTTTATCCGGTGTCTGCTTGCAAAGGGAGGGGTTGAGTCTGGAGCCTTTGCCTGGCACAGGGTGCCCAGTGAAGCCCAGGGTGCCCCATCCCAGCTTGGGTGGGCCCCTGGCCAGCCTGCTCTGCTGGAAGGTGTCCCAGCCCATGGCAGGCGCTGGAACACGCTGAGTTTTAAGGTCCCTTCCGACCCAAATTGTTTTGTGATTTTTTGAGTTTGATCTCCATCAAGACACCTCAATTTCTCCTTGATCTGGTCCACTCTCTGCCTGTATTTCTTCAGTGAACTCCTCCTCCCTTTTGCTGCACTGGGGTCTCCAACATTTCTCCCTCCCTTCTCCAAGGGTGTGGGACCTCCACTCCCCACTGGCTGAGGTGAGCATCACTTGGTGGGATCACATATATGGAAGGTTTATTAATTTTTAGAGGTTTATTAATGAAAGACCCAAGCCAAAGGCTGGAGCACCTTGGCACGTACCTGACCTTGGCTGTGGACCAGGAGAGAAGCTGGAATGAGCTGAACCAACCAACACAAGTGTGAAAGGGAGAGAGATCATCCAAAAATAACCTTTCTGAACACGTTATGGGGAGTGGTGAACTTCCAGGGTGTCAAAGGGCACAGGGTTTCTGGCACTGTAGGCTCTAACTTGGCTTTTGTTGTTTTCCCAACAGGGGCCCAAAGGTGCCAGTGGTGAGCCTGGCCTTCCTGGCCCGACTGGGATCCGTGGAGAGACAGGTGACAGGGTAAGGACAAGACACCTGTGACTAATTCCTGTTTGGGATGGGAATTTAGAGCATCATGGGTGCCCAAAACCTGGTGTAGCTGATGTGTGCTGGGTGTCCCAGGCCTCCCCTGAGGCTGCTCAAGTCAGACTCGTGTCCCTCTGATCCTGATTTCTGCTCCACTTCAGAAACTCCCACTGTTTTCAGACAGGTGGATTGTTTAAAAGCGACTTCCAGTCCCTATTCTAGCCAGAATAGAGAGTGTTTGGGATTTTTCCCTGTTCCTCACACTGATTCCACCAAAGCCTCACTCCCCAGGAGCACAAGAGAGTTGATTCATGAATTTTTGTTACTCAGATGCTTGATTAGACTCTCTGGGGTTTTTTTTTTAATTACAGTTTTATCAGTGACTTTTCTTTCTGAACAGAAAAACACCTGGGCATACCACCTCGCAGTAAATGTGACATTTTATTTAAATGAGTTCATTCTCATTTGAAAGAGGCCATTAGGGCAAAGTGACCAGCATTTGTTGGAAGCTTGCAGGAAAACAGGAGCCATGTGTTCACCAGCTCCCTCCTCCCCAGCTCTAAGGTGAAAGGGTTTTTTTTAAAAAAACCTTTAAGTTCCTTTCTGTGTAAGCAACTGCAGCAGCACCACAGGGGTTCCACAATGGCCCTTCTGTGCTGGCTCCAGGCAGGTTTTAAAAAACCTTTTGGAGTGACTGTGAGCTGGAAGTGTGAAACAGGAGCGTTATTGTGGAGCTGTGGGGCTCTTGACTGCATTCAGGGCTTTGCTGTGGTGAAAAATGTACATTCAGAGGGGAAGAGGCCCCTGCAAGAAGTGCCTAGGGAGCTGCTCCAAGCAGAGGGAGGGAAAACGTTGTGCTTAAAGCAATAAAAAATAATCTAGGTTTTACTTCTGGCTCTGAAGTTCAGTGTAGTTACTCTAAGATGTGATTGTTGGTTGCTCAGAATGAGAGGAAACGGCCTCAAGCTGCACCAGGGGAGGTTTAGATTGGATATTAGGAATTCTCTTTGCAGAAAGGGTTGTAAAGCATTGGAAGAGGCTGCCCATGGAAGTGGTGGAGTCACCATCCCTGGAGGTGTTCAGACAAGGCGCGGATGTGGCCCTTGAGGACGTGGTTTAGTGGTGACCGTGGTGGTGCTGCTGGGTTGACCCTAAGCCCTCAGGATGTGTTTTTATAGCCTAAACAAACCGCCTGTGCTGCTGAGGGTGGTGGCAGCTGCTGGGGACACACACAGAACCCAGAGATCTGCCCTGGGCTTGCTTTACTGCTGCTCCTGACGTGGATAAAGAGGAGAACTGCACACACAGGATTGATGCAATTACCCCATCCCAGCTGCAGCCAACTCATCAAACTCTCCTGAAATCAACTGAGACTTTTCTGTGAAAAAAGAAAAATCTCCTCATCCCCAAGCTAACTGAATACTCACAGGCTTTTTCACAGTCCTTGGGCTGACTGTGGTCAGGAATATAAACCAGCATTTTGGTAAATGTGTTTGCTGGCATGAAAAATATGAGTGGTTTAGTGCATTTGACTGTAAGATATAAAATAGCGTTGAGATAAAAGCCATCAACCATCCTGCTGGAGTGGGATATGGGGAGGGAAGGGTTTGGCTGTTGTTGCTGAGGCAGCAATAGACAAATATTTTTCCTAAGGATTTTTATTATGGTCAAATTCCTGAGGATTCTGGATGCCAGCAGCCACCTGGGGCATTGCCTCTCTCCCTACTGGAGCACTAAATGCTCGGCCAAAACCATGAGTTTTGTTTAACTGATCAGATGAAACGTGGGAAGACGTGGGGCTGGCAGTCCTGAACTCCTTGTTCCTGCTGCTAGGAATTACCACTGCAGTGAATTAGAGTTTTGCATGCAAATCCTCTGGGCTAAGCTTACCTTTAAGGGAATGTTCCTTGCAGGGCTTGGTGTTTGGTGACTGAACTGTGTTTTATTGCCATAAACTTTCGTGGAGCCTTGAGACCCGGTGAAGTCGGAGACATAAAAGTTAGATGAAAATGTTCAGAAAGGAATATATATTGCTTTTGCCATCAGCAAACATAAAACAGGTGTTATAAACAGTTTTAGACATGCTTTCATTTCTGCATTCTGTTGTCTGTTTTTCTGAGTTATTTTTATTAATAGAAATCCCCCCTCTTTTTAACTTAGTGCTTGAATTGAGCACAATAAAATATCCTTGTTGTGTGTTTGTCCTCCTCGAAGAATCTGTTCTGCTGTGCCATCTCTAGGTCTAGTCAATAAAAAAAGATCAATTTGCAGATGCCAGGTTCATGAGTGTGCTGTAGAAATCCTGCTTGAAGAGTAGAATGGCTGAATTTCACATGTAGATTTTGCAGCAGAGAAAAAAACCTGAATTTCTCCTGAACTCACTGTTGGCACTGCTCTGTGGAGCAGAAAAATCATAAACAGGGCTGAAAATGTCTCACGTCCTCTCTGTGAATGTCAGGTAGATGGAGATGGAAGGATTTTGCAAATTGTCTGGATTATTCCTGGGGTGATAATCAGTTCATCATCTAAATGTATTTTATTCCTATGGCCACGTTGTTCCAAGAATCTTTAAATCAGGAGCACCTAATTCTCAATCCTAGGAAAACTGGCAGTCTAATAAGGCCTTGAAAAAACATCTTGGCTTTTTGCCCTTGTGGTATGAAAATATTCCTCTCTGTTTTATATCACAAGTAAATCCAGGCTTCCTCCTCACATCACAGGCTGAGAAATGGTCCCACAACACAAACCAGGGACTGTGGAGAGTGTCACAGAGCTAGCAGGGGTGCTTAAATCTCTTCTTATTTCTAGGAAGTGTCAATGAGATTTGTACCCTCTTCCTTGGCAGCTGGGAGACGGAGTCTGACCCCTTGCCGAGCAACTGTCTGACCACACCAGGAATTCACAGGGAAGGAACAGTTTGAGCTCATTTGCCTTCCTTCTCTTATTTTCAGGGTCCTGTTGGTGTTCCTGGTCCCAAGGGGAACCAGGTAAGTGACAACTTTGATGCCACTGTCAGCAGAGGCATTTAAACCAAACCTCAGGCACAGCCTTTGACAGCACAAATTAAAATATTCTGCAGCAGAAACCAAAACCCTTTTTGGTCCCATTTTCCCTGCATTGGCACAGATGCTGTTGGTTCTAATGGAGACTCATGAAAATGCTGTGATACAAACACCCTCGTATCGCAGGCCCTTGCTGTGTGTTTTGTGGCCACAGGGATGTGTGCAGCAGCTCCTCAGATCAAATTCCTCCCGAGTTAAGTTTAGAAGTGCAGTTTTTCCTCAACCTCGTGTGCCTGATGAAGGATATTTCACCCTAACCTCCAAGCTTGGCACGCTAATGAACTAGTTTAATCTTATACTTCTTGCTGCTCAACTTCCGCGCTTGGTTTAATCTCATCAATGAGCTTTTGGGCCAGTTTTCATCAGATATATGGCTTTCATTAATGCATTGCAGAAAGTGAGGTGAGCCTTGCTGGTTTGGTTTACCAGTGTCAGTGTGGTCTCTGTTTTGTTGCTAAGGGGAAAAACCAACCTGATCTCTGTTTGTCTTGGGATAACTTTCTCTGGAAAGCCATGGAGTCACCATAACAATGCTCGTGACTTGCTCTAAGAGTAGAGCTCTGTGCTGAGCCAGCTCTGCCTTGGGCAGAGCAGCGATTGCGGGGATTTGTGTCGCCCCAGCCACGCTCAGGCTGCTGCTGGCTGGGGGTGAGCAGCAAGGGGGATGCTCCCTGGCCTGCCTGGGACAGTGGATGTCACCAGAGCTTTAGGACTCTTGCATTCCCGTCCCCAGGAGGTGGAGAGGGATGTTCCTGACCAAGAGATCACTGCAGTTCGAGGGTGGGATGAAGCCGTTCTGCTCAGGAGCCATGAGAACAGGGACACTCAACTTTTGGCTCTGGCTGCAAACCCACATTTCCTGTGAGACAGAGCAGGGGGAGCTGAAGTTTAGGCTCCCTGCTTGAGGAATGCCAGTGCCAGCCTGTGGATGTCTTTCATGGCCAACCCATCGTGATTCTCCTCCGTGTGAATTCAGCCTCTCATCCAGGTGCCAGCTTGTTGCAAAGGGCACCCAGTCCTCATGCCAGCTGCCTCGTGCCACACGTGCCCTCAGCAGCAGGGGAACAGCTACTGTGGAGTTCAGCTTTGGGAAGAGAGAATTTCCTCTTGCTGGAGCACCTGTGGCTGCTGAGAGCCCCCTCTCCCTCAGGTTATCCAGGCCTTGGGGGGATTCCTCCTGTCAGCAGCGGGTGCAGTGTTAACTCTGCTCTCTCTCTCAGGGCATCGCTGGAGCAGATGGCCTCCCAGGTGACAAAGGAGAGCTGGTAGGTGCCCTTCAATTCAGTAGAGTTGATTTCTCAAGTGTCAGATGGGTCCAGAAAGCCACGGATCGCTATGGTCAGAACAAATCACCCAAGACCTCCAACCCTGCTGTGAAAAGAAGGCAACCCAAGCCTCACACACGTCAAAGCAGCTTGGGAGATTGAGCTTCAGATATGAATTTTCTGAATGAATCATTCTTTCTTATTTCCCTTTTCTTTCTGACAGGGTCCCTTTGGACCCCCCGGCCAAAAAGGAGAGGTAAGTGCCAGACACTGGGGGCTCACACCCCAAAGGATTTAGGAGTAAGCATGACCATTGCATCTTTATAACTACAGAGCAAGCTCTGCTCTGGTGTCATCCCCTAGAAGCAGGCTTTCCTCACAATCATGCTATAAAATCTGTGAGAAAAATAGGGGGTCGTGGCATTCAAACTACTGAAATCTGATAGTTATGCTGCGGCAAGAACTCCTCTTATCATGATCTATATGTGCAAAAACCACCCTTAGAATGTAAGAAATGTACCTGATCATCCAGATCAGTTCAGGAAACCTGAAGAAAGCCTTAACTAACCCCCAGGAGAAAAGAATGGACTGTGACTTCCATTCTAAGTGGTTTTGGTCTTTTTTACTCTTCACTGCAGCCAGGAAAAAGAGGAGAACTTGGTCCGAAAGGTGTCCAGGGACCCAACGGGACAGCTGGAGCACCAGGGATCCCAGGACATCCAGGACCCATGGGGCACCAGGGGGAGAGGGGTGTCCCTGGCATCACAGGAAAACCCGGACCCCCTGTAAGTATCTGCTGCTTCTGCAGCACAGTCTGTGAAGTGAACAAATGGATCGTGAGGTTTGGATGCTATCCAAGAAATAAGGTCCTGCATTTCAGCAGGGAAGAACAAGGCCAAATAAACCCCAGATTAAATATCAGCCTTACATTAAAATTAATCTCTGCCATTTGTACAGCAGAGTTCTGAAGGGAAGCTGTCACCTTTTGAAGAGGGGAAAAACCCCCCCTGCTCTTCATGCAGGACCCTGTGCTGCTTCCCAAGCTCCTGGAAATGTGTTTGGTGTCCTGCAGCTTCTGCCAGGGCTGGTTATTGATAAGGAGGTTTCTACAAGGACAAATTCTTCTGTTAACTGCAGGGCAAAGAGGCCAGTGAACAACATATCAGAGAGCTCTGTGGGGAAATGATAAATGGTGAGTATTACTGAGAGAAAACTGACTTTAATTACCAGATGAGTACTTCTTGAACATAAAATGGCTCCTGAGATTTGTTAATTTTCTGTCTTCAAGTGAAAATAAATACACTGACCTTTAGTGTAAGGAAAATATTCAGGAGGTCACTTTGTTGGGGATGTCTTTTGGTGTTCTAAAATTAGTATTTTTAAATGATTCATCATGGCAATGGTCAAAATACGCTGAAAGCAGCCTTGGCACAAGCGTCGTGCGAGACCTCCTGCCCTAACCTGTGTCATTCTGAACTTCACCTCTCCTCAGTGCACCTCCTTTCCTTGCAGCAGGTCCTCAGGGAGTGTCCTCCTTTCTTCAAAGTGACTGTTTTGCATTTGGAGGTTACATTCCCTGTTTGGGATGAGGTTAAACTCTAAAAGTTTGCTTCAGGAAGCTTGTTTTAATTATTTAAGTGTCATTTGTTAGAATACTTGGCATCCTTTGAAGTGGTTTTAGAAACAGGAATAATTAACCCTGCTGATTTATGATTAAAATCTCCATCTGTGGAGATGTAAAAAAAAAAAAATCCAAAAAGCTACAGGTAAGCTGGAAGGACGATGTTTCCTTCTGCCAGGAGCAGTGGCAGGAAGTTCTGCCCAAAGAAGGAGTGCCAAGGTTGGAGATGCAGCGTTTAATTGTGTTTCGCAGAGCAAATTGCACAGCTGGCTGCTAACCTGAGGAAGCCCTTGGCTCCTGGAATGACGGGACGGCCTGGCCCCGCCGGGCCCCCAGGTCCCCCTGGAACCACGGGAAGCGTTGGGCATCCTGGTCCCCGTGGGCCCCCGGGATACAGAGGGCCAACAGGAGAGCTTGGGGATCCTGGACCCAGAGGCAAGTTAAGACTGAATCGATTTGCTTCGCTTTTATTCCCACTGAAATAAATTGTGAATTTGTGCGGGATTCAGCACTGGGGAGGAGAGATCAGAACTTGGTGGAGTTCTAGATGGAGGGGTGCCAGGCAGGCAGAGATCCCTGCAGCATCCCGAGGATTTGTAGCTGCTCCTGTGCTCTCCCCTTCCTGCTGGTGGCTCCAGCTGCAGAGCACAGCTCACTGTGGGAATTGTGTTTGTGATTCAAGGTGAGACTGGAGAAAAGGGAGACAAAGGACCTGTTGGCCAAGGTATCGATGGACCTGATGGCGACCAAGGGCTGCAGGGTAAGTGCGGGGAAATAATTTAATGCTCCTTCACTGAAGTGAAGGCTGAGGAGGGACAGCTCTGCACGTTGATGGCAATAGATTATCATCATTAATTTAAAGTGTGTGACAACTCTGAGGCTCTCCAGATCAAGGGAAAGGTTGATGCCTGCTTCATGATGATTCCTTTAGTAAAAGATTCAAGATTAATTTATCAAAATTAATTAATACCTATTAGAAACTTGGAGGAATATTCTTTATTTTGCTCACCTGTTAAATCAGCTTTTCTAATTGGGATTACACCTGTACAATGAATAAACTGTAGGCACCAAAAGCAGGCTCTCCATTCACAGAATTTCGTAAAGCCAAAATGTTTACAACCATGTTATCTTAAATTATTTATACCATAATATTTTATAATATTTATATCCCGTTGTCTCAGAATCTTCCATGAAATAATTGCATTAATCCAAACTGTGAGCTCACACAGCCAAAACATCCCTCGATCAAATTAGGGATAAAAAAATGCAAAGCACATACTCCAGATTCAGGGTAAATTTATTGAAAACACCTTGTACTCAACAGGCCATAACAAGTGTGATGTGCAGACACTCAAAGTATATTAAGATCTCGAAAAGCAACACATATATACAGATATTAAAAAAGAAGAGAAATATTCAATGTGTCTTTTGCCCTCTCTTGTTTAGGACCACCCGGTGTACCTGGAATTACTAAAAACGGCCGCGATGGTGCTCAGGGTGAACCCGGCCTGCCAGGGGATCCTGGGACTCCTGGCACTGTTGGGGCTCAGGGAACTCCAGGAATATGTGACACGTCGGCTTGCATGGGAGCTGTTGCAGCATCAACTTCCAAAAAATCATAAACCAACAGTACAAGAAGTGGAGAAGTGACTGAATATTTAAATAAACAGTGCATTGTAAGAAAACAGAATCCTTCTAGTGCTAAAAGGACAGATGCTCCTTCTGTTCTATTAAGTGGAGACTTTGACACAGTTCTATGAAAAAGAAAGTATCAGATGAAAACATTAATTAAAAGATGCTTTATGACTATCTTTTCCTCCCCCCAATTATTTTCCAGAATTTTTACTGCTAAACAACCTCACCTTTCCTTCCTCCCTTTGCTCAAGAGACCTGCAAGAGGAAGCATTGCTCCTTTTTACCATCACCCCCCATGTACTAAAGATCACGACTTTTTGCTAAGAAAGTTTGAGCCTTTTCCATTGAATTCCTTGGTGCTGCTCCCACTGACTTCAGTCCCGCAGGTTTGTGCACTCAGACACGTTGTTAAGGCACTCAGGCACCGAGCTGCCTCTCCCATCAGTGGAAATCAGGCCTTTCAATATCCTGTATTTATTTTAACATCTGAACTTTCTGGCCTAAGGAATGACCATTGCTTAAGTCTGTGCTGCCAGTTAGAAACTTTCAGATTGCACCTCCGATATTTGCCAAGACTAGTAAACAGTAATCCTCTTACAAGCAAAGTCTGCAAAAGGAGTAAAGTAAATATTTTAATTTCCAGGGAAGAATTTTTGTGTATTTCCATATGATAACAAAGGAAATGAAGTAACAGCATTTTCACGGCCTCTACTTCAGCTATTTGCACAGTAATTGAGATGGAACCCCACCTAAGAAAGGATGCTTTTTAAAGTCCAGCCAAAACCACCTGCACAAACTGTTGTAAAAATAAAAGGAGATTTTTTTTTAACCTTTTCTTTGTGATGTTGTGTCATTATACAAATCAAATTGACTTGGCTAAACTCCATTTGCCGGAACTGGTTTTACTAGGATTGTTTGGACATAAATTGCTGCACAATTGTTCTTATCCGTGATTTAAACCAGTATTAATTTTGGTAGAACTTTTTATACTTTAAGACTTGCTAGCATCATCTATTTAAAAAAATTAATAAGACCACTCTCAGCTCACACACAGTTCTATTTCTGTTCTATATGCCAAAAACAATGAACAAAGCATCATATTTCTCTTTAAATATAAAAATAGTTTGTGCATTTAAATATCTACTCTTTAAAATATGCCACTTTTGGTCTAAAGTAACAACAAAAGAACCTGTTGGACAGTTGTGTGGCAGATATTAAAAATAGTACTGAATTTAAAAATGCCAACACCATTGCAGTACTCTTTGGAGCTAATTATGTTTAATATGTATGCAAATGCAAAATTCATAATACACACAGTTTAGAAACTATGCACTTGTCCAAATAACCAATACAATATTTACACATGAAATGGAAAAATGGGCATTATATGATAACTTCAGTTTCTTTTTACACTGGAAGAATGAGTTTGCAACTAATAACAGGCAGATGGATGCTCTACAATCTGTTCTGCATCATCTTTAAAAAAGAAAGTAAAAGCAATTAAATAGACCCCAAAGTAGGATGACAAGTGGATTTTGTATAACCAAAAGGTTAAAATGCTTAGTCATGACATTTTCTTGTAGCTTCTGGTCCCAAAGCCCCTTGAACAGGGCACTGATTTCCATTGCTGGTAGTTAACTTCCATTTCCATTTGCAATAAAGAATGTTTCCTTTAAATTTCTATTTATATATATATATTTACAAGTTACACTTTCAAATTCCTATTCAGCATGTAAATGGAAAGAATAAAACCCAGTCTGGACTATTGCCACACAATTCCGGGTGGGCAGGTCAGGCTATTTGGTCTCCATGGCTGTGCGGTTTTCCTGCGCTGGACACATCACGCACGAGTCTGGTCTTCCAATTTTTAATCTCCTGCCTGTTTTACCACAGAACACAGTCTCAAATTCCTAAAAAAAAAAAAAAAATCAAAACACAAAAGATAAAGGTAACATTTAATGTAAATGTTTACTTGAGATGGATGCTTTTGTTTCATTAGTGCCTTCAAGAGGAAGGAAGAGGGGCCGTACCCATATCTAGACCAGCAGGTTTTCCAACACACACCCTCCTAAAATTCTCGGCAGAGCCAGAATTACTCTGGAGCTGCAACTACTGCTGAGGAGAATGGGAGCTGCTTTTGAGGCATGTAACCCTTTAACTCTGCCCACCCACTCAATACAGGGTGGGCATGGAGCTGTGATCCCCACCCTGAACTAACTAGGAACCTGTGAAAGAGGTAGAAAATAGAGGAAAGGAAGAAGGGGAGGAATGATTGAAGATGACCCTCATTTTATATTGTTGTCCAAATAGGATCATGCTCAGGAATTGGGTAACTAAAAAAAATTAATTTTAAAATCCAATTTGGAAACAATGAGTGAGGACAGCCTGTCATTTCTCACTAGTGAACTCAAACAGCTGAAAAAAATAAAAAGTAAGGTTCAAGGATATATGGTGGGTGTGGGCCTGATATTTCTGAGTCTGGGAGATTTTAGCCTGCTAGCAGCTGCTAGCCTTTCCCCAAGGGAAAAATATCTCGAGAAAGCTTCTTCTCAAAACAGTCTTGGTAAACAACTGATCCATTTTCAAAACAATCTTTTCTCTGTGTGATGTTTTACTTGTCTAGTTCTGTTTCTCTAGTTTAACCAACAGGATTAGAGAGGTGTCGTTTCTATTCACCAATCACGTTAAGTCTGTATCAGAACGCCTTATAAAAGGTAGTAAGAACTAAACAATAAAGCTTCTTTTCACCTTCTGAAAAAGTATTTGGATTCATTTCTTCGTGTCCTACAACAACAGGTGGGTCTTTCCCAAACAGCATTGAGCAGAAGCTTTGCATCTCAGTTATATGTCACGACAGCTTTCAAACATTTCCATTTTTATCAAGACCGGAAATGAAATGAGAGGTCAAACCTGCTTCAGGGAGTCGCCGTGCCTTTCCTGAATGTACTTGAGGAATGCAGTTGTCCACTGCAAAGTCGTTGCCTTGTCGGTGTCAATCGTGCAGAAGGGAACGAGGAGATTGAGCTCGTCACAACAAACCCGGATCCTGCGCCTGCAGGCGAGCAGCCCCCATCAACCACGCGCCAGAGGGAAGGGGAAAATCCAGGAAGACTGCTCACATGTGCTACCAGCCATGGACTTGGGGGGCTGCTTTGTGTTTGCCACAAGCTTTGTGTATTGTTTTGTTACACAACAAGTCACCTTCTATTTACAGAATGGGTGAAATGTTTTGAAATCTCTTTTAGTTTGTTTACAGAGTAAAAACACAAAGACAACCACAATGAAAGAGATATTTTTTTCCTCTAACAAACACCAAACCCTCACCCCCCCCGCACTGCTTTTTCTTGGAGCTAACACAAAATATGTCAAGTTTGCATTTACTCTGGCTAATCAGAGTATTTTAGGCTCAAAGAGGCGTTCCATGGCCCCTGCTCCCAGAATTACCTCCTGTCTCTCTCCAGGCGGTTGTGCCTTTCCCTTCTCTGGGCGCTTCCATCCTGGGAACCACTTTGCACCTGCACACTGGAGCTCGGCTGTGCTGACTGCCAGGGGCCCTGGGCAGCTGCAGTGCCCTGGTTGTTGTCCCGGGCGTTCCGGATCTCACCGAGAGGTTTGCGATCCATGCTTGGGTCCAACAGATTTATTCGGCTGCAACTTCTGTTTATGGCTTGCTTGCATAAGGTGTCTTGTTGGGAAAATAAAGATGGAAAGAATCACCTATTTGTTACTCTCCCACTAAACTGGAAATAGTGATCATGGAAAGTTTTTTTCGGTGCTTTGTTTATGTGGAATAATCTTTGAAGCTTTACTGACAGCCTACATTGATTCTTACAGCAAGACACGTCCTGCAGATGACCTAAGGCACCGCTTGCTATTCCAAAATCCACACAAGCTTCTGTTTTCTCAGACATCCCACTGAGATTGGGCCTGCCTTTGGTGAGCACTCGAGGCAGCCCTTAAAACTTTCTTCAGTTTGATACTGACTGGGTCTGCTGGACCAGCTTTGGGGTCAAAAAATGTACCCCTCTGCCACGGGGTTTGGTGGTGTTCGGTCAAAGGCTGGACTCAATGATCCTGGAGGTCCTTCCCAACCTTAAGGGTTCTATGATTCTAAAGAAACCAGCTGTTGACCCAAGGCCCAGATTTTCAAAGGTACTTTGTAACCTCAAGCCTCCTCATTTCAAGCCAGAAGTGCTAAACAATTTTGAAAGTATAGCTGAACTCATAGGTGTTGAACTTTCTTGGAGAAATCGAGCCCCATGTTGCCTATTGAGCATCTCTGCCATAAAAACTTCACCTCCCACATTCATTAAAATCATACTAATTCCAGAAAAGACACATATTCAGAAAAAAACATTAGATTTGAAGAGCAAGAGAAAACTAAGTGAAAAGATGATAAATGGTTTACCTCCAACTTTAATCCAAACTTCCTCAGGCAAAGCTTTATTTATAGCACCTACTGTCTGTTTTGTGGATTCAACTTCCTGATAGAGAAAAGGGAATGTCTTGGGTATCCCAAGGTCTTGATGTTTGGCAGCTTCCAAAATAGTGCAAGATGTTCCACAGGTCTGTGAAGACAAAAAGGAAATACTTACATGACTATATACGTTAAAACAAAATAGACTATTTTGATATAGCTTCTTAAATTACTTCTTCAGGCAGAATAAATCCCAAATACACACAATCATGGGGTTTTGACAGAGTGATGAATTTTGGGGATACCTCTAACATTTCTCAGTGCCATGCTATCACTTTTGCTTCAGAGGGTACTGCAAGTTGTGGAGGGGGAAATATCTTTATCATCAAAATGAACTAGAGAGAAAGGAACTACAGAAAATGGTCTCCTTGTCTTGCACAGATGAAACTGATGATGAAGTGATAAACTCTAGAAAAAAAAAGAAATCTGATGGCCTACTGCTCACTACTGGGACACAGGTAACTACAAATGCCACAGAAGTGACTTGTCTTAAAGAGGAATAAATAAATTGCATTACAGATCACTCTGATCATCCCTATTCAAACCCAGCCACACTCTACCACAAACCTCCAGAATTCTACCACACCCGGGAAGTTAATACTATCAGCACTGGAGCTTGGCAGAGGAGAGTTACCTGTGCTTGCGAAGGATTAGCACCTCCAGCAGCAGAACAGGCATTCATGGCAAAGAACGGGTAAGTAAATGGCAAGGAATGTGTGGCAGGTGCAGCCTTATTTTTCCCTAGTGCAGCACACCTGTTCCCTTGCTGGTGAAGAGGAACACCCACCACTTCTGAGGGCTGGCGGATCAATGTCACTAAACTTCGAACAAAAACAAACAAACACAGAAAACACACCAGGCTGACTGCTTGGAAATGAGTGCAGAAACAAAGTACAGCTACAAATATTCCAGAAACTATCACCAAGAAACCACTTTCATTTACCGTGAACAGAAATCACAGTTATTGCCCACTTCAGGGGCCAAATAAAAGAAAAGAAAAATCAGTCAAGGAGGTATTTTATTCTGTGCAGTAATAAGGTGCTTCATACCTCAATAAAACATTTTGTCAGCACATTAAGATAGGTACAGAGTTAGGTTGTAAAACAATATTTTTGCTCAAAGTTTTCCCCACAGTCAGGCCTCCACATTTTAACCCAAATCTATTATTATTATTATTATTATTATTATTATTATTATGATGATGATCAAAAATCTACTTTGCTTTTAGCAAGCTGCATATTAAAACTAGGTAATGTTCTCTCGCCTTTATTTACAGTACATGTTATTAAGAATAAAGTCATAAAGGAATTAATTTCGGAACTCCATGCTGTACCATTTATGCAATAAACAGAGGGGCCTAAGCTGAGCTCACTGGAGTCGCAGCCACGTTTGATGGCAGAGTTTAACAAAGCCCAACCCATCCTTCTCATATATAAAAACAAGCAGTATTCTTAGGCTTCACTTAGCAAATCACTTTTGAACTACATGACACATAGTTTAACAACATATACTAAAAGTAATTACAACACACTTGTTAAGAGTTACTCCAGATTCTTGGGGTTCTTGACATCTGGGGTTTTCTGTCAGGCTGCTGTTGAATCTGTCTTCCAACCGAGCTCTGATTGCAGGTTTAGATCTAACCTCTGGTGCCAGTGCCACATTTTCAACAAATATGTTTTCCTTATTCTCCCCCAAGAAATTTTCACCCTGTTTAGCTTTTGCTACGCTGCATCCCGAGACTTCTACAGAGCTACCACTGTTGGGCGCTTTCTCTCTTCGGTTCACGGGGAGGTTGGACTCGCTAAGTAACATCATCCTGAGCTCCTGCAAGTCAGCATAGCCCAGGTGTGGGTTGGAACTCGGCCAGTAGCTGTCACAAGGCAGCCCTGACTGACAGGTAACCGGGCAGACAGACTGGTTCCCAGAGCTGCCGGATGAGCCCCCGTCCTGACTGGCGCTGGGGGAGCGCTGCTGCAGAGGGGGGTCGGCAGAGGGGCCAGGCGAGGAGAAAGCGCTGAGCCTGGCTTCCACTTCAGCTTCGCTACTCTGCGCCTCCGTGTGCGAGCAAAGTATGTGCTGCAGCTGGGTGTACTCAATGTCCATCATCTCCACCAGGCCGGCCTCGGCGGTGGCGAAGCCAAGGTTTTGCTCACCAAAGGAACTGTCACTTGAGCCTCCGGGTCCGACAGCAACGGGAGCGGGCTCAGGAACACTAGCTGGGCTCTGAGGAGCGGTCTGAGGCTCCTCGGGGGCTAATCCTGACATGGCTACAGCAAACCTAATCAGTTACCAGTGTCCCTTTCAACAGAAAACCGCAAAACCTTCAACAATTGTCAGTACTATCNGCCCCCGGGCCGGCCCCGCCCCGCCCCTCAGGGCCGCAGTCGAGCCGCAGCGCAGCCCCGGCCGGGTGGGCGCTGCTGTCGTGAGGAGGCGAGGAAAGAGAACGTGTGGCTGCAATGTGTATTTACAGACGTTTTTCAAGTTCTGGACGCAAGGCTTACTGTTTTAGCTGATCTGCGGAGCTTGGCTGGGGACACGCTGTTATGCCAGGTTTCAACTGATTCTGAATTCTGTTAATTGGCTGTGTCGCTAACGGGAAGCTCAGAGAGAGCAACGGCCGGGGCTGAGGGGGCTGCCCCACCTGCCTGCACCAACAGCATCACCGGCGGCGCGGGGAGGCAAACCGGGGCCACCCGTGCAAGAAGGAGAAGGCAACAAAAACAGCTGGGTTAACGGGAAAACCCCGCTGGGTTAAGGGGAATTGCCTGTCATTCCCCACGAGGGNGCCTCCGTGTGCGAGCAAAGTATGTGCTGCAGCTGGGTGTACTCAATGTCCATCATCTCCACCAGGCCGGCCTCGGCGGTGGCGAAGCCAAGGTTTTGCTCACCAAAGGAACTGTCACTTGAGCCTCCGGGTCCGACAGCAACGGGAGCGGGCTCAGGAACACTAGCTGGGCTCTGAGGAGCGGTCTGAGGCTCCTCGGGGGCTAATCCTGACATGGCTACAGCAAACCTAATCAGTTACCAGTGTCCCTTTCAACAGAAAACCGCAAAACCTTCAACAATTGTCAGTACTATCCATTAAAAAAAAACCAAAAAACAAACCAAAGGCAGAAAAAATTGCACTTAACACTGATTGGCGAGGTAACAGAGCGGGGACCAAGCTGCCGCTGGCGGGGCACCTGACGCCCTGACCATGTCTCCCCCCCCGGCTGAGACCCTCCCTCCCCCTCCAGCACAGCTGCTCACGACAAACGGCCTTCACCTGTCCCCGCCCCGGCCTCGGCGGGGAGGCTGCGGGCACTCTGCGGCCTGGCACCCCCT
>WBMY01002313.1:5342-54274 GCA_013397315.1 Donacobius atricapilla | reverse complement strand
GCAAGAAGGAGAAGGCAACAAAAACAGCTGGGTTAACGGGAAAACCCCGCTGGGTTAAGGGGAATTGCCTGTCATTCCCCACGAGGGGCCCGGGGGCCGCCTCAGCCCCCGACCCCGCGGGGAGAGCCCGACCGGGGCCACCAGGGATGCCCGGCCCATCCCGCCCCAGCCAAGGACGGGAAAAGGAGAGGAGAAAGGTCCCAAGGCAGCGTGCACCGACATTTCCATCAAATGCAGCCCGCAATCCGACAGTCTCACTCGTGACTTCCCTCTAGACACAACCCCAGAAATTTCAAAAGCGGTTTTGTGCGCACTGAACTCAATGCACGCTTTCTTACTTCTTTAATCCTCATTCACACTTCCCTTTACAATGCTCACAGTTGGACTAGTACAGTCTTTTACAGCCATAATAATATTTCTGCTTGTATTGTTCTAGACTTTGCAGGGGTTGGTTTTTACAGAAAAAAAAAGAGTTATCAGAATACTCTTTGGAATGTTAGCTTAGTACAAACATAGAAAAAAGCTCAAAATAGTAAGTTCTTTCATGTTAATCAAAAGTTTGGACAAAGCCAGAGAATTGTTTTTCTCTTTCTTGCAAAGCAGAACAATCATTCATGACCATTTTTAGTCTCTGTAAATTGAGTTAACATGTTATGTTGGTCTCAGCCTGGCTTTTACCGCCTGCTGCTGTGGAGGCTACAGGAACCCTGCTGCAAATTCCAACTCCAGCTGATTGTTAACTACATAAAGCTGTGGTTTAACAAAGCCACTGGAGCCTGTGCTGTTCATTTTTTTGCCACTTGATCTGTGGGAGGATGGATTTAGCGATCCTAAAGCATAAACAGATTCCCCAAACTACTAAAGGAGAATTTCCTAGAAGATGAAAAGCCACACACCTATTTCATAAAAATGTAAAGCCAAGAAATTCATAAATGGTGTGACCTGAGTTAATACTTTTCTTCAGATTTTTTGATGTAAAAATCTTCAAATTCCAAGCATTCTGATTCAAATGTAAAAAACCCTAAAACCTTCAAAATAAATTAGGGGATGCCTTAGAACTGAGAAATGAATCATTACCACAGATTTCTTCCTATTTTTAGAGGGCCCACAATCAAACATTGGCTCTCTGTGACATCCTGCAAAACGTCTGTCATTAAACTATGAGGAAACAAAACCCGTGTGCCATCAGTCTCTCGTGGTTTGTTGAGAAATAGCAAAATGTAAAAAATAATATACACATACACATTTAAGAAATGGACAACAGCTCTCTGTAGGTGTTTATTCTACTTACAGTAACAAAAACCTGTGAAGTCCCATATTTTAATGTACAGTGATATATTTTGCCATATAAAATACAATTTACAGAAATTTCTATCAAGTAAACCTAACCAAACACACATTTTTGCATACTTTTATGTATGTCTTTAAATTAGAAACATCTCATTAAGAAAAAAAATCTTACACCGTAGTTGATGTTTGCATTTAATACGATTTCTTTGCGTGTTGCCGCTTTCCCTCGGATTCAGGACACAGATCATCATTTCAGCCAGCAAATCCTGGATGTACAAGGACCTCAAGGATGCACCAATGTGACTGTGGTGACACACACCCCACCTGTAATATAGTCCTCAAGATGCAAAATGTTTACAGCAATCTGATTTTACATTTCCAAATCTGTTTTCACATAATACTAAAATATTTACCCAGCGGTTAATTTACACATTCAAATAAACTAGTGGGGTTTCATTTCACACTTTAGAATTACATGCTTGAGGACTACATGGGAAGTAGCAACGTGATGCATTTAATTGTGAAAAATGTCCCTCTTCAATCACATGATGTACCACCATAATTTAAACTTTAATGCAGCTGTATCTTTTTCAGTGGAGAGTTTTATATACACTGCCAGCCTAAGTAGGGCCTAACAAACGAACAGTATCATTTATTTTTCAAGAGCCCTTTTAGAATGAAAGAGCACTTCTATAATGAAAAGTTCAATCAAATCAGGACATTTCTTAAATCTGTGGAAAAATTCTGCAAAACCTAAAAACCAAAAAATGCTCCACTAAATCAATTCAACTGAAGTAACAGATTTAATGGCCTATTTAATCAAATGCTCTTCCTTTGGTTTACCACTTTTTGAAATAAATATCTGATGCTTTTGTAAGTTTTGCTGGTCATAAAGGTGCTACGCTTGTATTTTCTTTAATGACAGGTTTGTAAACACGGGATATTTAAAACCTCATGAAAAATAACTAAGTATGACGTTTCTTTGCTGTACACTTAACAGATGGAATCCAGACCCAAAATACGTGTATATAAAAGGAAGATAGTGCACTTTAAGCTTATAACATTCCATTTTCAAATCCTTCATCAGTCACAAGCAATTATTAATACTGTTCTTTTGCAGCTTTTTCCTAACACATGACCCTTCCATTGTAAAAGAAACATGACATCAACATTTTTAGTGTGTGCTGTACGAACAATTTTGACACAAAAAATACCACGTAAATGAGATGTAAAGGTATGGCTCCTCAGGTCTGGATTAAGTTCTCCTATAAAATTACAATTCAAGTTACTGGAAAACATAACTTTATAATCTCAAAAAGCAATATGCTCTTCTTAGACTTTTTCCATTTCTATACTGTAAATGGAAACTTTAAGATAAAGATCCAAGTAGAAAAAACAAAATTTCAGTACAGGTAACATAGTGAATCTTTATAAGAAAAACATTATGCACAAAATGCAGCAAGTGAAAGTCCAATATGTTCTTGCTTTTAATCTGATAAATTTCATTCACAGTTGTTCAAAAATTGCTAATTTGTCAGTACACTGGGTAAGGCTAGTTTTACAAGTGAAGGTTTTAAAAGGTGAGAATATGTACAGTATTTACAGCTGTGCAGTCCTTGCTGTGTGGCAAAAGTGTTATTATTTGTGGGAAGTTATCAGTCACAGTTCTATGACTGATTGCTGGAAGATGAAGCTTCAGTTTCCACTGGTTTCTGAGTTTCCTTCGGTGTTTCTGGCTTTGTCTCTTTACCAGTTTCCTTACTCTTACTCCTGTCTTTGCGATCTTTCCCTCTTTCCCTGTCACGATCTCGGTCTCTGTCTCGATCCCTTTCCTTTTCCCGGCTTCGATCCCGGTCCCTGTCTTTCTCTCTGTCGCGATCTCTGTCTCTGCTTCTCGATCGCTCTCTATCACGCCTTCTGTAAGAGTCCCTCTCTCTGTTTCTTGTCCTATCTCGGTCTCTGCTTCTATCCCAGTCCTTACCCCGCTCCGAATCCTTGTCTCGATCTTTGTTTTGGCTCCTATCTCTATTTTTATCCCATTCCTTATCTCTGTGTCTCTCCCAGTCCCTGTCTCTGTTCCAGTTTCTGCCACGGTCTCTTTCCCAAGGTCTGCCGTGATCTCGATCCCTCCGTCTTTCCTCAAAGCCTCGACCTTGGCGATTATCTGCTTGTTGAGGCTCTGGCTGATCCAAGCCCTTATCTTTATTTCCTCCCTCATATCTCTCTCTTTGTCTCCCTTCAAATGTCTGGCCTCTATAGTCAGGATTTTTGCCTTCTCGGAAGTCAGATGCGGGCCACTGTCCTTCGGACTCAGGTCCTTGTCCAGACATATTGGAAAGAGATGCAGATGGTCCACCTTCCTCCCACATATCTTTTCTGTGGGTTGGTGGATGGCTTGGAAGATCCAGGAGTGGTCTTGGCGGTGGTTTCATACCTTGTGGTGACTGACCCTGGTAATGAAATCTAGAAGGAGGTTCATCTTCTTCCGGAAACATTGGAGGTGTGCCTCCTCTTGGTCCTCCAAACTGATGTGGTCCTGGACCTCTCTGGTTAGAAAATCGGGGTGGTGGGCTCCCTCTCCGTTCTTCATATGGCTGTGGCAAAAGTCCCCTTGGACCAGGCATATGATTTGGAGCTGGACCTCTCTGCCCTTCAAATTGATTTGGGTGAGGCCCTCTTGGCCCCCCAAAATGACCTGGGGCTGGACCTCTTGGCCCTCCAAACTGAGGGCCTCCTCTCTGTCCTTTAAACTGCCCTGGTGGAGGTCGTCTTTGACCTCCAAATGAAAAAGGCGAAGGTCCTCTGTTTCCCATAAACTGAGGGGAATCCGGTCCTTCGAACTGTCCTGGAGGCCCCATCATTTCATCATATTGGGAATCTGCGAATTCCATTTGTTCCATGTGAGGTTCCCTATGATCTTCAAAATGAGAAGGTGACATTCCTCTTGGACCACCATGATAAGATGGGGCAGGGCCCCTATTATCACCAAAAAGAGGTGGTCCATGCTGTGCAGAAAATAAGGAAGGAATGGGACCCTTTTGACCTCCAAATCTTCCAGACTGAGGTCCTCTTTGCCCATCATTATTTGGAAAACCATGCTCTTCAGAGAACTGTGGTGCTGGCCCTCTAAAATTAGGTCCATGAGGTGCTCCAGGTGCATTGAGCATCATTGGAGGACCCCCTTTCTGCCCTGACATAGAAAATGCTCGGTTTTCCTCAAAGTGCTGTGGGGGAGGTCCACCCTCACTCTGAACTGGTGTGGACTCACTTTGTTCTACAAACTGATGAGACTGAGGATTTCTTTGTTCACCATATTGCATTGATGAAAGACCCATCTCTGGTTCAAAGTGTCCAGCTGCCTTTTCCTGCTGAGGAAACATTGTATTTGGAAAGGAATCCCTTCCCATTGCTTCCTTTGACTCATTTGACCATGACACTTGATGCATATCTTGCAAAGACGGGCTGTCATTTGACGTGGACAAATTAGGCTGAAAAGATGTACTTGGAGGTGTTGGAAGCAGAACTTTACGTATAGGTTTGGAAGCAGAAGGATCTCCAGAAGCTGTTTGACTCAAGTTTTCCAAAGTAACTTGAATTGTGTGTTCAAATTTGCTGTTAGATGTCTCTTTCTGGGGCACCGTAGATGTCTGCTCACTTGAAACCCAATTATCAGCAGTAAAACCAGGCTGAGTAGTGGAAATTAAAGCATTATCTTCCTTACCAAGTGAAGTCTGCAAAGCATTTGGAAAGCTTGCTGGAGCGACTTCTCTTGTGGATATCTCATTCTGTACTACCTGTGGCTTTATTCGAGAATCAGCACTGTCATTCTCTGTTGCCATCCTTCGAGCCTGTCGAGGATCTCTGTTCTGCCTTGGGTCACAGCTCTGGTTTAAAACTTGTGCTTGCTGATTTAAAGATGAAGGTAGATCTACTTTTTGTGTAGCTTGCTGGTCCTGATGGAATAATTCAGGCTTCATTAGGGAAGCTTTTGCTGGTGGAGGGGACATTAAAGCATCAGACACTGAAAAGTGAGCCATTGAAACACCAACAGCTGCTCTTTGTTGTCTGAGGGCTTCTTCTTGTTCCTCTAGCTGCCTTTTCTGTTCTTCTATTTGTTTATTTAATTCTTCCAACATTTTTTGCTGTTCCACCAAGGAGGAGGATGCCGATAAATCAGACACAAATGAAGCAGACGTTTCTGATGAACTGTTTTTATTGTCTGTATACATTTTGTTGGGTAAATCATCAACGGTAACTTTTGCTTCTTCCAAGATAGTTTCATCCTCTGGATCATAGGCCTCATCCTCTAGTTCTGCTGTAGTAAGTGGCTTTTCCACATTGTACCGTTTGTCACTTTCACCAGTCTGCATTTCAAAGGCTTTCTCTGGACCATATTCTTCCTCGGGATCATAAGGTCTGTCATCCTCCTCCTCTTCTATGGCTTTGTCCTTGGACATCTGCCCAAACTGCTGCACAATGGGGTCCAACAGAGGAACCGTTGACATCCCGCTATCTGCTGCAGCTTGGCTTTCCTGACTGGAAGACTGAACAGTTCCAGAATCCTTGGCAAGGGGCTCAAAAGTTTTCTTTTTCCCAAAGAGGGTCTGCAGGATGTGCTCAAGAGGCGTGGCAGTTTTTGAGGACGCTGAGTGTGTGGCAGTGCTGCTTGCAGGAGCGGCTGTTGAAGTCGGTGGGGTCACAGTAGTTGCGGGGCCACCTTTAATGGACGACAGTATTTTTAATACTGAAGGTGTCACTGCTGAGGTGTCTGGAACGGGAAGTGGGGGTGGAGGTGGAGGAGGAGATCCAGGCGGTGTTGTACTCATGGTGGAGTCTCCTGAATAAAGTGTGTATTTTGGCGTTTTCTTCTCTTGTGAAGCTGGAGGCCCTTTAGAGAACAGCGATGGTTCGGCTTCCTCATGTGCTTGAATTCTGCTTCGCTTCTCCTCCATTTTTTCTGTCTCAGTGGCAGGACGTTTCCCTTTTTGACAGATAACCAACCCAAGGATTAAATTTGGCCGAGATGACTCAAGACCTGAAAGAGAACACAAAGACTGTATATGTAAAAATCTGATTTTTAATTATGCTTTCAATAGAAATCTATTATTTTAAAAAGTGGCAGGTACAAAAGTCATAAAGGTAATAGTCTTCTAAATTTCATCAGACCTATCAGCAATTTTCATTACTCCATAAGCATATGCATTTGTATTTCTTACATTTTTATATATATTTATACATAAAGTTTAAAAGTTTAAATTCCTTCCTGAATATTTTTAATAAAGGATTGCAGCACCAGGCATCTTTGTTAAAGTGTTTCTGCAAAAGTTCAATCCCAAACAAGCTGTTATTTTTGTATCTTTACATTGTTTCTACTGTTCAAACTACCCCCACCTCTGCTCCTGAAAAATCAAATATTTACACTCAGTTTGCAAATATGCACAGAGACACTGGAAAGTGAGAAAACCTGGGCTAAACATTGCCATGTGTCACCTAATCTGTGCTAGAAGTCCACATTGACACCAATCTATAAATATTTTGTCTGTCTCCAAGTTAAACAAACACCAATAATGGCAAAAAAGATCCCATCAAACAGCGTTTGGAAACAGTGTTAAAGCTGGTGATTACTCCCAGTTTGTTGTGGTTTTCCCAGTCAGACGTTACTGTAAGAGGCGAGAGAAGCAGGGAAATGCGGATGTCCTAGAGAAGCGCAGAAAAGGTGCTTGGCACCTGGTGTGGGGGCGAGATGGCCTCGCAGCTGCCCAGCGCAGGGTGGGTATCAGGCCTTGGGAAGTCAGTGAAAAACACAAGGAGCAGAACTGCTCCTTTGTGCAGAGCTTCAGACTTGAAGGAGAAGTATATCCAGATAAGAAAGTTTCAGATAAAGAGGAAAAATGCCCAGGTCTGTAGGCCTGTCTCCCGCTATTGTGTTTTTTCCTCTTACGTGTGCAGTTCCACTGGCAGAGAAACAGGCCTAGAATGAAGGGTGGAGACTAAATCCCCTAACATGCAGTGGTGGCAAATATACAAAATCTTTTAACTTCTGGACGAAATGGCCTTTAAAAGGCCCTTCTTTAAGGGCCACTGTCCTTCCCCATATGTGCCATTAGTTATGATTTCCATTCAGCAAGGAAGCAGTAACATAGCAACAAAGAATAGCCAGTGAAATAGAAGATAATATTGCAAATAAAAGATAATATTCATTGTGAATACATGGCAACGTGAGAGCTCTGACCTATGTTGACCCTTCTATTCAAGATCCCGTAAGTAGGAGATTTATATATGTTCCTTGTTCTTATTAAACCAACTTCTCACTAAGCAACAATTTTAAATATCTAATTGTTAGCACCAAGAACCTTTTGATACCAACACAACCCGCAAACCCCATAGTAGCAGACACATTCCATTAGCAAACCACCTCACACATACATTAACCTGGTGAAACAACTCAGAAGTTTTACTGGAACTCTTAAATTTACCATCTAGAAAGGAAAACACATGAGCTGTTTTCCTAAATTTATGTTAATGAATAACAATTCCCCAGCTGCTGGGTGCCAACCAGTGAGCGCAGAGCATCTCACAAACGAGTTCACCAAGAAACTGCCAGTAGGCATTTGCTGTTCTGCTGTTGTTAAATGTTTTGGTTATCAAATTTCATGCAGACTTGTGATTTATGCAATTAGTCACAATGAATTTCAAACACTGAATAACTGAAATAAACAGGTGTCAAAAATTCATCAGACAGGATATCTAATGAACAGCAATTACTGAGAAATCAGGTTTGAATCCCTGTAAGAAACAGAGATCAAGTCACTAATTAAAACAGGGTAAAAATTTAATACACTTTCAAGGCAAAAAATTCCAGCAGAAACTTAACAGCATTAGTTATAAATTATTGTTTAGAATTTAGTCATCATAGAATAAATCCATTAACATGTTACATTTTGATACTGGAATTTTACACAAATACGAGAAATTTTGCCTAAGCTGACTTCTACACTCACTCACTTCAGAGAGATCAAGTATTACATGGTTCCTTCAATGAAGACACCTGGCCAGAGCCGCTTTCAAAGGCCACAGCCCTGTTCTATTTCAATATCCATAAATAGGTTAAGTGCCTAATTTTAGGAACAAGGAAATGTTGACTGCAGTCTGCCACTACTGCTCACTGACTGCCTTTCACAAACACACGTTTTAAAAGTGCTGCAAGCTCTGCTGGCAGTTAGTAGTTTTCAGTGCTAAATTATTTATAACACTTATTATCCTATAATGCATTTGAAATCCCCAGTCTGGTTTTATTGAGTTACTTCCTGTAACTAAAGCCATTAAAACAGGATATACTAAATAAAAGTATTGAATTAATACTTGTTTTCTTTAGCCTTAAATACATTTTTTCATTAGATCAAGTTCACCATATTGATGTGTATATTGGCCCCATCTTTCCCTGTCAGCAGCAGCTGGTAAAAGCTGAGCTGCACTGCTCTGCACTGTTCCAGAAACAACTTCTGCCCATCCCTGGCAGACCCATGGGATTCGACTAAGCACACCTGTGGTGGATTTTAAACTGCAGAGACCAACACAAGATTTTATCCGTATCTTATCAATGCCATTTAAATATTCGCCCCAATTAGTCATGAGAGCAATTGACAATTGTCACCAGATTTGTGCCCCCTTAATTCAGGGCTCCAGATCGCTGCCAGCACGGTGACACTGCTGCAGGTTCAGCCTCCTCGGCTGAGTGGAACTGACTGGCACAGAAACTCGGGTCTGCAATGCCACGTTCCCCTTTTCCTGATGAAATCTGCTCAGCTGAACACATCAAACTCCATTCACAGTTCAGGTAAAATTTTGGTGCATTTGGGTTTTTTTAAGAGCATTCCTAAGAGCATGAGGAGATTGCATGCCTTCGTATTTTATGAAAACTTAGAGTCTCTATCAAAAACTACCAAAAGATGTTATCAGCATTTGTAGAATACTTGCTGATATATGTCTGTTTTATTAAAATTCAGCTACGTAAGATAGTTGTCATATTCCACTAAATCCCTCAATAAATCACTTTCTATTAGTAATTAAGTCTGATTATACTACTTTTTACAACTGAAGTGGTAAGTGTGTATGTGAAACAGAGAAATGAATTCACATACCGTAAACCACTGCAAAAGGACAGTGCAGAAGGGCCCATGACACATAAAATCTGGTAATAAATATGAGTTAATTAAATATAAATCAGGATAATCCTCCATTTTCCTTTGTTTTTAAGCCGCTCACGTCAAAGTTTTCTGCAGATCTTCTAGGTACTAGCGCAGTCCTCAGTTGTGTTCCAAATTCAATCCATCAGAAAACAGGAGAAATTCCTAATCCATATGTGCCTGATGGAACTGGCTGATACGGCTGGAATATCTTCTAACTAGGATTTCTGGAGTGGCAGGGTTTGATTGTCCTCTCCCTCCTCCCCCCTCAGCTCATATTTATCTAAATATGATAGACTATCTAAAGGCAATCCCTTCCCAGGCCTTGCTAGGCTCTTCTGGAAGGCACACGATTAAAGGAGACAAGGACCACGTTCCACAAAATATTTTTATTGATCGTGAAAGAAAGTAAACACAGTAAATTCCATCAGATGTCATTAAAAAGGTGTGGATTACATGCTGTGGTTTTCAGACGTACACAAAACAAGAGGAACAGCTTACCTGATTCTTTTTACCCGCTTTTAAAACACAACACAACTTAGCACAGCTGACAAAAAGGGCTGCCACAGGATTTTCCAACCAAGTGTTAATTGATGGCAGAACTTTCAGTGAATCTTCCAGTGAAACTGTTCCATCTCATGGCCTGCCTGCCCTTGGAACCTTGTTTCTGCTACCCTTTAATCTACTTGGCCTACAGCCATTTATGTCAATTTGAAAACCTGACTTAGAGAATTTGCCTCCATGAACACCCGCAGATGAGACCTGAACTTGTTCTGAGCAACTCCTTCCAGTCTCGAAATACTTTTGCACTTGAAACTCAGCAAAACCAGTCTGACATTAAAAATATCTCTAACAGTAAAGTTTGGCTACCTCTGCCAACCTTCAATTCAAGGAAAAGAGTTTCATTTGAAATGAAACCCATAATGGAGAAGTAAAAGAAGTGCAAAACAGAAAGCTGGTATTTCCACAGGAATGCAACAGGCAACAGTTAGGTCAACTGAGTTATTTATCAGACCAGCAGACATTCACAGCAGATTCAATGGCCAATCCCATTGCTGTGGTACTGCCCAAAAAGGATAGTATTTCTTTACTTCTGCCGGGAAAACTCAGTCCATGAGTTAAGATTCTTTGCCTACATCCCCGTGCCAAGGTGTTCTGTATTTGGTGTTTTCACTTCTTGGCTATGAAATGAGATATGGTTTTCGCCTAGCTTTCAAAAATTCACTACATTACAGGCTATGAAGTGCTGAGATTCAACAGTTCCAGTCATACAGTAATTCAGACAGCAATAATCCTGCCTTTTTAGCTATTGTCTAAGAACAATCACCTACTCTGTGTGCTGTTCAAGGACAGATAAAAGAGACTTGAAGTGTATGAGAAAAATCTCTGGGGATGCAGAGCAAGTGCCCTTGGCCATCTCATGGAGGAAGGGACAGAACTGAACTCATGATGCTCCATTTGTTGAAAACCTGTCCCAGCCTCTGTTGCTCCTGCATCAAAGCTCTGAGAATGCTTTATTGAGTTTCCTGCTACACTTGTATCTGAGGGGTAGAGCTCAGTCAGCCTCCCACAAAGGTGAGCTCCTGGTTGGTTGCTCCAAACCTACCGTGTAATGCCAGCCATGGCCACGACAACGGAGTTCTGCCTTCACTGCAGCCTGCAGCTCTTCAGCTTCTCAACCTGGTGTTTGCTATAAAACCTACATCCTTTCGAGGCTAAGCATATGCATCTCCTCATCTTTAGATGAAGATGACTCCAAATTTTGTAGAAGGGTGTTTCACAGTTGAATTCATTCTCAGTTCTTCTGCCACCACGTTCAACATGGGGCAAACTCACCAAACACTATTACAGGTAATTTTATCTAAAGATAGAAAATTTTATCCCTAAGGAATGGGTCCCTTTCTCCCCAAAGGACTGATTTTCTGAAGTCAGTGATTTGACATGGGTTTGATCCAAGTAGAACAGAACATTTCAAACACCTTGTGCCCCACACTGCGTGTACAGATTAAATCAGCACAGACAGTGACAATGCAGTGGAAGCACCAGAAATGTCACCTTTGTCTTCACTCTGACTTCCTGACTCCTCTGTGGGATAAGTTTCCTGCTTGAATTAAGCAATAGTGAATGGCTTGTAAGGGTCTAGGATTTGTGAATTTAGGAGTTGCTGATAATAGGGTGGGAGTTCTTTGTACTTTTGTTTGGCTTTTTTTAATAGTGGCTGTTCCACATCCTTGATTTTACCTGTAAACTCATTCTCCGAAGACATATGAGCATCTTGTTGGAATGACTAAAGTTTGGACAATGTTATCTTAGCGGAGTTTGATTTCCAGTTTTTCCCTGATTAAGTACTTTAAAATTGGTTTTATATTAAAAAAAATAATGATTACATTAAATATTCAACAACTTGGCTCAGATTGCCTTTTGTCTTGTGATTTTTCCTAGCATTGAACCTCCCCTGTTTTGTGCTTACCTGGTCCCTCAAAGGGCAAGAGTTTGGAAGGAATTGGGTCCTTAGAACTCAGGGGGATCAGGTAGAGATCCTTGACATGTCTGTTGTTATTAGCTACAACACCAAAACGACCACGACTGCTAAAATAGGAGTAGAGAGAGATATAGGCAACTTCTTCTTCTTCTGTTGCAGGATGGAAACGAATCAAACACAACTCCTGGAATACAAAAGCAAAGTGGGAAAATTCAACCTGCAACATACCAGCAAATGAAATGGTAAAGGGCAAATTCCAGAGGTAAAAATAAACTGTGCATTTATCACTCCAATCATGCCTTCAGAGCAACACTCTAAATTTAAGAGACTGCTGCTGTTCAATTTGCAACATTAAAATAGAATTAGGTTTGTCATTTTCAGAAACACAAATTACTTGTGTATCTTACATCAAACTGAACAGCTTGAGGCTCCAATGAAAAAGAAATGGAAAATCTTTAGTTTCATGTTTTTCTCTAAAATGTCTATCATTTTTTCACCTCTGAAGTGGTTTTAATACTAAAATATATTAAATACATTAAATTATGAGTTCCTTTTCTTTAAAATTTGAATTTCAATCTTCAGTATTTCAGTTAGTAAATAGTAGGAACATTTAATTACTGTGCAGGAAAGAGAGATTAAGATTTACAGCTCAATAAACACATTACTAAAATAAACTAAAAATTTCAAAGAAGCGGTTTAGGTAGATTTCCCTGTGTGATCTATGTCAGTATTTGTTGTTTATTACTCTATATTACAAAAAGTTGTCATTTTACATTGCTGCCTATTTCTCCTGGGTTTTGCAAAGGATTTTAAATGAGTACCTTAGAAAGCGAAGATTTGAGTTTGCCAACATAATCCCAGACTGTCTTCGGTGAGATCCTCCCACCAATATGAATTGTGTCAGGTAAATCCTAAACAAGAAGTATTACATGGTAATGTGAGAAAAACCAAAAATGAAAACCAAACAAGGCAGTGCAGGTTGCCCCATCCCAGTAGCCCAGAGGATAGTTAAATTTTAGTATATATGTTTTTAAATTCAGCCAGGATATTCCTAAATTTGAAATTTAATTATGGCACAGAACCCAAAGGCCAACAGGATACATGGAGCAGATACACACGCCAAACATGGAGAGCAGCAACACATCAAATAGTTCTGCATGCCCATTACTGGCATTTCTAGGGAAAATATAATATACATATCTATTGGCTTTTATAGAGAAGCTGCTATCTGAAATACAGCTCTTCTCCACATTTGCAGTGACCCCAAGTCACTTGAATTCTGGTGAATTTCCTGTCACAAGGACAATGAAACTCATTTCAGCAAAAGCAATACTCAGAAGAACAAGCAACCCTACTAAGCCCTAAACCATACATTTGTGCTTGAAAATTCCTAAGTCCCCTAAAATGCCCTCGAGAGAATAAAAAAGAAAGAAAAACCTTTCTACTGTCTCATTATTTGAATGTACATCCTTCTCAGAACAGTATCATCCAACTGGTTTTACTTGAAAATTAGTAACAAGGATGACACTTTTCATAAACAGCTGAACAAAATTTTCTAACAGATCACATCGGTGACCCATGTAGTTTGAGACTAGAACAAGGCACACACTTTAAACCACTGGCTCCTAAACAAGGAAGCGGATGTAAAGCCATTATTCCATGTTAGAGCCTAACACATGTATAAACACGTTGAAAGACATTAGAATTCTTCACAGATCTGTGAAGAATTTTTAAAAGGCTGAGGTTTTTTTCTGGAGCTACTTTTCCTATGACTACGAAGATGTCATTTTCCACTGCCACAGTTCTAATATAACTCTGTAAACACACAGTGCCCTCAGCAGGTCCCTTTCTTGCAGCACAGACCCATTCCAAACACACACACACCTCACTAAGATAATCAAAGCACCCAGAGACTGGATACGCTTTAGTGACAAATTTGGCCACGCTTTGCATGTTAATAAATCCTTTCCAAATGGTGTTGAGACGAGAGAGAAAGAGGGAGGTGTCGCTGTCCTGAGGTGAGCGAGGCTCTGAGGCACTGCAAAACAAATCCAAACAGAAAGGTTACACAATGCCAATGTGGATGGGCCCTTTATTTTAAATTTTCTTCCCTCCTCCTATTGATCCAATACTTTCTTTTGAATAAGTAACAAAAATTTTACTAGATGCTTTGTTAATGTTTTTCATTAACTTGGTATCAGTTAGAAAAGCAAGGAGTAACAGAAAATAAACTTGTAGCTGCAGACTGGCAAAGAGATGCCAAAAGGTATGACTTTTATAAAACCAATTATAGACTTCTCACTAATTAAGTAAACAATATCCTTCTGAAAGAGATTCTGAAGTAGAAGAACTTGCAATGAATAAAATTATTTTAACTGCAATTGCAAAAGGATATACTCAGCAATATTTATTTTTACTACTGTATATACTCAGAATGTGAAAGAAATGCATTTCCTTTCAAGCTGACCAATTGGTTAATTTTAATTTGTATTTAGATGCAACAGTATTTTAATACGGGATGAAAATCTGGAAATGCCTCCAAGGAATCTCTCCCATTCACTGTCTTTCTAGATATTAATGTATATTCAGACTTCTAAGTCTGCACGACACCTTCACATTTTATTTCTCTGCTGGAACACTGTACAATCATTGTTGTCAACACACACTGATGCTCTGAAAACTTTACCAAGCTAGAGAAAGCAAATGAGGAGAGATGACATTTTAAAAATGTGAATCAGGCTCCCTGAACTTTAAACCTCAAGAAGGCTTTTGGTTGAGGGAAAGGGAACAGGATATGGGACACGTGGGAATCTACAGAGAGCCACAGGAGGGATGTGGCAGCTGCTGAGGATACGCACTTGATGTTGGGTGACTGATGAACCGCCAGGTATCTGGGATCTGGTGAGGAGGAGGGTTTAGTTAATATTGATTTGGGGACGGTCATAACTGGTTTGGAAGGTTCCTGTTTGGTTTCCCCCGTGGAGACTTTGTCAGCTGTGGGCCCAGGGCGCAGGGCCGGTGTCGCGGTCCCAGAGGGGCTGCTCATGGCTGTCCGGGGGTCTCTGCCAGAAACCGTGACGGTTGTGACAACGGGGCCAGCACAGGAGGCAGGGAGAGCAGGGACCTCTTCAGATACAGCAGAGTCTGCGCTGGTCTGGCTCTGGCTTGTAGGAATGTAAGTTCCTTCTGTGGTTGGCTGGGAAACGGTTTCTGCTGCCGGTTCAACATCAATTTCCATTGCATCATCAGCGACGGGCTCTTTCTCAGGCTCTGCTGCTGGGGCTGCTGCAGGACTTTCAAGCTTGGCCTGCACTTCTGGCTTTGATTTCGACTCCACCTTCTTAGCAGAAGCCCCGGACTTCACCTTCTTAGCTGGTATCTCATCTTCTGATGCTGAAATCTGACCTATAGATTTATATCAAGCACTTTTGATTAGTATTTAACAGTAGTTTGGAGAAACTATTTAAAAGAAAAACCAAATAAACTAACAACACTCCTATGTAACAGTTCTTTTACTTTGCCCAAGGTCAGCATTGTCAATAAATACCTGTACAGATTTTACAGTTCAGGTCAAAAAGATGGGCTCGATGCTGACTTGTTGTATCCTTCAACATGCTGCTGAAAACATCTAGAGAAGGAGCACTGTTCAAATTGGGTGCAGTTCGGGTTGACTCCTGCTGTTCCTAGAAGTGAATAAACACAAAAAATATTACAGTTGATCATCAACTTCAACAATAAAAAAATACTTCAAAACTGTTAATTCAGTTCTTTAAAAGAATACATAAAAGTTCTTGCTTAAAGCATATCGTGTTAGATGGAGTTATCACATGATATACGCCCTCATTTCAAGCCACAGCACTTTTAAGTAGAGCTTATGTTCAGAAAGAAAAGATTTTTCCATAAATTGACATCAAGGGCTGGAAAATATACAGCATTTTTGAAGAGCCTGCAAAATACGCCTATCACTGGCTGTTGCACCCAGTGGGCAATGATATCCCCACAGTTCAGTGAAACAATCTGCACTTCTGATGACAAATTCGAAGCCCTGGCTGCCATTTCTCCCCCTCCACATCCTCAAGCTGAAGGAGCAGCCCCAGTACTCACATCAGAGTCAGACACCGGTGGAGAATCCTCCATATTGACAGCAGGCGCGTGTTCCCGCTTCACAGCCGTTTTCTTGATCTCCTGAGATTTGCCTCTTGACTCCATCTGAAAGAAACAAAACTGCTGGTAAAAGCTTCATATATTTATTTTACTCTGTACTTTGCTGTCATTTCTTATGTGGTAAGGAAAAAGTGTATTGAAACTGAGTGTTATTAGTATTTTGTTCGGAAGAAAATGGTGCATTAATGGATAATGGGTGGTAAGGGCTGGCAAACTTGTTCTCAATTTGTACTTAAGGACATAGGGAAAAATTATGTTACTTACTGCCTTAGCTGGTTTCTCTTTCCACACAGACAGTTCTTTAGATAAAAGTTCTTCTGGCTTCATTCTCACCAATTTTGACAGGGAGATTTCCTCACGAAGGACACGATGGAAAAGTCCCTGAAAATAGAAGAGACTTCTGCTGTGCTGAAGGGAACCTGCTCCAGTAACTGACAATACTAACAGTGCTGGGCAGACAAAACCTGCTCCGGTTTCTTAACTCTTTATTAAAAACATCACCTACTTATAAGCAAACTTGGAAAGGTGCAACAAGCAGAAATCAGGGACGAAATAAACCTCAAGTGTAAGTATATCACACCAAATGCTCAAACTGTATAAATACCTATCAGCAACTAAAGTTGGTTTTGAACTCCTACTTAGTTAAAAATACTGTTAAAAATGCTTGAATGACTTTATAACATTTTATCATTTAATTCAAAAGTCTTTATTTTGAAACTTCTAATGTTGAGGGTAGAGACTGACATACCATTCAAGCCCCAAAACACATTGCTATACAAGTTTAAAAAAATCCCAAACCTGGTTTTTGGGGTCCTTGAGATTGAACATGATGCTACGGTATTTGCTCTTGTATCTGTTGTCTGTCACTTGGAACAAGTTAAACATCTCCTTCTCAATGTTGAGTGCCACTTTCCCGACTTCGCTCTCTGTCATGACCAGGTCATCGCTGTCATTGACTCTGTTGCAAACAAGAACAGGAATGTGTGGTTAGGTCAGGGGGGAATGGTCACGTACAGTCACAAAAAAGAAATTTTTCAGAGCTGACCTTGGCTGCTCCTCACCCAGGAAGGGCTCAAGACTCCTTTAAATGAAACCTCAAAGCCAAAGTCTATCTCAGGACCTTGAACTCTGGCAAACTTTAATTACCGCTCAGAGATGGCCATGGATGACAGGGCTTTGGGAGACCAAGCATTTGAGTTTCGGTCCTTGATTGCCCGCTGTGACCAGGATTTCCTTTTCAGAGACAATACCAGAGGGCAGTGCTCTATGGCAAGTCTTCAGGGTTGACATTATCTTTAATAATTATTGTGGGAAAATCTGCATTTTTTTGTGTTTGTTATTTTTTTCCTGTCCTAAGTGACAGTTTCCTATTGATAAGAATTTCTTGTTGTTGATTGTCATGTTGGGACAGGAGGGGACCTCTTCTTCAGTGAGCTTTAACCTTTCACTATGTTATTTCCTGTATTATGTTCCCTACAACTCTACATCTCCAACACTGCCATCTCTAGACTTTAAAACTCAGAGCATCTACATTACAAAAGCATCTATACTGTGATTTAATCCTTCAACTGTAATTGTCTCAATATAGATGGAATAGCAAGGTTTCTTTTTATAAAGGTTTTATCACGTGCACATTTATTTTCTATCAGGAATTTTTATTTCAAATATAAACCTGAGACTCTGATTGCACTTGCAGTAATTCCTTGCGTCAATTCAATCCCTCAAAACTCCTTATCAAGACAAACCAGACTCTGCATGCTACTTCTAGATGTAGCTTCCTATGTAAAGTGTTTTGAACTCCCACCTCTTCCATAAAATTTCTTTCAGGGATCGTCGAATATTCTGTCGAATCTGAGAGTTGGGCTGTGACTGGGCAGGACTGGCTGAGGCTTTTGCTTGACTACTCCCAGCTGCAGCTGACACGGAAGACAGTGAAGGCTTTTTGAGTCCTCCACTCAAACTGGAAGACGGAGCTGCTTTCTTGGCAACTGAGGGGCCATGAGAGAGAGGCGACTGTTTGGAAGGAACCCCACTGCCTGAGGAAGGCCAAGGTTTCTTGGGAATGACACCTTTGAAACTTCCAGCAGGTTTCAGTGGTGGTTTAGTCAGTGCCGTGTTGGAGTGGGCTGGGGACTTCTTTGAAGGCAGATTTTTGGTGAGAGAAGAGGACTGTTTCTCTGTGATAGATACCACAGCCTTCTTCGGTGCTGATGTGGACTCTGCTCGATCTTCATTCCTTTTCTCTTCCCTTTGAGCTGTTCAAACAAAGAGGAAAATACAATATTAAAGGCTTAACTTTATAACTTCGTATTCAGGAAGACCAAATACCAATCTATAAAGAGAAGTCTGTGAAATACAATCTCCAGTGAATAACTACCAGGCAAGCAGTTTACGCTATTTATTCTCACTTGCCTTGTTAAAAGTGATTTTTAAAATCATGCTGTGGTTGACTTGTTTGTTCAAAATTTTGTGCATAAGAAAAATTGGGGGGGTAAGGCACCACCTTCAAAGATTCCTGAGTGGGGTTTCATGGTTAAGCTTCAAAACCAACCCAAATTCTTACACGTACAAAAACTAAAAATAATGTAATACAATCCACACTCTACATTTAAACAGAAAAGGTCTCATAGCATTTTACAGAACCAGTTAATTACAGAGATTGACCTGACAACGAAGTCCATGAATTTGAAATTGTACTAATATTACCTTGAGTATTACTGAAGTTTAATAAACCTATTCACCTCCTAGATAAAGTCTAGACTTAAATAATATTTAAACACTAACTCAGCTGCTCAGGCTGTCGCCATCTAATTATCATCATTCTCAAACTAATCCATTCATAATATTCCATTTTCCAATTAAAATTCTAATCTTACAATAACTGATACTCATCATATACAAGAAAATTTATGAAGTCCAAGTAAAAGCTCCAGTTTTCATACCTGTAAAATATATACATGCACAGGATTTTAAAAGCAAGTGTGTTTTTAAATTGCATTTCATCTGTACCACCTTCTGGCACTGACAGGAACAATTCAACCCAGCAAAAAAAGCCAAACCCAGCCACACACATCCCCCTCCAACAGAACATCATTTACATCAAAGTTACAGTGGGCAAACACCAGCAACTGAATCCTGAGAGCTCAGATGAGGATGGGTTCTGAGGGAAACTACCAAAAAACAACTTCTAAAAGAGTTATTTCAAACCTTGTGGAAGGTGTGTAGGTCTATCAGCCCACACGCCTTAGGTGCAATGTGCAGGACACTTCCTTGGCAACATCCAGGAGTCCCAGGAACTCTACCAAGGACCAGCTGGTCCCTCTTCTCCTTCCAGGTCTGCTCCGATGAGAGCAGGAATCACTGGGAAAGGTCTAAACCATCCTGAGATGGACTCGATAGAGACCAAACCCTCCTGGGGCAGCCTGGTTCAAAACACCCCATGCATCAGCACACATTCCCAATGTAATCGTCCCTCCAATTGCAGAAGATTTGAAATTCTTAAGCGAGAAGTGATACTCCCTTATTTCGTGAGGAAATGACCTTGCAACTTTCCGCATGCCTAGTGGAGATCAGCACTTCCCTGGAAGCAGCACACACTTCCAGCCATGCTCCTCCTCACCCCCCTCCCTGTAACCGGCCCTCCGTGCTGGCACCTTCCAGGGACACCCGTGGGAGAGGAGCCAAGAAACACCACAGAAACTGAACTTTTGTAAGGTGAAGTGCAAGGGTGTGCGCTCAACTTCTGCTGGAACACAAGAAGCCAGAAGATCAAGAGACACTGTATCTTTGTCCTCAATTTTCTCCCTAGAAGTATTTTACAACTGAGGACTTTTTTTTGAGCCAGATTTAACTAGTTGAAGTGTAAAACAAAACCTGCTGTCAAAGTCCATTAAATCATTTCATAGGCTGTGATGTTTTTGCTATAAATGAAATGCAATTATTACCCTCACACTACTCCCTGAGTTTTCCCCAGACTGGCCTTGACTCTGGTCTGACTGAGCGAGGGACACCCTCCGAGTGACCCCCAGTGTCTGCGTCTCCCCTAACACTATTCCATTTGTCAAGAGGGCTCTGGCAATTCCAGGAGGGCAGAAAGGGATAAGAAACTTTTGCTGATATGGTTGATTTGGTCAAGCAGGGTCCCCAAAACCCGAGAGGTAACCAGCCAATCTATTTAGAGGTCAGTCTTACACAGAGAGATGGCAAATATCCAAAATGCGTGCACTGATAACACTGCAGGAATTACTCCCATTCTCTTTCTCCTGCTTTATTTCATCTTCTGCACAGAATGGTACCTTTCCAGGCAGGTAGGACAGCAGCACACTGTGACCTGCCACTGCAAGGCAGGACAGAACAGCTCAGCTTGCAAAGTGGTGACAGCAAAATTCAATCCTCAGTACCGACATTTAGTTCTTTGTGGTTACAGAAGTATGGCAGTAAATTTATTCTTAATCCTCTAACCACTAGTTAATGATTAAAGTAATTAACAAAAACTACATTGATAGAACCAAAACCAGCAGAACCAACATGTTTTGTGTCTGTCAGTTGTTGTGTGTATATATAAGAACTATACTCACACCAAACAACTTTCTGTTACTAACAGCCGTATCACAGTAAGAATATAGACTTGCAAAATAAATTAACAAATAAATAAAAGCTACTAGTACAAAGCTAGATTGACATTCTGGGGCTGAAGGTCAGCAGAGTCCGTAAGGTCCAAGGACACACAGAGGCATCTTTTAACCTGCAGCTGACACCAGGGCTATTCTAAAGGTGTGGAATTTTATGCTTCTTCAGCCAACAGAGAACACACAAATAGCTCCCAAGTATCACGCACACCTGACAGTTTCAAGCTACAACACTGTTTCATACCAATTTCAAGTGTCTCCCAAGCAGGACTTGTTGATCAGATGGTACAGATTCTCTGTGCACTACCTCAGCCATAAGTGACTCTTCCAGCTCTCCAGAACTACCAAGGACCTGTTCAAACTGACACTGTCCAGTCAAGCATGTGCAGGTTTTGATACAGAACCCAGAATACTTAGATCCTCTGTACAAATAACCCGAGACAGCTGTACATGAAGCTAATCCAAAAAAACCCCACCCCTCCTATCTTGTTTTCTGATGAGAAATCAGAATTCATCCTATCAGGTTTTGGGTTTCAGCATCAATGTGCTGCCCCATAATTCCACTGAAGCAACTCACTGTGCATTACATGGGCCTTAGCTCCAGTGCCCAGGAGCATCCAGTGGAGGGTGGGAAAGGAGCAGCACTGTCTCTTGGGGTACAGCTCACTCTCCTATTGATCTATCCACAACAGGAGCACACCCCAAAGCTGACAGCACCTCCTGACAGGGATGGGAACATGGCAGGTGGATGTCTGGAAGCACTAACAGCAACAGTACTCTTCTCTGAGAGCAGTATGCCAACACAGATGGAGTTTTACTCCTGAACAGATGCCAGAGCTGCTCAGTAAATGGATGAGACAGATCATGGAGCAGATATTCCCTCAGCCCATGATTTCCAAGTGCTTGGCTGTGCAGTCTATGAGCAGCGTGAGGAGAAGGCACAGCCACTGCTACTGCACACAATGGCCACTGCTTTATAGCACGGTGGGTTTGGCCCTTTTCATCAATAGCCTGAGTGGGCCTATAATAAATGCCCTAAACCAAATTTAAAATACAAGTATGAGGCAAGCACTGAACGTCAGCCTATCCCATGTAAGAGATTAACATGGAGTTTCACCACCAGCAGTTTAGAAAAAGGCATTTGGTGGTTCTTCTATTCAGCACTTTTAACATGCAGGTGAACCTCCCTGGCTTGATGTCAGAAACACAATTTAAAGTAACTGTAATTCCTAATTGCCGCATTTCGTCCCGTGGGCCACTTGTTAGGACAGGAGCAGGATCCTTACTGACTGGAGGGAGGCGTGCGCTAAAGAGAGGAAGGTGCAGCTGCGAGTAATGAGGCAACACGTTCCCAGGGTGAAAGCCAACAAATCCTCTGGCAGAAAATCATTCATTCCTCCCAGCCTTAACAAACAGCAGCACTTGGTGTGCTCGCTACAGACAGAACGAGAATCTCTCCCACCAGGTGTTGACAGAAACAGACCCCCTCCCCTGAGGAAATTCCCCGTGCAGTAACACTTGACACGCCAACAGAGCCACGAACGAGGCTTCTGCATGCAGAGCAGGACAGAAGTGCCACAGCACCTGCTGGGACAGACGAGCCCCACGGCTCCAGGTACTTGTGAACCTCTCCACGCGGTCCCCCAGAACTGCCAGGCCATTGTGGAGGTCTGATTTAAGCAGGATTTCCACAGTGTAGGGCTGTTAACTTTGCATGAAGGATTCGCAGACTGTACTTGTATCCCAGTCCCTCACTGACACCCGGAGGTTGGCTTTTACACAACCAGTATGTACATTATCCAAAGCTGACTTTGTTTCTTCTCCACTCTTCAAAGAATATTTCTGTATAGCATTTAAGTCTATTCTGGTTCTTTCTCCTTTCCCTCTCAACCCAATCCTTCTTTGGAGTAATAGCTTTTGAAAGCCACTTTGAAAACTAATCCTGGTTTCTATATAAATTATCTTGCGATGAGCTGTTTTGCTGAAACCATTACCTACTCTTTTCAATTTTTAATTGCCAGAATAAACATGCTGTTCCTTTTCTCTGTACAGTTTAAAAATTATTCAGATCACAGCTCTTCAAAAGAACTTTAATTTCTGGCAGTAGTTGATGTTAAAACTTTTAAATGCTGGAGATAAACCACAGGCTGTTACACCTGAAGAGCCCATTTTGCAATGACTCCAGCAAAGATTTTTTTGGTGGTTTTCTAAATTTAAAAAAGCATCACAGCTCCTCTTACAGGACATTAAAACACTTCTGTGCAATACATCTTGCATCCATGTACAGTACTGTAGTTTTCTCTACAGAATTAAGATTTTGGCATAAGGGCTGGCATTCATACACCAGCACTACTGTCTCTGGTGTCTGATACCATCTTAATGTTTCCCCCATGTTCCCTTCCATCTAACATTGATCTACTTTCTTTCCCCAGGATGAAATTCCTCCAGGCACTGCGAGCAGAGCCGATGGCTGTGTCGTGTCCCGCTTGCACAGAACTTTCAGCAGGCCCAAGGGAGCAGGACATCAGGAACCCAGCACTTGAGGGGAGACACTGCCCAGCACAGAGGCAGCCCAAGCCTGTCTGGGTTTTACTGCTCCTTTTCAGAGTTCTCTATCACTACAGTAGCGTTCTAGGCAAAAATCCAAAACCCCATAACTTTCAGTCTTATGCACAGTCCATGAACTTCTGGGACACCAACAGTAAGATAGCTGGTAATTAACATTTTTCCTTTAACAATAAACCTGTAAAATTCCACAAAATTAATAATGCAACCTAAGCAGATAACAGCCACTCGTGACCCATCTGTTCAAAACTGGATCACTTTTACTACTGTTTAAGCTGATTTTTATGCCTTTAGAGGGAAGGAAATCCACAGAGCTGCAGCACTGCAGTTGTGACAGACCCATGAATACCTGTTAGAAAGTATTGACACAGGCAGTGTAAAGGCTGGGCAGAGCTGAGCAATTCCATGCTGTAAGGAGAGCTGATCTCTAGAGGCACCAGCACGGGCCCTTACCCAGCTGACAGCAGCACAGGCGCGCACAGCCCAGCAGAGCCAGCCACCAGCGCAGGACCTGCCCTGGCAGCGTTCCGGCTGTCACAGCACACCGGGGCAGTGACCTCGGCCCCCAGGTCCCGCTCGGTGCCATGTTCCTCAGGCTCAGCTGCAGGTGGCTGCTGTGGCCATCCCCGTGCTCCCCGCGCCGTCGTCCTGGTGCGCCGCGACGTCTCCGCTCCGAGCAGGGCAAGGCAAGGGCAGCCCACTCTGGCACACAGGCAGCACAGGCTTCTGGCCTGTGAGGGAAACACCTCACCCCTCCTCTGCCAAGCAGCTGAGGGGCACTAACTTCATTTCTCCTCTGGAAAATTGTTGAAGTGGAAGACAGGCAGGATTTCCCAAGCTCAGGACTGGCGTGGCTCAGCAGTGTCCCACTGCCACTCAGCCCACGTCCCAAGAGGAGCTGTCTGACACTGCTGTGCCATCACTCCCCTCCTGTGTGACTCGTGACAGGAATAACCTGAACAGAGCAGAATTTAACCAACCCCCCGTCCCAACGCAGTGGAACTCTAACCCATGAGTTCTTCCGAGGTGAAACCTTTTGGAACTGAAAAAACTGAGTAAAAGACACAGGCGAGCAGGTGCTTGAGCTGTCAGTCCTAAAGCACTCCACGACGGGAAGCTACTTACCAGTTGTGAGCCAGCTGTGCCCAGTGCCGTGCCGGGGCCGCTGCCATCTGTGCCCGGGGCCCTGCTCAGCGCCGCCGGGTGCCCCCAGGCCCCCTCTGGTGGCACCGAGCACCGGTGCCCGCAGCTGTGCAGATGGGGAGCTCTGCGACCGCTGCAGCTCCCAGCCTGGCCGGCCACTCTCTCCTCACACCTGCCTCTGCAGGGCTTTTTGTCACTTCCCTCAGAGATGACTCAGTGCTAGCTCTAATTCAGATGTGGCGAGCTGCTCTCAAATCGGTTTCAGTGTTAGTTTTCACTGTTACCTGCCCCATCTGCTTCCACTTGCAAGACCAAATCAAACTTTATTTAACACTAGTGTATGGCATGTGCTGCCTGCCCCACTGCTGCTCTTGGAAAGCCTCTGTCAGTTCTGATATGCACTGCAGTTAAGCTGCCTGTGTGCCAAGCCTCTACATTCAGGCACACAAAGTAAATCTGTCTCTGAAGTTAATTCAGGAGACTCAGAGACAAGGGCCTGCCTTTTCTGCGGTGATTTGTGTTCAAGCCAACCTGTAGCTCTGTGCTGATGCATAGCTGTAGCTTTATTTTAATCTACATGATACTGTAATGACCTATCTGATCTACATTAGATAACTGCATATTTACTCCGACTCCCCTCCTGAGGGAGAGAGGCACTATCTGAGGCAAAAAAAAAGGGCTTCTTATTTTCCAGACTGTTCATGGATTGGCATCATCACTCCTTGCAGGGACACACCATCTTCGGGTTCCAAGTTCAGCACAGATCAGACACAGTGAATCAGCAGCAAACTTGACTCAAAGTGCAAGTGATCACCTCAAAAAAAATCCCTTTTATTTGGGGACTAGCAAAGAACTTTTTCACTGGCTATGCAGTCAAGTGAGCAAGTTCAAAGATCTGAAGTAAAATTAGTAAAAGAAAGCAAAACAGCAAGAGGGTGGTGAGTGTTTTTAATCAAACTTTCATCACTTTCAGTGTTGATGAGACAAACCACCCTCATATGCACAGTGGCTCTGGAAGCTGTACCAGGTTTCTGCCCCCCGACCCTTCCCCTGAGCAGTGGTTCTCGCACTGAATCCAAGCACCCCTGATGGCAGGAGTGCTGGCCTGCTGTCTCCGAGTGCCTCGGGCGTGCTGAGTGTTTGAGGCACAGGCCAGGAGCAGGGACCAGCCTTCCTAACTTAAGAGATGGCAAAAATCTTCACGTGGCTGCCAGCCACAGGGCACGTGTGACATACCTTGCAGAGCAGAGAAGGGGAGCTCCAGTAGTTCACAGGCAGGAGATGGAAATGGCTCCCCAAGGATCCCACCGCTCCTTTTAACTGGCTGGGGACATTGGCTTCAGCACCACTGTGCTCTGCCTCCCTCCACAGGCAGGGCCCTGGTCTTGTGCAAGGCCCAGGCCAGCACAGCCCCCGCCAGTCTCACGACAGGAGTTCAGCACTGGAGCTGCCAGGTTATACTCCTGTACAACCTTTCCGAAGCCACGTCTCCAAGGTGAGTTTCTCAGAAGTTCTGGCAGACTCATCTTGCGTATGCTCATCATTACTGGTCTGTCAGCAGCCTTTCTGAAAACTACTCTAGTTCAAATGTTTAGGCCAGGTGTCCCAGAATGTGGCCAGTACCAAAATCAGTAGTTCTTTTTATTTCCCTGGTACTACTTGATACTTACTCCCTCTCAGAATGGGCCTACATTGCAGAATACAACATTAAGCGAGACACCTTGGCTTTCTAGGAGTCAATTCAGATGCCAGCAGTAGTTCAGTTATAACAGTATGGAGCCTGGCACAGCCTAGTTTCTCCTGTGGGGAAGCACTCACACCCAAAGGAATCCAGTTTACCTACAACCAGTCCTTGCAGGCAAACATACCAATGGTTTAAGAAGAAAACTTCCAAGTAAAATACATTTTAAGTTAGGCTAAACCAATAGCAGTATATCCACATCCCCTGCACTCAACAGTCACAACGTCAGCTGGTACAACCCTGCCTGAAAAGCAGCATTAAATTGGCACCAGCCTGTGGGTAGACAAGACCGTATCTTTTACTCTTCATACCAGTACTTACAGCTCCCTACACCACTATTACTTCCCGAGCCATAAATCCTGTCTTTAGTGCACTCTGTATTCCCCTGCTCTCTGCAGAGTGGTTTATTTTCTTTCTTTCCTGTCTTCATGCTGCTATTACATAAAGAAAAAAAAAAAATCAAGACACAAGGAAATGTACTCATAAATTTTGCATGCTATAATCCTGCCATTTTGATACACGCAACACTTTCTGCTGGTGGGGCATCCCACTATCCCTGTGCTCCATTCCCAAAGTCTCCTTATTTTGTTAGAGGTGTACAGGAACAAACAGCCCAAGATCTTTAACTACACAAGCACATCCATTCTCTTTGTGAATTGCTCTTGAGCGTGGAAAAGTTCAGCTGTAGAAGAGATGAAGAAAACTGAAAAGGGATAACAAAAGGAAATTTGTATCACCAGAGTCAGGGCTCCCACTTCCAGGAGGTGGCAGCGTTGTCTCTTCGTAATTCCCTGCTGGGAAGCAGGAGCAGGACCACAAAAATTGACGTTTTCTCCGAAGGAAACACTTCCCCTTCCAAACCCCACACATTAAGAACTTCAGTGAAATACTGGTACCAAATAAGGTATGACCATAATTTGCTATAAATTCACAACTCTGCAATTAATGTAAACACAAGATTAATGATTTGGTGCGACAAGTGCTTTTTACTCTGAAGTTATCCCACAAGAAACAATAATTTAATGCTTCCTTTTGAGCTTTTATCTAATAAACCCTCCTCACTCTCCTGTACGCTTAGCTGCTCTTCAGTAAAAGTAGGCAAGATATTTAAGCCGTGTTAACACCTGAATTGAGTAAATTAACGCTTTGTGTATTTAAGTCTATTAAATCAGATGAACATCAAAGCTTTGAAGCACCAATGAATATTTAGCATACTTAGGACTGGGTAGTTTAAAAACTGGGATACTGCAAATGCTTACCCTCTTCCCCGCCTTTGGGATTCATTTTCTATTTTAGAACTGTATTTGCTGCCTACTTCTGCTTAACAATTAATAGCAAAAATATAGAAAAAAGTCTCTTACAAGTGTTGCTGTTGTAACATGGATCTCTGAACAGTGCTCAGAAATCTCAACAACCCACATAGTTGTATGAATTTGGAAGCCAGGACGACTTCTGAAATGCAATATAAAAGCTGAGCACTGCATATTAAGTTAATACCAATTTCCCTAACAAAAGTAAAAGCAAGTCTTCTGAAAGGGAATGTGACTCAGACCCAATTTCTTTTTATATGTGTACTTCAAATGCTGTCTGAAACTTTAGAAGTACTTAATATTCATTTATCAAATCAAGGTATTTCCACTCTAGTTTTTAAATGAATCAAAAGGATTATTTTCACTGGGCACAGAAAGACTGAAGACTGTCATTTTTCAGGCACCAGATTCTGGCATACAAGGTCACTTCCAAGTACAGCCCTAACTCATATCCCCAAAAGACAGAAAGTTAGGAAGTGAAGAAACACAAACTAATAAGGTAACAGAAAGAAAAAAACATCACCGTCCTGTATAACTGCACAGTAGTAGCACCAATTATCCCTTTTTTAAACAAACGCAGAACAGGCTGGGAGAAGGGCTCTGATGGTAGGCTTAGATTCAAATACATGATACGCTCCTACCACTCAGCATATCTTTAAAAGTGACTTGATTTTCTAACAAAACAACTATCTCATGTAATAACAGTATCATAACTTTGTTACTCGCAAGTACAGAGTAAATATAGAAAATAAATCTATGTTTGAAAATATTAACTGTCTGATGTAAAGAGTATTAGAGAGTGGCTCTGTTTAGCAGGTTAAGTTTTCTTAATTCCCAAAAGGCCTCCTGCACTGAAGCTGGAAACAAGGATTTGGTGAACACGGCTGGAAGCTCTGGAAGAACACAGGCAGCATTCTGAAATACTGCATTTGCAAGTCCTTTGCCTCTTCTGGACTACAAGTCCTTCATAATCAACGTTCAGAAATGCACATTTCTAAAATGGGAGATGCCTGGTTTCAAGATTTGCATCTAAAGCAGATTATGTTTGGTCAATAAACATGTTTTCCTTGACAGACAAGCTCCGACTTAGAGACTTCTCTTAGATATCTGAAGTGGAGCAAGATGACTCCCATGAACTTCCCTAATGCTGTAACTTTTAGGTTTTTGAACAGCATAAAGATTTCTTAGAGAAATAAAAATCTGGTTAGAGTATTTTTGCAGATGGTGCATTGTCAGCTTCTCAGGAAGATTACAGCTCAGACCTATCCATTGAAAAGCAGAACACATTTTTTTCACAAATACACAAACAACTTATCTAGGCATTTAGGAATGGCAGAGTTCCCACATACCAGTGCAACTTACCTTAAAAAAAACCCATCTGAAGTTCTTCCTTGCATTTGGCATGAGTTCTTCATCACATGAACTAGGTTGTTCTCTATTTGTTGCTTAAGTCTGGTATTTACAATCTTTTGGAATCAATTTCACTATTTAGCTGCAAGAAGCCAGTTTTCTACTGGAAGTGGTTACATCTGTAAAACCTACAGTGTGGTAAATCTTAGGAGCAATCTCACTTAAAAAAATTCTCAAAACTTTCTGCCTCAAAACCTGTATTCCTATCTCCTAGGAAAAAAAAAATCCTACAGGAATAAGGACATTTTAAGTGAAATGGTTCTGTGGACACCTGTAACTGTCACAGTCAGAAAAATCTGACGTAAAATAAGCCCTAATTGTTTCACTTATGTCCTTCCACTAATTTTAGTTATGTTTAAAACACTACTGTTTCTGTTTCAGCTAAATTTTCTTTAAAATAATCTTAATGGAAGTTAATTAAAATATATACCTTATGGGAGTTTACTATACAAAAGGTAAAGGGTAATATGCAGCAAACACAGAGAAAAATTACAACCATTTAAATTGATGTGGGTAAAGATCATTAAAATATACCTGGTATGTGCTATGTTCATCAACAGTAATTTAGGGTAGCTGGTGTTCCCTCAGTGTTTAAAAATTCTAATTAGAAAATCTCATCTTAAATATTATTTATAAAGTCATCACTTACTTTACACGTAAGCGTTCAATAATTAGGTTTACCGATCAAAATAAAATGTAAATTGGCTGAAGTGTGGTTACAAAAGCTGTGAGAACTGAATTTCTGAATTCATCACTCTTCAAAGGAGCAAACACGAGGTCACGTGGTTTGTAACTGAAATGTCAGATTTCATCTCAAGTTCCATAACTGCATTACAGAACTACTGAGATGGAGTCAATCAAAAAATGTCATAAGCAAAAGACTTGTTCAGGCTCAAAAGCAGTATTTACTTACCTTTACATGAGTTACAAGGATGCTACTCAAAACCTGCAAAAATAGGCAAGGCAGCACTTCTGCCCAATCCACTTGAAATGTGCTCTTGTGTGTTTGGATAATGTGTGGAATATGAACAGAGAAAGGGGGGGAAAAGAAAATAAAGATAACAGAGTTCTGCCTCCCCCCCAACATAAAAATAAAGGATGGTCCGTAAGTTATTTCATGTAAGGAAGAAAAGCAGCAGGAATATACTTGACAGTTAAAAGGCGTTTGCAGAGGTGTCAAGTATCATTGGATACCAGGATGAAGGTTTCACTCTCGGCACCAGGCACTGAAAATGCAAGACCTGACAGACAGGTGCCAAATCTAAATTACAAGAAATACAATTGAAATTAGTATAGGCAATTGCTGATTCACGGTGCACACTGTACAACCTTTTTGTAAAACTTCACACAAATGTATCAATACTTACCTTGTAGATTAGAAACAGACACTGTCTTTATGGGCAAGATTTCAAGCTTAACCATGTAGTTTTCATCCAGAAATCAGCTGGGTAGATTGACAGGCTCTTAATCATACAACTGTCATATGATACAAATGAAACTCCTAAAATTGTCTCTCATTTGTGTGTATCTGTGTGTGAATCTTTGAAGGTGGAGAAAAGTAGCTTGGTGCCACAGTAAGAAAAAAACCCCCAAATCCTCAACTCCCTAGTTTTGTAGAGCCAAGAATGGATGGGCATTCAAAGAAAATATGATTATTCAGGAATATCCCTAAGCCATACATACATTTGAACAACAGTGCAGGTGAAATGGCAGCAGTCCTTTCAGGCTTTACAGCATTGTAATTATGATCGCTGGCCCAGGACGGCGTGACGGGCTCTGCCGCTGGCTCTCGGGCAGGAGCTTGGCTGTTCGCCTCACTCTTGGCCGTGCTCACAACACTCTTCTTCACATTCACCTCTCTCTTCTCAGGGAACTGTCTCTTTTGGTTGGAAATTGGTTTGATGCCCACCTGGATGATTAGAAGTAACCTGATTACTAATAATGGTCAAATATATTGCGTTTTACAAAGAAGCAGAAGGAGTTACACATATGTACACCCGTTTCTTTTATAGTAAACTCCTTACTTTTATAGTGCCTCATTTGAAATTATTTAATTACTCCAAAACCCAATAATTTGTTCGGTGAAGAAGGCAAAATTAATTTGACCTAAAGTAAAATTAAAAAGATGTAATTACTTAAAACAGTACTTTTTTTAAAGTCGTTGCCATCTAGACAACCCTTGCAAGGAACTATCTCCATCTAGAGGCAATTATTACAATTTTTTTAAAATGACAGGAAAACATTTTACTGCCCTTACCACAGAAAAAGGCAAGAGAATAACAACAAAAAAATTAACAGAAAGCTCCTCCTCAATGCAGGACTTGGCAGTTTTATTTGAGTCAAAAAGGAGAACACAGAAATAAAGCGCAGTGCTCCAGGGCAACTGCTCTGGATCATGAACACAAGCTTACCTGCTGCTGAGGCTTTGGTACACCAGGCTTTTCAGATTTTGGTTTGATCTTCTCTTTAGGTTTTGGTTTTGCATCTTTGCCCGAACTCAGGATCTTCATGGTGGCTGCCGCGTGTTTGAGGATGCAGTCGTTGCTGCAGTACACAGAGTCGGGCTGGGCCACGTTGAAACAGCCGGGGCCGATGCACTTGGAAGCACCAGGAGCTTCAATTACCTTCAAACACGGGGAGAAATGGAGTGAGGTCAGACTCCAAAGAGGAGAAGCAGGAACAGCCCCTGTAAGGTGGAAATCTGCTTACACAGCTCATGTGCAGGCTGCAGCTCTGACCTGCACAACTGGCAGCGTGAGAACAACTGCTGTAACACAAACAACCCATACAAAGGTCAGAATTTCACTCCTCTAATGTGTTTTTCAGGATGTGCTGCATTTTCAAGTGGTTGGTCTGCTAGCCCTGAGATAGAGGCTGGTTTCCTAAATTTTCAAATCCCGTAAGTACACAAATGCCTTTTACTGATCCTCTACATCCTGTAAGAAATGTCTTTAATAATGCACAGCTGGGTTCTCAACAGCAAGGTCTGTAAACCATCCCCAGCAGCTGCTGTCCTCAGCCACACACATGTAACAGCAAACACTCAGATATTCAGATCATTCTTGCTCTAGAGGTTTTACCTGTTTTAATTTTAGAAGTCTCCAACTTACATAAAAAAAATTCTTATATACAACTTTCACATAGCCTCCTACTCCTTACACCTTTATAGGTTTGCCTCTGCCATCTGAATTTTCCTCTAAATAAAAATCACTCTCCATTTATATCAAGGTGTTACAGACTAGGTACTTCCTCTTCCAGTATTAAGATTCAGAAGATAGCACATTCCTTGAAAACAGTGCATTAAGCTGAACTCTAGAAATACTTGAAAGCTCTTTAAGCTCCAACATATCACCTCTGGGTATTATGCTTTTAGTATCTCTTTTAAATTACTCCTAAAAATGATACAAAACACTCACAACTACTGTAGTTCTAAACAACCTCTTGCCATTTGTAATTACCAAAAGTTAGTTTCTCAGGAATATTTCCACTTAAATATTATTTGCATAGTGCCACTGACTTCTCTGCAATCAAAAGTTGGTACACAGCTTTATCTGCAGCAGCCTGATAAAACCTGGATTTGGGAATTTTCCCATCATGTACACACTTTGCTGAGAAGTGAAGATAAAGAGCACTTGGTGATATTCTGTAGCAGAGCCAATACCAACAGCACTGGACTCTCAAAAAACTTTGTGTACAAAGTACACATGTATTTGAAAATACTTTTGAGAATACCGCTTTCCACACATTTATCTTAAAATAGTAAATATTGATATATTCAGCTCAAACTGTTCTATCTATACATGAATCTCACTGTGTTGCCATGGACAGCTCTGAAATCTAAAGGGAAATGCCCACGACACGAGCACTACCTTACAACCACTGTAGCACTTGTTTTTTTTTAATTCATGTACATTAAGCTGAAGAAGCTTCTATGCCTTTCCAATTGGTCACCGAACTTTCCATTACAAAACTTAAACTTCTTTCAGATTTTAAAACAATTCAAAATATACATTTTTAGATTTAAAAAGGCAGTATAAAGAAATTTGCTATCTGCTGATAACGTAAAGCACCATCAGGACAAAAACCAGAATTTTAAAGGCTAACTGGAAGTATAGCTGGAAGTTTCACAACCATTGAAAATGTCCTAAACATTTGTGATTATTTTAAAGACAGTATAAACCAGCCCAGAATAACATTTTTTTTTTTAAAGAATACATCATTTTTTGACTTCAAAAACATTATTTAGAAAGGGCAGAATAGCACAAACTATTTCCTACACCTATTTAAAACTTTCAAATCCCTCACTTGAAACTAAGTTTTAATTCCTGTACTAGTAGAGCTATGGATAAACTTCTGCTAACCAGCAGTGTTCAGTGGGCTGTTCAGCTTATGTGCAGCTTTAAAATCGAGTCAGATTTTTAGCCATCCAAGTCATTGTCTCCATGTACTCCATAAAACATGAAAAATAAACAATTAAAATACTTACAGGTTGAAATATCTTTAGTTTTTTCTTTCCACTTGGATTTGCAGCTTTCTCAATCCTACCCTTGATTCCTTGGTCCTCAACTGATTTTTGTTCAATTGTTCCTATGCTTGTGAATTCTGTGCCATCCGCATTTCCTTGCTCCACTTTAGCTTCCTGCTGGTCTAGTTCTGAGACAGGTTCATCCTGTCCCTGCAGAATGGTGCAGTTTGGACAGATATAGTCCTCACCATTCCTCTCCAACAATCGCCCTCGGGCCTCAGAAATACCCACGCAGTCACCATGAAACCATTCCTCACATCTATCACAACAAATCATAAACCTGAAAAAAAAAACCCACCAAGGAACAGTAAAACACTGTGAAATGAAATGACAAGTAAACTTCAAGGAGTATTTCATGCAACACAACTTAAGCACCCCAATAAAGCACCAGTGCACAGTTCTGCCTCACTGTGTATTTATACTTGTTATAAATACTTAAAAGAGAATAAATAAATACAGACATATCCTCTTCTAAGTATTTGTTATAAACTCCCTGCCAAAATTCAATAAACGCAAAAGCTCATTCAAAAAGTAAGCACTAGCAACTGGCTTAATTTTTCGTCACAGAAAAACTCCAAAACACTGTGTCAGCAGCTGAGCCCTTTGCCTACCTGTTGTTGTGAGGCTGCCGACAAATACAGTACAGGGCATTTGGGTCGTAGATCTCAGACTCGGGTTTGCTTTTGGGCTGTTCTTCAGGTTCCTCATCGGAGGCCCCCTTTGCACCAAGGGAAGGCTTTTCCTCCTTCTGAGCCTCGAGATCTTCAGTGTCCTCCTCAGACACAACCACCTGACTTGCGATCTCGGTGCTGTCTGCAGTCTCAGGCTCCTGTTTGACAGGCAGCTCAGACTCATCCTGTTTTTCAGGTGTGACATCGCCTGTTTTGGCAGGATCTTGTTCTGAATTCCTTTTCCTCAGGTGGTTCCTCACATCCCTCAACACCAGCTGAGGTTTCCGCTCAACACGTTTCTTTCTTAGCCTATTCTGCAGTTCCTTTAGTGTTAACCCATCGCTGTCACTATCAGAAGTAGCATCTTCTTCCTCCTCCTCTTCTTCTTCTTCCTCTTTTGTGGGTCTGCTTTTAGGGCTTTTCTGCTCCTTACAACTCCTGGTGCAAATCCTCCGAGTGACAGGTTTTGTATCTGGAGTGCTTTCAACGCTGTCTTCAGAAGCAGTCTCAGCATCCGTGGCTGGCCCAGAGGCTGCCTCACTGGAATCCTCCAGGGTGGTGGGAACGCTCCTCCTCCCCCTGCGCCTCACCGTGGTCAGGAACTCTTCCACCCTCTCTGTGCGCTTCGGCTGCCGCCCGCTCCTCCTGAGGTTTATGCCTTGCTGCTGCTGCTGAGGCTGCTGCTCAGAGTCCACATCAGCATCTCCTGCACCCTCTCTCTTGGCAATCGTGGTCCTCCGAAAGCCCCAGGTTTTCCTGAACTCTTTGCTTGTCGGCTTGACAGACTTTTGCTCCTCCTCATTGCTTTGCTCACCTTTATCATCCAACACTGATGCTAAAAACAAGGGAAGAGTTAGTGGTGGTGATGAATGATGTGCTTTCTTAAAACCTTTCTTCAACATGTTAACTTTGTGCCATCTATGTATCTCTACTCCATATGATGAGCCTCAAAACAGACAGAATATTTTCTTGTGAATGTAATACAACAGCAGTAGCAATGAAATACATCACTGATCACTGCGACAACATAATCCAACTGCTCCTGTTACAAACTCTTGAGTTATTTAAAATAATTTACACACATGTAACACACGTACATCAATGAAGGACAAAGAAGCACATGTTCAATTGCAAAGGCAGAACTCTTACCAGGAGAGCTGTTTTCCATGTTGTCAGTAGTAGGTTCAGAGTCTAACGGCACTGTGTTTCCAGCTTGTTCCATAGTAAAGGCAACACTGTCCTCACTCTGAAATGCTGAAGAGAAACAAAATGTCCAAACTCTCATTCAAAAACATTCATAGCCCAAGTAATTAGTAAATACTCAGATCTCAGTATAAATTGTAACAAGCACTTGTATTTCAAGCCACAAATGTTCCTTCAAAGTACTAAGTTTTAAACACGTGGGTTTGGATACTGTACTGAAATATTTTATTGAGCAGCCTTAGGATTTCTGATATTTTTCTGGTATTTCTCAAAAAAACCAACCAAAGAAAGAACTCCTTCATGGTATGAACCTGCTCCCTGGGGTCTGTCTGGGGAAAAACTCTACAGCAATTCCACTCACTTCTGTGCAGAATGAAATGTAAGAAAGGCTGGTCCTTGGCATGATTATATTTACAAAAATGTTTTCAGCCTAGTGATCTACCAGAATGACCCAAAAAAACCCCTGATTCAGCCAAGAACCTCCAACTGTCACAGACTCAGCCACAAAAAAAAGATCTATGCTGACAACCAGATCTGTTTTCTCCAAAGTCTTTCCCAGCTTACTAAAAGACTGTTATTTGAAAAGGCTGAAGCAGATGACAGAAATAAATGTAGGCTCTGTATTTTGATTAATTTGGAAATAACCTGATTTTAACAAGTAGGAAGTTAATATATTTCCAATGAGCTGCATGCCCTGAACTGCTCCTGCGGGCACAGACGCTGCTCTCAGGGAACTGGAACATGCAGTACCAACTGCACCTCAAAGAACAGGCCAAACACAAAGTTATTTGAAAACAAGGAACACACCCCAACTCTCCCCAAGGCTGTTTCTGGATACTCTATCCCTGGCTGAGGAATTGCAAAGGTAAGCCAAAAGGGAACATGAGCAGAATTCCTAAGTAACTGAAGAATCAGATGTTTTTACTAGCTACAAGTTTTCAAAGACATCCTTCAGCAAGCTTTTCCCAGTTTTCCAGTGTTCCCTGGGAATAAATGCCTCCATATTTCACATACAGCATCACTTCCATTACTGTTCTGTCTTAGCACAATCCCTCCTCTGCAAATCTTCTGCTTTCAGTGTTACATTTAACACTGCTGGAACAGAAATGTGAAGGGGCAATGCTATGGAAACATAAAAATCTACGCAGATATGTTGAAAAAATTAACACTTCAGTTATAACTGTGAATACTGTAAATGTCACTGGAAAAGCAGCAGACGTCAGAACATTAAATAGTAACTGATTACTTTTAACAGCACAGACAGAATAAAAAGTGAAATTTAAGCCTGCAGTACACAGGTAAAGAGCTCAAACTGTCTCAATCCAATATGAAATTCCTTTAAGTTCCCCCATTAAAAAACATTAACAATACATTTTAACTCTTTTTTTAAATAGCATTAAAATTACATTTGTACCCAAAAGGTCCCAATACAATTAAGGGAGCAAGTCAGAACAGTTAAAGTTTCATCTTTGTTTATTCTGGAGCATGAAGAAATGTTCGAACCTACAAGCAGAGGTTACCCAAATTCTGAGACACAAATTTCAGCTAAAACGGAAATAACTAAGAAGGCTCTCCAACGTCCCCGGTACCTGACACAGCATCAGAGGCTCGAATGGTTTCTGTCTGAAGAGCTGAGCCAGAGGAGGGCAGCACAGGATCAGAGTCATTCAGCATCCTCCAGCCAGCACATGCTGAACTTCCTGAAGTGCCACACTGAATCTCTGAGTTGTCAGCAGGTCCAAATGCTATCAATCCTCTTTTTCCTGCTGGCTCCTGGAAAAAAGAAAGGGACAAAATAAGGCATCGATAAATTCATTAACTTATCTTACTGTTGTTTAACTGAATTTGGAATTGTTTTGCTTCTATTACATTATAAAGCAAACTCCATTATTTGGTCTTGACAGTTTCGTACTTTCAGAAAAACACCGGAACTGGAAAAAAGACAAAATTAAGCAACACCACCTCCCCAGCTACCAACAGTTGAGACCTTTAAAAGAAATACAAAAGATGATTGCACTGTCATTAATTCGTTTAGATTCAATTAAGATTTCCAGAGCAGCAACCAAACTAATGAAGAATTTAGTCCATGCGCAGTATTTAAAAGCATTCTGACAGTGGAATTTACTAAGTGCAGACTGTCAATGAAAATACAGAAATGCTTTAAGTCCATTAGCATGGCCCAGTTTACAACAGGGCAGATTTACTGATTTATACAAAATTTCAATCCAGGACACACTGCAGCTTTGAGCATCTGAGTTTGATCACCTGTAGGCAATGCCTGCATTAACCCAGAGTAGCCTTCCAAGACTACAAGAACACGAAAAGAACTTGGGAGGTAAAGGACGACCAGCTGGACAGGGCAAACTGGACTATGACATAAATTACTGAAGACAAAAGAATAAAACTGAACATGACCCTGCGTGTCAGCAGCCTGCAATTAAAGATGCAGGGGAGCTGCCACAGCAGGTGTAAGATGTAGCTAAAACAATAGCAATTCTCTGAAAGGAATAAAAATTTGTTATTAATAATTCATACAAATTTTAAAATAGGTTACATAATCCCTCAGATACACCAATACATAGTCTAAGTTTGATTTTTAAACAATACCCTTTTTTATTTCTTTACAAATCTCGGAAGCCCCAACTCCTATAGCATCTGCGCTCTTCAAAACCCACTTTTTACTCCCTAAGCAATCATCATCTCCAGGGGTTCTCCAATGTCACCATCCCAAAAGTAAGGAACGGGGAAAAGAAAAAATCCTCCCCAAATGCAATTTTCATCAGTGGATCACTTTATTTCATGAACTGTAAATCTCATGATTTGCATGACTGTGGCAGAGCAGAATTAGTAAAGAGAATGCATTTGTACTAATTGGAGTCTAGGCTCACAGCAGTACTTCTTCCCCCTGGGCCTTTTCTGTAGGGCATCATGTACATTGTTCGCCTCAGCCAACCACTACCACTCCAACAGGAAGAAAAAGTAAACAGTAAAGAACAGAACACACAAATTATAAAGACCCTGGTGTTCTATTTCGTGGCTCTAACAGGAATTTTGCTCCACTGCCTGAATCAGGGATTATATCCTGGGAGCCTGTCACTGAGTTTACAGTGCCTCCTTCCACGGTGTAGTTCTGTAAGAATCGTGTTCAGAATCTCCAACTGATCACACATCACCCAATTTTTAAGGAACATGCCGAAAGGGAGAGGGAAGCCAGCTCATCACCTCTTGTTTAACTCCACTGAACTACGAACCAAACGAAGCCTTTAGCACCCCCAAGCAGTACCTCCAGCTTGGGTCCCGAGCCTGAGGAAGGAAGGACCCGTCTGCAGGGCTGTGCTCACAGGGCTGCACCTGCCCCGTGTGCAGCCTGCCCCTCCAAGGATGTTTGAGGCACCAAGCATCACCACAACATCCCAAGCGCAGAACCAGCCTCACTTCCTAGGAGGTGCAGCTGGCTGAACACCAAGTGCATTTTCCAGAGGCACAGGGCACGGCCTCCAGCTCTGACTGAACAGAGAACAGCACTAACACCTGTAATACCTGGCAACAAAGGCTCTATGCCAGAACCATTCTGCTTTTTGCTCTAGTAGATATTTGTTATTGCTATTACCTGTATTATCTCCATTACCTATACGAAAAAATTTGGAACTCCAATTTTAAAATAATTCCAAATTTGAGAGATATAAATATACAGTGCACTTAAAACATGAAAGTTACAGATTCTATATGTTTGCTGTAAAATGCCGGGTTGTTTATTACTGTTCAGTATCTCAACTTTTTCCTTTCTCATGTGGTTCAAAATATTTTTCATGAAAAATAGAGGAAGTTTCAAACTTACTTTACATGAACCTGCTCTTGCAGAACTGCATCTTAATAGAAGCTAAACTTAACTGCCAAAAAAGAAGCTGGAAAATCAAGTATTATCAAAACACAAAAGGATGAAGCCTTAACTCACAATTATATTTTGCACTTCTAAGCAAATGTTCTACAAACTGCCTGCAAAAATATTTACTACAACATATGGCAACTTTGGAATCTTCAAATACCTCCTTCTCTTCTAGAGTCAGGGGTATTTTTTGTTCATTTTGTTCTGTTTGTTCTCAAGTTCAATGCTGAATTGCAGCTGAGATCCTGACAGAAATGTCAACAGAAGCAGCAAACTGGCAATCTTGTTTTACACAAGCTGAACATCCATGATAACTTCACTTATTTCTCCTAACGCAATGTATTTATCAGTTTTTGAAATTGGAAGCTCCAGCTGGAAACTGAAAATTTTTGTATTTCCCCTAGTAGACAATTCCCATCAGCATCATCCTGTCTTTCCATGTTAGGTAACTATATATAATGTTCTGCAGAATATTAGAAAGGATATTTTGTTCCTCTGAAAAACCTGAGGCAAGAATCTCTACACATGATGGCATAAAAAGGCAAACTAACATTAACAGACAAATATTCAAAAGGTCGGGTTCCTGCTGAGGTTTACAGCTTCTGTGAGCAGCAGTCTCCAGTGGGAAAATGTCCAAGGTTTTTAGACCAACTGTAAATTAATTTAGAAATACAAATCAGGAGTTGCTGCAGTAGCATAAGCATTCCAGTGAAACAGAACAGTCACTGAACTGCAAGTGGAGCATAAAGTTGATGCAGAGTATCTCAAGAAAGAAGACTTCCACAGTTATCTCAAGACAGAAGGCTTCTTCCATCAAAGAAACATATACTTAGTTTTTTCCTCTTCCATTAGTTTTCAGGTAAAATGTTTCAATTTTTCCAAAACAAGTTAGGCACTTTATTTCACTCTGGACTAAAATTCCAGAAGCAAGGGAAGCACAGAGGTATTATACTCTGGAAAATTCACAGAACTGTCACATCCTTTACATTTCAATTTGGTCAACTATTCCCAAGGAGTAACAGACCCGAAATCACAGGGCTGCCACACCGCCAGAGCAGAGACCAGCATCCACATTCAGTAGCCCTGTGGATTCTCCAACTACTGCAAATCCTTGCTCTTTTCAATAAACAGACTGAAGACATTCCAGAGCAGACTCAGTAATCAGAGACCGAAAAGAGTCCCAAATTTCAAATCCTGCTACTGCAACACCTCAAAACACACATTAAAAATCTAACCTCCAACACACCTTCACTAATCAAAAAAAAAACCAAACAACCACTTGTAATCTCCCTTTCACATTCAAACAAAAGCTCACCAGAAGCACACGGTTATCTGCAGCCTTCCATTGTGAGCCAGCACTCAGAAATCCCGGGTGAAAAAAGAAGAGATATCTCTGCCAGTAACACAGAGCTGAGACAGCCCCGGCAGGATGGGCTGTGGAGACACCGGGATCTGCTGGTGCTGACTTCATTAAGCCCTTCTGAGGATGCCCAACACAGCATCTTTACCTGCCGTGACAGAGCAAAGTTTTTCAAGAACACCAACGCTTTCCCACCTTTTTGTGTTTGAATTTCTAGATAAAGGACAAATCAATAAATTATCACAAATATTCATTCAGATCAGGATTTCCACTTTTATTTTTTCTCATTTCTCTGAAGAGGAAATAAAAGCTCCATGGGTCCTCTGACTGCATCAAGGTTTTGTCTTTACTGGAGCGGATTGTTTTAACTGCATTAAGAATTCCCTGATTCAGGTAACTGGGAAGACTTCACTATAAAAAATGGTCTTGCAAGGAAGCCTAGTAATAAAGCCTTCAACACGAACTAAACCCATTCCCCCAAAAAAGTAACTTCGTTTCTTGTTTATCTGAGGACTTGTGTACAAAAAAGTCGGTCAGTATTCACGATAAATTCTTAAGATTTAGCTGAATGGGGATTTTATTTCAGTGTTTGATGATACGTATGAAAGACCAATGATCTATCCCCTCATTCTCACATCTAGATAGCAAAATATGCTGCATTTTATTCCCTGATCATAGATGTATGTCAGCACTCTTCAAAACTCAGCCAATTTGCTGTAATCCACACCAAAACTGGTGCCTCATTAGGGATTACATCAACCCCTTGCCAAATGATTAATACCTGACACCTATTCATCCTCTTATCTGCTACTGCATTGAGAGCTCCACAGGAATGTTCTGCAAGATCACACCCGTACTCACCCCTACACAAACACCCACGGAAGGAAGATTCACTCCTATTTAACACTTGACAACATTTACATCTTCTCGATTTTTAAGGTCTTCATACTGAAACAGTTATTGTTTCGGATACATTATGGAAATGTAATGGCCATGCCCCAAGGACAGGATGGAAATCTCAAAAACTACAGTGGCCAGTAAAAGGTTCTGAACATGAGGGCTAGTGAGAAGACAGACTCTCTGCAGGTGCAAAGAAATTCAAAGCATGATTTCTCATCAGCTAGGCTTTCAATGCAGGTATCATTCATCATTAACCAATTTCATGTCCTAACATAAATCCAGTCTGTCCCAGTATATAAGATACTACCTTCAGTTAGAATGACTCGTACCTGGGATTTAGATGTATTTTCCTATAGGTTTCTTCAGAATTAGCTCGATATGTAAAGTACTTGGCTGAAACAATGATATCCCAGTAAGGTTTCTTAAAAATGAAAGAAACTGCACTATGTTACAAACAGGGCAGAAAACATCCTTTCCAGAATTATATAACAGCAATTTCAGTCCCAAATACACTATCTTCTCATTTTATTCCCTGTAAAATAGTTACTGGGCTCGGCCTATGATAACCTCGAAGTGTTAAAAATTCCTAGTCAACAAATATAATCACATGAGGAGAAACAAAATAGTCTCAGAACTCATATAAGGATTTAATCTGTAATGCAAATAAATGCTGGCATGGCTCAGTTGATGCACTCCTACTCAGAAGATTGATCCCATTGAAAATTACCCTGCATCCCTTTTTGGCAGAGATGACAGCTGGGAAAGCTGCACTTTCTGCTAGCAGCAGGAAAACGAATCCCTTGCAGCAACAAGCACCACTAAAGCAGCCCCACGGATGCCAGCAGGGCATCACCTGCCCTGTTCAGGAACGAGCAGTTCCAGTGAGACCAGGGACAAAAGTGCAATTCAGTGACCCCCAGGCAACCCCTTGACAGGCTCTGCCCTGGCTCTGGAGAAGTTCCCTCCACGGCTCAACTATGGAAGCTGCAAGGACAGACACTCCACTGGCATGGAAAGCAACAGAAAATCAGATTCCACAGCACAGCCAGTCTTATTTTCACGTAAAACATATCCACTGCTTGCTAACTGAAGTATCTTATGAAGGAAGGGAAACTTCTTCCTCACAGTTGTGAAATGGACCTTGTGACAAAGAGGTCACAGTCCTGAAGCTTAAGCCCGAATATTTTGAGACAAGAAAACTGTGGTCCTAATTCCTCCCCTGCACTCCAAAGTTACTGTATCACTCGACTGCTAGAGCCAAGCTCAAGGTCAAAAGTCCAGACATTCCTGGTAAAGACAAAATTGTATGCCAGAAGCTTACTTTTGAAGTATCATGTTAAAAATCAAATTTGTATAAAATGACAGTACTTTCAATGCTTATAGTTAGACCTGAAAGAATAAAACTGAAGAGAAATAACACTACAAAACCTGTAACACTTATCTCTAAGTGCTTTGCTGGCTATCATTAAGCACACTAAATTAATTCCAAGATTACAAAGCCACCACCTCCTCTACCCACAGTACTAACAACTTAAAAAGGGCAGTTCATTTCTGCCTATTCTAGGGTCAATGTATTATTCCCATTGAAAAAAAATTAACAAACTTTTACATTTGCAAGATGTAGACTGAGCCATGCTCTTTACGAACAACCCAGCCTGATTTAAGAAACCAGTGCTCTTCTTAAACACCTCAGGAAGCAGTCAGTAGGAATGTTTTTTTCCAGACAAATTAAGACAAAATATCATTAAGATCTATTTTAAGGTAGCTTTTAGTATCAGGACAGTATTTCAGTCTCTGATACACAGAATTTGTCAGGGATGGCACCAGGGACACGCACAGTGCACACCTCAGCCCTCTGAGACCTGCTGCTCCTGCCCTCAGCTCCCCATCTCCCATTATAGAGGTTCTCCTTCTAAAGCCTCACTTGCCTAAAGGAATGGAAAAGAACAGACTGCTTTGGGAGATCAGGCTGGGCCAAGATAGAAAGGGCTGAACCAGAGGATGAAGAATCTGCACCCTTTGAAGGTGGTGGGAAGAACAGGAGTTTATGGTACCCAGGCACAGGAGGGCAAAGCTCCCCAAGGACACCTGAGCACACCAATGCAGTGAGATGCCAGAGGGAGCAGGGGCGGAAAAAATTAATCCAGAGGTTTCTACACATCTCTTGAGATCCTCTTCCTCAATCTCCCTGAAGTTGTTTCAAGAAACCTTCGAAGGTACCGTAGGACCCTGAGGTGTAATGATGTGGTGCCATGAATTGATTATTCAGTAGCACCCACCTTCGAATGGACACTCAGGACATTTCAGTGCAGCTTTATGGCCTGCAGACTTTCTGCCTTTTTTATGTTTGGCACTGAAAATTTCTTTCAAATGTACACGGTATGAACACCTGTCCTGCCTTGGTACAGGAGAGCCCATTAAGTGCACATTTCTTCACAGGACACCACATACCAACACACAGTGCAGCCACCAATCAATGAATGAGATCTAAAATGCAAACAAACATTAACTACCTTTTTGAAATTTTCAAAGCTGCAGAAACAAGCTCGTAATCTCCTTCTAGATTTTTCCTTCATGAAAAAATTGAGACTTAATACACGTATAAATTTCACAAGATCAATACTTTTGAAAAGTAGAAAATAGTGAAGAGTTTAACATTAAAATAAACTTCAGAGCAAACCAACTAAATAGCTTTATTTTTAAAATACGAGGAAATGGATTAATTCCAAGAAGAATTCGCTTCCTTTAATAACAAGACACACGCGCTTGGTCTCTGTATTTGCAACAATAAAGACATTAACCTTTCCCAATTAAAATGTCTTTAGTCACACATTATAAACCCTTTCTGCTGTGTCTGAAGCTAAAACACCATCAGGCCTCCCAAGGCTCCTGCCTGGCTGCTCACTTACCTTACATAAGGCTGAGAGAAGGGCCAGGGCCTGCCAGGCTGGAAACCTGTGCTGGCACAGGGCAGCAGCCCTGCCCGTCTGCGGGGAATGTGGGACTCCTGGAGGTGAGGAACTCCGTGTGTGTGTGTGCACAGCAGCAGATTTGCAGCACACACGGACCGGGAAAGCTGCAGTCACAGAGCAATGACAACGAGCAACTCCACAGCACCACGGAACTGCACCAAGCAAAAACACAGAGCAGCTCCCTGGATCGTGCAAAGCAAAACACACACACACACTGAAGTTTATTTTGATGTCTTTCAGGTTAAAACTCTCTTACTTCAGACTGCAGCACACAGAACCCGAGCAGGCAAGGGAAGACTGCTGGGTAGGTCGTGCACAGAATGAAAACAGCACCAGGCATTACAGGCATTTTATTCTGGGCAAGTAGCAAAAGAGCTTCTTTGAGCCAGACTGAAGCTCTTACAGTTAAATTCAGCTAAATAGCAATTTCTCACAGAAATACTCGAGGCACTTTAGCAGCAGGCCCATCAGATATCTGGCAAACACAAAGATTTAATTTAATAACAGATCCTATCTGTACTACAGGTGTTGCCTGTCACAATTGCACAAGTCAGGAACGTTGAGGGCTACAACCCCTAATCAGCAGAGCTGTGCTGGCACAAGTGCCTCATCTTGGTGCCATGAGATCTGCAAAACTGCACTTTTACCTGTCAGGGCTGTCTGCAGGGCGGGGCAGGCGAGCACCACCCTGTGCAGTGGGCTCGGGGCAGCTCCACTCCTAACCTTCACCTCAGGGGGAGGAAAACTTTCCAAGTTCAATCAAATTCCCTGGAAGAGGAAGTTACACTGCCGAAGAGATTCTAAGGTAGGTGTGTAGGCAGGAGAGGCTTTGCCAGCACAGCTCTGGCAGCAGCTGGGGACAGAACTGTGACAACAGCGCTGACAAACTTCAGTAACCCCTAACACAGGGCACTTACACAGCCTCCAAGCTGCGAACCCATAGCTGTGTTTGGGAAACAAAACTCATATTGATGTAGCGCTTTCTGCATTTATAAAAATATTCATTTTAAGAGAGAAGAAAAGTATTACATAGATGTCATTTTTATTTGCTAGGCAGAGCTCCGTGGGTAGCCTAGGCTGATACTGACTTAGACTGACACTTGGCATTTCACTACTCCTACAACACCTTCTGAAGCCTTTACTCACATTCTTCTGAGTAAAATAATCCAATACTTGCCCTAACAATGAAAATTTAGCCCCCAAAAAACTGAGGTTTTGGGTCAGGTTTACTTCTGCTTTCAGGGTCTGAACAACCTGAGCAAAAATCAGATAACAGATTTTGCCCATTAAGGAAAGTTATGAGCAGAATCAAAGCAGTGTAGAGGGCTCTGCTGTTTTCTTTTTCCCTTTTATACAGATAAAGAAACAATAAACACAACTTCAGGTGGTCAAATGCTTATATTAAAAGTCCAAGCACGATCATCTCCTTACAAGAAACCTTCTAGAGGCTCCAGCAAAAGCCAATTTTAGTCAAGTCATGGTTCAAAGTTTAGTCAACAGAAGTATCAATTACAAACACTGCTGGGGTATCACGCAATACACGGGATCTTTACCACTCCTTTTCCATCATCTTAAGCGAAAATATTTTGCAAATACATACTATTTATTTGCATAATGTTCCATTTTTGTCACTGAACTTGATCTCTTTAGCAACTGCCCAGGAAACTTTACTTTGGGAAGGCAATTCACACCCCCTGGCATTCCTCCACCGGGACATCAGGGAAATTAGTTCTTCATCGGGGCCATTAAGAACATTCAACAACAGCTAAATCAGAGAATCTTCAACTTTTTACAATCCCACAGCGTGTTTATTTTTAGAAATTATATAATTTCTGATCCTAACAGTACAGCTGTTGAAAAAAACAAAATCATGTGATTATACAATTTTTTCCCTTATTTTGTTTGGAGAAAGTGAGCTAAAATATAACCTCTGAAACAAGCTATCATTTTTATTCTTATTTCATCAAAACAACTTTATTAAATGAAGTAAACAGAAATGAACTTCTCCCAAATTTGGTGAAACACAGTAATTGAAGCACGCTGATTATGCAATTAAGGATACAGTAAACACAGTTGAGTTTCCAGTTTTGAGTAGAATTTACTGGGAGAACACACATAATGCTCATTTAATATGTGTGTTGGAGCTGCCTAACTGGAAATTTAAGCTTTTTAGCTTTAAAGTGCTCTGGAGACCACCATCAATAACACTTGTCAAATATCTGCTTATTTCAGAAGCTGCCTTAGATAAAAGTGAATCCTCCAAGCATTAACTGAGAGCTGAGACTGCACACGCGAACAGCAAGCAGCTCTTACATAAACTGGGGAAATGTTACTCGTATTAAAATCCTCTCCTTGTATCTCCGACCCCACTACTTGTGGCACAAGAGACTCCAGGCAGAAAGTTCACCAGAGAATAAAACTGGTGCAGAGATACCCGTTCTGTCAACTAAATCCATCTCAAGTCACTCCCGCCCAGTCCAGGCCCTGCTCCTACTTCTATCAGTTACGTTTTATAACTCTCAGCCCAACCCCGTTAATCCTTGCTCTTCCTCTTCCTACTAATACCTCCAGCTTAAAGTTTCAGGCTCTACAGAATTAAAATCCCACAGTCATTAAGTTACAACTATAAAGACAATTACTATCTCAAACAAGAAACAAATAACGTGATCAACTACCAGAAAAATCTTAGTAGTGAAGCTGGATTAAGCAGAACAAACACTGGCCTTTGGGAGTCCACTAGACACTGAAAAAATATTTATTCAATTTTATCTACTAACCTAGATTTGATTCTATTTACATTGCTTTGGAGAGTTTTAGTTTTAGTGTTATTTGCTTTTTTAATTCAAAATTCATCTTTTAATTATATGAAAACACCTCTGAAGCACTGTGTGAATAGATATGAGTCTATATTATTATTTTATATTTCAACAGTTTCAAAAACTGCGGGTATTTTTGTACTGTACATACATTTCCAACACAGCAAAACCTTGATTTGCACACCAACAGAAAATATCCCTTAAAGAAACAAACGACACAAAAACTTTGTAAAAAAAAAAATTATTTAAATGTTGGTTTTGAAAACACTGATTATTTTCTTTTCTAATCACTGAAATCAAGTAGACTCAATGGAGGCTGAAGGCCAACACGAGCCTTTAGCCTTTCCCCCCAGTGCATTAGAACACCTTTACATGTGACATATTTCTGGAACTGTCAAGGGAAAAAAAATTTAAGGCCTAACTGGAGAGCTATTTTGAGCTTACTTCTATATTTATTCCTATAGAAAGTTCTTAATGTCAAGGAACGATAACAAGCAGCTGGCACACATAAAAGTGGAACACAACCCAGAATATCTACTACAATTAACACAGTACATGGTACATTTGGACAGTAACTAGACATTGTTTTTCCTTGACCCGCAATCAAATTGCTTAACGGCTAGCAAGTTTTGTTTGTAGAAGTAGCACCCAGACAAATTCAAATTACCCCTTAAAAGAAAACTGAGGAAAATACACAAAAAAAAGCAAACAGTGGAAAAAGTTATCATAAAATAAGGCAAAATATTGTTGAGTATCACCTGCCATAGTATTTAGTTAAACACTACTGTGATTACTAAGCATTTAAATGAGCTATTTCTGAAAAAAAAAAAAAAATCGGAACTCTAATCATCCAGGGAAAAACCAACCAAACAAAAACCCCAGGGAATTTAGGAATGCTATATACAGTCATTTGAGTTAAATAAAAAGAATCAGCATTTTTTTTCTCCCCTAAGTTCCTGGAAGGAAAACCCAGGGAAGCCCATGCAAGAAAAAGAGCACGTTACACTGTTTCAAATTACTGGAGTGAAAAGCTGCGGGGCGAGCATAATTCACATCCATTTTATAACACATTGCGAGTTTGTAGCATTCTTTCCAAGTTAAAAACGACAAGCTAAGATAGTACGATTTTCATAACCATCACTAAAACATAAGCTGTTGCTTGGAGGTATAAGCTATTTAATTGTATAGAAAAATAATTGCTCGCCACCAATGGTTTTTGCAGGCCAAACAAACAGCTCCAAATTATCACCACCCCCAAAAGACAGCATTTAAGCACATTAGTACCATTTAAAAACATCAGTGCCAGGGATAGAGAATTGGCGAGGAATTTAGTGAATATTTAAAACCGGCCAACGATCCCTACTGCCTAGTCGTTTTTTTTTCTATCTACAAAACAAGTCAGCGGAACGTGATAAAGTTCAACTCCTCGTGCTTAACTCACCCATGAGGAGCTCCCCTCCTTTGCCCAGAGAAAACCAACCTCTCTCCCCGGCAGGGCAGCCCCGGCCCGCCGTCGGTCGGGGTCGGTTGGGTTCCGGGGCCCCCAAGGACGCCCGCCCGCCCCAGCCCCGGGCCCGGCGGGGCACTCGGTGGTGCCGTCGCGAAGCAGCTCCCGGCGTCAGCTCGCTCAGGGACGGCGACGGGCTCCGAGCACACCCGGCCTCTCCTCCCATCTCCTTC
>WBMY01002312.1:214753-267683 GCA_013397315.1 Donacobius atricapilla | reverse complement strand
CCAAATCTAACCCCCAACAGGCTTATTCCTGTGGCTGAAGTGTTTGCATGATTTGAAGAGAGTACTTTTAAATCACTAACATGTGAATTCCTTCTTACAGCAGACATTCCAAGGGTCAGCTCGGGCTTTGTACACGCACTAAATTGAGATTGTTCCTTGGAACTCAGAACCTTTGTGTTGCTGCAGTTGGATAAGAGCTGATGGTCACTGTGGCTCTATACGTGCTACACAAATTGGACACAGCCTTGATTCTGTGTCTGCTTGTCCTGCCTGACCAGGAGCTTGTATCCTTGGAACAATGCACGCTTGTGCAAATATGAGCAGTGCTTAGGCCTGTCTCAGGATGGGGCCAGGCAGGGACTGTTCTAAACAAGCAAGGCTGTGCTGATTCGGAGGGAAAAGGCCACTGCCATGAGATGGCCATACCAGTATTGCAGGGGGACACCATGGATCGGGAGTGGTGAAAGGATAAAGTAGCAGAAAGCTGGAAAAACCTGCAAAGGGATCCTTGTCTGCCTTCCTCGATCTTAACTCAATAAAATCAGAAGCACAGCAGATGTCAAAAATCTTACGGGAATTTTTAGTTTCTTGGAATTGTGATTCTTTTAATTAAAATGAACGGGAGAACAGCAAGGTAAAAACTCAGGGAACATATTTTTATGGAGAAGAGGAGGAGAGAGAACAAGAATGTCTCCTCCTCAAAACAGAGTACACATTATAAAAACACTATCATGAGGGTTTGTATTTAGTCAAGAAATTACAGCTAGTGATTGAAGTGAGATTTAGTCCTGGTTCAGGCAAAAACCCTCCTCTATGTTTTAAATGTAGTACCTACCAAAATGGTAGAATTTCAAAAAGGATTTACAAGCCAGGATGCCATTAAGGAGATAGTTTGTGAATTCCACAAAATGTAACTACATTGATACTAATTTCATGGCAGAATGAATGTGCCAAATTCTTAACAAATGGTATTCAAATCCAAAGGGCATAAAGGTAGACCCTGTTCTGGAATGGGAAAGTGCCAGGTAATCACTTTATTGCATCTCTGAGAGGATTACCTCACGCAGAAGCCTTTATTTTAAATGCAGGCACCATTATAATGAAGCACTCAGAGCGTTCCAGTCCAAGGAGTTCATGGGAAATGAACATCCTGCAGAAAGCTCTACGGGGGATTGCCTTTCTTGCCAGCAACCAGGTTGGTTCATGACTATAAACATGATGCTGTGTTTAGCATTAAAAACTGTACAGCTTTGCCAGATTAGTAGTGAGAAAATTGAACATAGTAGCTGGTGAGTTTTGAGGGTTGGAGCTGTGTATCAAGACCAAGCCATGCCAAATACCGACGTAACTGCTGAGGCAGTTGTTTTGTAGTAGCTCCCACACAGATAGGAGACCCTGGAGTTGTATCAATTCTTGGTTTTATAAGCATCTCTTTAGCTCTGTCAGAGATGTACGTTGTGGCCCTGATTGTTTTGCAAAGCACAGAATACATTAATAAAAAATACGAAAAATACAGGGATTACTTAGAATTCTACTTCTGGTGTTAGACAATGGACAAAGTGTATGAATAACAAAGCACTAATGCTGCCATGTTCATGTTTGCTGGCCAGAAAAGCTCCTGTTGGCAGTAGAGGCACAGCAAGCTCTGGAAACAATGTCAGTTTTCAGTTTCCTATCTAATCCTCTTCCTTAGCCCTATGGCTTACCAGGATGCTGCTGGATTTTTGATACATTGCCTTTTGTGTTGTAGCATCTCTTGGACATGAATAATACATTTCAGTTGCTCCTGGTTGTTGAGGAGTTGTATCTTTACAGTTGGTGGAGCGAAGGAGTCACGCTTCTCACACATCATCATTGGAATGTATCTTATATTCTGAATCTCTCCTTTAAGGTGTATGTAGAAGACTTGCAGATGTACTAACCATCAAATAAGTGTACAGTGAAGGCAAACCTCCATCCTTCCCCTTCATTTCGCATGGCTGTGAAACAACCTGGTCAATGTTTGTGCAACTCTTAGGTGGAATAATGATGAGTGCTGTGGAAGAAGTTCTGCTGAGGAAAGAGTGCAGTGCTGGGGCTTAGGCAGGGGAGAGCAGATAATAGAGACAATAAAGAACAGCAGGGCAGGATGGTGTGGAGCAGCCAGGTTCAAACAAGTCTAATCTTTGTGCTAAAGTATTTCTCTTTATTTGCGTCTTCCCCTTTTTGGATTGCTTGAGTGGAGTAAAAATTCTCCTATAACTGTGTACAGATAATATTCAATATGCTTTGAGTGATGATGAAGTAGGTGATAAAGTAATTGTTACCAGATACATAAAAACTGAAACTGAATTTTTCTTGCAACCTTATGAAAAAAGACCTGGAGTAAAGGTAAATGATTTTTAAAAAATTTAAGTGATGAGTTAAAACCAGTTTTAAGTATAAACTTCCTAGAAGACTGAAAAAGGATAAAGACGTCTGTTATTTGCTTTTGTCTTTCCAGTTCTACCAGAATTAAAGCTGCTCTGTGGGGCTGATTTTCTACAGACATTTAAGACACCTAATCTCTGGAAGGAAGAAGACATCAAAGAAATAGTGGAAAAGTTTGGTTTGGTCTGCATTAGCCGGGCCGGCTCTGATCCATCTCAGTTCATCCAGGAATCAGACCTTTTATCTGAATTTCAGCACAATATTTTTCTAGTGAGAGAGTGGATCCAGAATGAAGTCAGCGCAACGCAGATCCGCTCTGCCCTGTGCAGAGGGCTGAGTGTGAAATATCTCATCCCAGACTCTGTCATTGCCTACATTGCGCAGCACAATGTCTACACAGCAGAGAGCGAGCGCAGGAATGAAGGGCACCTGCTGCAGCCTCTCAGCCTGCAAAACACAACACAGCAATAAACCCTCTGAGGGACTGATTTCTGCACTCTGTGCTGGGTCAGACCAGGAGCTTGGTCATGTAGATTCCTTGAGAAAGTTGTTTCTTATTAATAATGAAGGGAAAGTCCAAATTTTCTTGAAATCCTGTGGTGTTTTAAATCCATGCATCTGTGTGTGGTAGTGCTCAAGAAAATTGGAATGTTTGGCTATATATCTTAAAATACACAAAGAACAGCTTCCTTGTGAAAATGAAAGAAAGGAGATCTTTACAATAAATATTCCTAGCATTTCAATAATTTCAGTAAGTCAATAAATATGACTTAAGGGTCAAACACAGTACTTTCCTAACTTGTAATTCTGCAATCCTTACTGTTCTAAAACAGCAAAATACAATGAACCATAACTTGAGAGAGAGAGATATGTTTAAATATATATTACTTCTAAACTTTGACTTTATGAGACCCTGAATAACTTTTTTGAGAATTTGGCCAAGATATGGAAATCAATCTTTCTTTCATGCAAGCAGTTAAAAATGCACATGCTACTCCTGCCACTCCTGAGGCTCCGGGTTCTCAAATGACAGACAATCCTCATCCCCACATTTAAAGTGGGTTTCCTTTCTTCTCTGATCCGTTTTTTTTTTAAGAGCAAGCAGTTGCTGAAACCCCAGAGTAGATAAAATATCAATGGGGGCTTCAGTTGTACCATATACAAACGTCTGAGAGGCTCAGTACTTGAGCTCTGATGTTAGCAGGGAAAATCCCTGCTCCTCTGTGCTGGTTGCCTGTTACGCTCATTCAGTGTCTCTCATTTCTGACAGGAGTCACTTTCAGAGAATACAGAACTCTATAAAGTGCTCCCTCTGTGTTTCAGAGTTCCTTAACTGAAAGGACTCATGCAGCAGTGATGTAGCATTTATCACTGTACAGAGTAACCACTGCTTCCCAAAACAAGTTTCCACCTAAACTGGTCCTTTTGAGCCCCCAGCTGGCCAAGCAGCTTCCACTGGTGGTTCTTTAGGATTCAGGACCTTGTGGAACAAGTTAAAGGAATACTAGACACAAGTGGCTTTGACTGAAAGGGTCTGTATGATTGTTTTCTTGAGAGAAAGCATAAAGTATCTGAAACCTATTCAAGAAGAAAGAATTTGGCTCAAAAAACACACAAGATAAGCACTTTTATAGCTTTGGCTAATATCCTAAACTAAAGCTATTTGAAAGGCATTTTTTTCTGAGTGGCATGAAGAATGAAGAGTAATATGGTTAAAATGGATTTCCCTTACAGAAGTGATATAAAAAGTGAACATTTCATTCTTTTTAAATCAAGTCATCCTGCTGTCATTAGAAATCTCAGAGGTTCAGCCATGTGGAAGGATCTTAAGGCAGTACTTCAACAATAATCGGATTAGGACTTGCATAGCTCCATGGTCTAAAAAAGAGATAAAAACCAGGGTTCAAACTTGCCACAAAGCAAGACAGTGAGTTGTGTGGTGCAGAATCAACCCACAGCTCTGAGCCTTTGACAATCACCTGAAGCAGGGATGCCTGCAGACTTCAATGGGTACTGGAAAATGGTCAGCAATGACAATTTTGAGGAGTATCTGAAAGCACTGGGTAAGGTTCCCTTCAAACTTCTTGAATGAATAATCAATAAATGCCACCTGTCTTACTCTTTATGTGAATATATTTTTTATTGTACTGTCATAAGTAATTTTTGTGAGAAGTATTTTTTTCAGAAATGCACTTTAGGAATTGCCTTAAGGAAAACTGTTTTGCCTTAAGCAGCTTCTACTTTTACCGTCTTGAAGCTTACATTAACAGACATTAAACTACATAGCTTGAAGAGTTAAGTGGTGGATTCCAAACATAAAAAACTACTATAATTTGAAAAGCAGAAAATTTTTATATTTAATAAAGATTCAGTGCATTATTTAATTCAATTTTTGGTGTTTGTATTTGATGTTGTGTTAGTATCTCTGTAGAAATATTGGAGGCCTTATTAACTGTCAAATACAAATGGTATCTTTTAAAGATTCCCCATAACCAAAAAATGGAAACTTTAAGTTATTTTAAAGAATTAGGTTACAGACTTCTTCTTGATGGGAAGGCTGGTTTGAAAGATTTGACCATCCATTTGTCTTTGTTCATTTCAGTTCTCCCTGGAAGCAACGAGCTTCTTCTTGTGGAAGACTTTATTGGATAAAAATAACTCTTTTTCTTTTTCAGATGTAAATGTTGCTGTAAGAAAAATAGCAAATCTGCTAAAGCCTGACAAAGAAATCCTTCAGAATGGGGATCATATGATCATTAAAACGCTAAGCACTTTTAGAAACTACATCATGGAATTCGATGTAGGGAAGGAGTTTGAGGAGGATTTGTCTGGGGTGGACGATCGCAAGTGCATGGTAAGAAGTAGAACTTTAACAGTGGACGAAAAGGATCATTGATAATCTGAGGCCTTTTGCAGAACACATCTTTTAACCATCCTGGGTGGCTATTCCTGAAATTATTTCTGTACTTCTCAGTTTGCCACAATGTACCTACAGTTTTGAGCATGCCTTTAGATTAGAGGAATGCTAATTTGAATCAGGAGCACAAAGCAATTTTATCAATCAGTGAATAATAACCTTAGTGAAGCTGTGCTCATTTATAATGGGATGTTTGTTAGTCAGAAAGATATCTAGGGTCACGTCCAGAACCTCTTTAATGAGTAAGGTTTTACAGTAGAGGAAATCCACTGAGTGCAAGGTCAATGTGTGAGAATGGCCAAGTGCTTAAAGATTGCCTGGGTGTATTTATTAGAACACACACTTAATTAGCCCACTGGAACAAATCTTATTGAAATGAATAAGCAAACACTGAGGACTTTGTTTTACGGTAGCTCTGTTTTATGAGCTCTTTTTGCTTTTTAACTTAGGACTAATAAATATCAATTTACAGGGGAAAAAACTTGAGAATAGCAAGTCTCACCTATTAGTTTGGCAGCATGACACCGGCAATATTCTACAGTGAGAAAGATGACAAATAAAAGAAAACTATCTCATGAGGGACTCTAGAGGAGAAATCTCATAAAAGAGAATAGGTTTCCATTCTGAGAAAGATAGTGTTTTTAAAACTAATACTTTTCTCTCACACTAAGATATGCAAATTTGCTTTTGCTCTGATCATGGCAAGAAAAGGAAAAATTATGAAGACCAGAGAAAAAAAATGGTTGGCTACTGAGTGCCTCAGCAAATCCCTCTGTAGTCCTTGTTACAGAGGGTACAAGTTTGATGAGAGTGCAGAATACAACATTCACAGAAGGGAGGAGTGAGTGCATTTGTGTTTAGGAAAGTGCCCCTATGGTATCATGTGATTTTGGTTCCTGGAATGCTCTTAATCAGGATATTGAGGTCCAGATTCACTGAACAGTTATGAGCCCAAAGAAAGATTTAAGATGGAGGTGATTAAATTGCCATCAAATATAGCAATGTTCAAAACATCTGCTACAAATGTTTTTGTGTGCACAGAACTGTCCCTGTGTAAGCATTGTCTGTACTTGAATACCATTAAACTCCCATCTGAAGGAGAACTAAACAATCCTCTGCAGAGTGGAAAGAAATAATATTTTATTATTTTTAACAAGCCAAAATTCCCTACCCTATTTTGCTAAATTGAGTGATAAGGGAAGGATTCAAAATGTTAAACCAGACAGAAGAAACTAGAGAGAGATAATTTCAGTCACTACAACAGTTGATTGATTTGGAGTAGAACCTAGTTCAGCCTACTTTCAAAAGTTACTAAAATATTTCTCTGTTTAGTGGGAAATGCTTATTCAGCCTTGGAAGCAGAAGGTATCAGCACCTTCCTGCCTATTACAAACAAACAAACAAAAGCCCCAAACAGTCAGGGGTAGTCACTGACTCAGGGTTTTTTTAAAGAACGACTTAAGATGTAATTCCACACAACCCCCCAGAGATCACTGTGTTTCTTTGTGGTCTCTGGCTGTAGCTGGGCACTTCAGGTCACTGGCCACTAGTGTTTCATTTGCCTTGTAGCAGCACATCACACTTTATAGTTCAAATTTCTTATTAAAGATTTCTTTTCTACATGAGACCTCTGTTTTGTAAGCAGCAAAACAGTTCAAGAAGCTGTCTTTCTGAAGTGACTTCAGTCCAAATCTGATAACCATAATGTCAGGCAAAATTTGCAGTTGTTAAGCAGCAAAATTGCTCCAACAGTACAGAAGGAGTCTTGTGAGAGAAGAATCATGGAGGTAATGAGAGATACTGGACGACTCCCTGAGTGGTGTTACAAAGAAAACCACCGTGAAAGCACAGGTTGAAGATCGTTCTTGGGGTTCCATTTGTTCATGCAGAGCCTGTGGAACTGTTTGCCATAAATGGCTTAATCATTAATAGTCAGCCTGTGTAATGGGAGAGGTTGTGAATCAATTACTCTCGTTTATATTGTGGACTGAGCAGACCACTGGGCAAGTTCTATCCAGGGAGCTCAATGTATGAGCAGTACAAAGGAACATGGATAAGACAAATTACACATTAAACATTAATCTATACAGCAGAGCAATCATCAGGACACTAGCAAAAATAACTGTAGAAGTAATCCATCCTAGAAGTATAGATTGTTTTTTCTTTTAATGAAGAATATATCATCTAGCTAGAGTTAACATATCTGTAAAAATAATATCAGCACAGTGAACAGGTTAGATTCTGTGTGTAATTCACTGAAATTTTGTTCACCTTTCAGCTGTAAAACATATCCTTGAGCCAGTCAGAGTAAAGTGTAAGTACAGTAATTCCAAGTCAATACTGTCTGTGAGGAGGAAAGGCTAAAAAGTTTTGCCAATACTTAATTTAGAAGCTGAAGTTTTGACATTAGGAACTTGATAGTCTTGTGATAGCACAAGCCGTCTCTTCCTTTGCAGTTGGGGTTTTTTCATTTTTATAGTGGGTCACTCCTGGGAGCCTGTCTGAACTTTCTGGATCAGGGAGTTAATTGAGAAGGATAAACCTTAGCAATTTCAGTTTGTCCTTCTTCTGACCCTCAGCCTGGCTTTCGCAAGAAATGCACGTTTTTGGTGACTGTTGTCTAGGGGGATAGAGGGAGCAGCAACTGGTGACATCAGGTCCTTTAGGATGTTGTTTCTGTTAGGAAGTGAAAATTTGCTACTTTGGAAACTCTAAAGCCCTGCAGTTTAGTTAAAGATGCTGTTTCTGTGTTCTGCAAGACCAAAGATGGGATAGTTGACCACAGGAGAGATCACAAATGACAGTTGGTATCAATGCTCCTCAAGCTTTCCACCCAGGATTGAATCTCCCAGATAAAAGTTAAATCTCTTCCCTTGGCAATTTTGTGAAAGAGATCTTTCTGCAACTTCAATCATACTTAACTATCCAGGGTTGCTAAAAACTTGGCAGTTTCAAGTACAAATGTAAAATGAAAGTTTGCATTTTCAGGAGCATCTTTCATTCTTTGCAAATGTTCGAAGGTGTACATTAGATGATGTAGAAAGACGTTTAGAACATTAATTTCTAAATTGTGTGACATTTTTTCTCACGATGCAAATTGGAGCATGTAGTCAAGATTCTACTGCTTTGAAGGGTCTGTTCATTGTTTTAGTTCGCAACATATTATCAGATGGAGAATGTACTGAGACAGGAATTTAAAGTTAAATGGAGAGCTCTGGCTTTGGTATTTCTCACACCGAGTCTTTGATCCTGATATCTTAATTTTCAGTGAAGCTCCAGTCTTTTCATGAAATCTCCTCAATTTTAAAGAGAATTCCTACAATCTCAAATTGTGATTAATTTAGTATCTCAGGTGTTACTCTAAGTATGAAACTTTGTTTCATATATATAAACATTACTGTCAAAAAAATTTACTGTGCATGCAAGAGGAAGACCTTATTGAAACAATTAATCCAAAACCATCTCTGAAAATACCTCTCATTCATCAGCAGTTAGCTGTGCTTCCCTTTTTCATTGTCACTCATAACCAGTGAGGCTAGTGAAACATCTACAGTGTGAAATATGTACCGGCACATGGAACAAGGCACGTACAGCACAAAGCCGCCTGTACCTTCACAGTGTAAGTTACTTAGTGTTCAGTAATGAAATCATGAAAAAGTTAACTGAAAACCCTTAAAATGCTGAAACAAAGGCTGAAGTTTCACGTTGCAAGTCTTTGCATCCAATGAATCAAAGCAGATTCACTGGATGCAAAAATTGGAAAATTGGATAGCTTAGATGCAAAAATCACTTTCTTAAAAATTTTAGTTTTCTAATGATTCTGCTGCTAAAGTCAGAGGAAACTTTTGCATTATAATTATTCTCTGCTGTTCAGGCATTTGAAAGACTGAATTGCTTTACCTTACACTATGCAGAATTAATCTCTTTTGACAGAGACTAAGGGCAAGTGATCTGTTAAAAAATCAAGAAATATTTTATGTTCTAAATATAGAAGAGCAAAATTTCTTGGATAACTGAGAACAGTTGTGTTATAACTGAGTATTTGTCCAAGCATATGAGAGGTGCTTTGGTAACTCAGAACCTTGTGCTCTCTGATACAGTAATTTTCTTCTGCCATTGAAGCAGGAAATGAAATGACAAAGGCTGGGAAACAGAGAAAACTGCAAGAATTTTAAACTGAATGTGGGAAATAATACATCTTAACCATTTAGTTGTCTAAACCTGAATACAAATGGAATATAACCATGAATAAGTTTTCAAGGGGGTCTGTCGCCCTGATTTTTCAGCCTTCTCTTCTGTTTCACAGTTTCATGTTCTGGGTTCTTTCTCACACTCTAGTCTGTAAACACAGCCAATGTTATTGTAGTTTCAAGGAAAGTTTTCATTCTTGTTCTTAGAGATATAAACAGCTAATGGACAGTTGTCTTGAACAATGGGATGGGGAGAGATGTCAACCTTCTCCCCCAATCCCTGACCTTTGTAGAAATACTATAAAATGGAGTCAGACTTTTAAATAAATCAGTTTTTAGTTCATGCCTTTTGATCAAAGTGTAAGTGTGTGTCTGTGTGTATGTGATGAACTGTGTCAGGGGTCTTTAGGGTTCGTTTATTGCAACTGACAGAACTTGTAGTCCTAGTTAAGACTTGCTGGGGTAGCGTGGGGTGAGGAGGATTTGGGAGTTCTGGATTTCCCTCATCAGAGCTAGAACAGAACTTACCATGTGAAATGTCAGTTAGTGTTTGAAATAACCACACAAGGACTGTTCACAGACACTTGTCTGTGCCATATTCTGCTGAAGGGAGGGAAGTTGTTTAAAACTGATCATGGCTCTGTTTTAATTAACAAACGTCCCTAACGTGATTCTGATTCCACTCAGGTTTGTTGTGGGCCTGACATTTCTGAGTCTGAGGGATTTTAACCTGCTAGCAGCTGCTAACTTTTCCCAAGGGAAAAATATCTCAAAAAAGCTTTTTCTCATAACAGTCTTGGCAAACAACTAATCCTTTCTCAAAATAGTCTTTCTCCAGGTAGTGTTTCATCTTTCTAGTTCTGTTTCTCTAGTTTAACCAGTGAGATTAGAGAGGTGTCATTCCTATTCACCAATCGTGTTAAGTCAGTATCAGAACACTTTATAAAAAGTAGTAAAAATTAAACAATAAAACCTTCTCTATGCTCTTTACCTTCTATAATATTTAGAGTCTCATTCTTTTTTTGTGTCCTACAACGACAGTTTATGACGCTGTTCGTCACACACACAATCACACACACTGACTTCGATCAGAAGGCATAAACTGACTTTATTAAAAGATCTGACTCTGTTATATAGTATTTCTGCAAAGGCCAGGGATTGGGGGAGAAGGCTGACACCTCTCCCCATCCCGTTGCTCAAGACAACTGTCCATCAGCTGTCCATATCTCTAAGAACAGGAATGAAAACTTTCCTTGAAAGTAGGAAAACATTGGCTTTGCTTATATCACCCAAAGCATGAGAAGAAACCCAAACCATGAAACTGTGAAACAGAAGAGAAGGCTGAAAAATCAGGACGACAAGTTTATATTCAGGAGAACTGCAGTGGAGGTAGTTGTTCTGGCCATAATTTGATTTATACCACTGCAAGGTCAGAATAAAGCCCTGTTACAAAATCACATGGGTCATGAAGCTTATTGTACTATTTAGACAGGTTCCTCTGTTACACAAATGGAATTCACAGCTGTTAATCTAGTTCTGAGCAGGTTTGGGAATTAAGACTTTGCTGCCAGAAAAACAACAACCAACAAACAACATTCCAGTACATGGAATTGCAGGAGGGACCTCCTGCAGGGTGAGAAGATTCAAAATAAATTGTGCCTGTCTAGTAAGATGCAAGATCAGCAATATGTCTTTACTTGATCCCTCTGATTTAGCTGTTTTATTTCTTTACCCTTCCAGTGCTACCCTTTTGGGTTTGTATTTTCTCCTACACTTTGTTGGAACAAGCATTATTCTATAATGGTTGTTACTGGGGTATTTTCTCCTATACTTTGTTGGAACAAGCATTATTCTAGAATGGTTGTTGCTGGGCTGGTCTTCTCTCAGATTTAGTGCCTCCTGTCGTTTTGCAGTACTGTAATTTCCCCAACTCCTCATTGGCATAATCCCTGATTTTTTTTTTTTTTATTTTGGGGGTGGGGGAGGGAGGTGTAATTTAAAAAGAGGTACACTTTATGATAGTTTTCTGTTGGTATTTCTGGCCCTTTACAAACTGCTCTCAACAAGTGATGAAGAGAAGTCTTCCAGTCAACCACTCTGAGGCTCCAGAGAGCAGAAGTCCATCCTGGGTCTATCTCAGGCTCTATCAAATGGACTCTTGTCCATTCTGTTTGTGCCTCAGTGAGGAGGAGCAGTTTCCTTTTTCCTGCCTTGTCCTTGGGCATTAGTTACTGCCGGGAAGTGATGTGCTCAGCACATTTCCACGGTGATAGCAAATGAGATGATTGGAATCTTTGGCTGTAAAAATGTCATAAACTTCAGATTTTTAGGGCTGGATTCATGTCTAAACCATGAGGCTGATTAGAAGCTTTGGAGCTAGTTATTCACAGAACTGCTGCTAGCATACTGAAGCTCTGCAGGGAAAGTGGGTTTGGATAGGTTTAGCATCTCAGCTTTTTGTGAACTCTAAAAAGCTCTGAGAGTTATGAATGCAGGAAGTGAAATCAGCTGAAAAGCTGAGAACTAGACTTAACAAATCCAATTTTGAATGAAAAATCATTAGTGTTATGTACAATTGCATCTTGCTAAAATTACATAGGAGATAAATCAGTTATAGCCGTTAATTTAAACACTGAGTGTCTTAGAATCGATTCTGATCTTTGCACAGAGTGAATTGGATGTGATGGGTTTTACTCTTTTTTCAGGCATGGGATATACACAAGTTTTCCTATTTTTTGTATTATTTGTATACAATTTTATTCCAGTAAGAAAAAAAAAGCCACCATTCCTAAGAAATAAAACAATATGCACTGTCTAAAATATTGATTTCCCTCCTCTCCTCTCACATATTGTCAGCTGCATAGCCTGGAGTTTTGCACCTTCACTTTCCTACTCCCTGGAACATATCTCTGCTTTGCTTTGCTTTGCTTTGTTGCTCTTATGAGCAAGGATTCAAAGTAAGGAATTGGAGCATTTAGGATCTGATCCTATCTGACAACAGCTTACCTTTCATCTAAAATTTTTCAATCCAAGCCTAAACCCCTTTTCTAGCAGTGCTATCCCTGGAGATGCTGACAATGACAGAAGCAAAGGAAACTTTGCCATGACTAAGCTGCAGTGTGGCTAAATAGGTTCAGCCTTTGGCCAGCACCAGGATCTGGAGATAAAGGCCAGGAATCCTTCCAGGAATTGTTCTGTTGAGTTTGTTGTTGTATTCTCAGTAGTTTCTGTTGCTGAACTTCCAGATGCAGATGTGATGAGACAAAAGGAATTTCAGGGGGAGAGGGGACGAAGCTGCCCGTGGCTGTACCCCCTGGAGCAGCCTCCTGCACAGAGGCCATAGGGAGTAACCACCTGGCAGAATTCTGCCTCACAGGTACACTGGACTTTTTCTGGGACATCAACACGAGTTTATTCTATAAGCACTTCATTTTTTTCCCCAAAAAACGGCTTACAAGAGGTTTTTATATCACTTTGATACTTAGTACAGATGAAATGATTTATCTTGAAAAGTTGTTAAACACCTTGTTGGAGATATTGCTGTGTTTGACCAAAAGTTCTAGGATACTTTCTTTGGTGTTATTTATGAGACACAGCTCAAATTGGATTTTTCTGTTTCATCTGACCTAAAAAAAATGACTTTCCATTTTTTAATCCTTCTTAGATCATAATTACAGTTGTAAAATAGGCTGTCATTCTCCCAAGCAGAGAATTACTGGATAGAGATGGAGCAGGGAATGTGGTGCATGCCTAGCTTTGCAGTCATTTGGTGCTCCATATATAGAGACAATACTCTGAGGGAGGCAGGAGAAAAATAGAACTGGTGCTGCTGTGTTTCTGCTACAGATAGGAAATCAATAGCTTATTTTTTATGAAAGATAGGAGCTGCAATTCATACTTGTAAAGGCAATGTGTCAAAAATCTATGTAGCATTAACAAAAAGTGTTCATTAACTGCTTGGAAAAAAGTTGTTTTCTTCCATTCATCTGTAGAATCCATTCTGTACCCTCAGCTGCCAAGCCCCTGACCCAGGACAGGAATTGCCAGCAGGGGAATGACAAATACTGTGCAGAGCCAGCACCAAATGTCTTTGCACTTAGACCTCACTGGGAAATGCAAAGTACTCTGATAACATTTGATGATTATTTCAGTAAATTACAAAGTCATTGTCTCTGCTTGTGGGTCAGGATGATTTGCCACTGGAAGCTAAAATTGTGCAACATGTCACTATGGTTGCTGCTACTAAAGAAAAAGCAGATACATGTCAATAATTTGTTTAGAGGTTAGTAAATATTTAATTTAATAAATGTACCTTGTCTCATAACTGGAAACAGTAATGACTATACTTTAATTATTATTTCCTCCAACTTTAATGTTCAAGAAGATTCAGGTGGTACTATGAATTTAAAACTTCATAACACAAAGAGATTAAATCACTAACAAAAGTATGTGGATGCCTAAGTAATAAAAGGAGAATATTAAAGTACACAAAAAGTGAAACACTACAGAAACCATACCATAAAACTAAAGAAAACTTGAACATTTTTTGTGTTCTCAGGCTTCAAAGGCTTTTTCACTTCCCAGAAGAGCTCCATTCTCTAGTACTACATCTCAGGAACAAAGTGTACATAATCTGAAAAATGTGCAATATTGGTGGTTGGAATTTTTGGGAAGAGTTACACTGAGGCAAGACTCCCTCTTTTTTACCCCGCTCGGTCACCTTTTATGGCGTTCCTTTCATATTCTTGATAGTACTGTTGGCTAATTGCACCCATCACCATTCCCTGGTGAAGTTTCCTACAGAATTACATGCATATGACCTAGGAAGTGTTCATCTTGGGGTTAAGTATGAGCAGGTGGTAGGTGAGCAAGATTTAAGTTCACTTATGGTGAACTAGATAATGTACGATGTAGTCGAAAGGAATAAACCATGTCTTCCATTTATTATCAAGTAGTACAAGATGCTCAGAAAGGCAGAGTTGCATTTTAGAGAAATGCTCCATTTTCAGCTAGTTGATTCTGTTACTGGGAACTGCAGCTTTCCAGTGTGCCCCGAGTTTGTTAACCTCTCCCCGTCTTGTGGAAGAGGATAAGGGACATGAGCCGTGTGCCTGGGCTGCCGTGTCCCCCAAACCCTGGCAAGGATTTTCAGCCATTCCGGGCAGGGGGCAGCAGCTCTGTAATCAGGCAGCCCTTAGGTAATGCTATTACCAAAATGGGGCAAACAAGGTTCATTACAAAGGCATACTTTTCTAAGAAAAGTAGCTTTACATAAAAGGTAAAGTGTTTGTTTATCTTGGGAGCATGCCAGGAAGAACCAAACGGTCACACAGAACTACCTTAGCAGTCTGCAAGTGCTTGGCTTCTGATTATACCATGGTAATATCCTGATCCAGTCCTCAACAATAGATCCTTGCTCTTTGATATGGCAGGAGAGACTATATATACAACATTTGCCCTACAGTATTTCTGGAGTATTGGTTTTATGTTCTGGTTTCAATATTTGGGAGTGTTGGTTTTATGTTCTGATTTCAATATTTGGGAGTGTTGTAAAGCAAGTGTTGTTCTGATTTAGGTGTTGTAGACGGTGGAATGTTGGCAGCAGCCAGTGCACATTAACAGCCAGAACAACTTCAACCTCAGCTAACACCCACTGTGTGTCTCAGTAAAGATATTTGGGATGGAAGGACATGTTTCAATCTGAGCTAAAAGAGAATTTTGTATTTTGTGTATTAGTTTAATAAAAGAGACATTGAGACATTATAGTTGACCTAAAGAAAGGATACAGATGCGAATGATTAATCTTATGGTCACAAAGTGGTTGTTCCTGCTAACAAGGAAGGTGACATTATGTTCTCTTGCAATGTATTCTGCCCTTTGTAACCTTCAGAGCAAAATAGCTACATACAGAAATCAGGAATTGTGTGGTTTACTCATATCCCCTCAGTATTTATATTTCTCAAAGGGAAGACAGAGGATACCTGAGAATATTGTCTGATAAGACAGCATAGTTAATGTCTGTGGGTTTAGATTCTTCATGATTATCCCCAAACTGCAAAAAGCAATTTCTAATCTTGACTGGAAAAACAAAAAATCCTGAGAAAAAAGTGTGTTGTTCTCTGAGATGAAACAATTTCAATCACCCTAGGAGGCTATAAAGTTAACATTTCCTTGTGCTGCTACAAATATTTCTCTATTTCTCCCAAGTGTACTAAGTCAGTGTAACACTCACAACTGACTTTGAACATTAGTAGGACTAATAAAGTTGGATCCTACTTGATCATGGTGTATTGCCTCTGAATTCACATATAAACCCACCAAATTTAACTGTTAAGCTAGAGTAAAGAATAAACTATGCTAAGCGAATACTCAGTGGATATAAATAAATGCAGTTACTTAGCAAAGTTCCACATACAAATACTTCATTCCGCAGTATCCCACATCTACGAATCATCATTCATTTTCTGTTATATTCATTTTTTAGAAACAGAAATTTGTAGATATGTTAACTTATAAATTAAACATTATTCACTTTGACTCCTATTATTTGTTGTCTTCAATCTCTTCATTGGATGTGTGCAGATTCAGGTATGGGGGAGGATTTGGGTTATAGTGACCACATTAACTACAGCTTTACTCAAATGTGTTGTTCCTTCCTGCATTTGCAATTTTTTCATTAAAAAGATATGGTTTCATAAAATGTTATCTACTGCTTGGTTTAAATATATCACTTTACAAAAGAGAATAGAAGAATTTGTGAATGCATTTTCTAAATCAGAGGGACTTTTAGCACGGACACGTGAGTTTGTCTCTCAGAGCCCCCATGTGGTGCAGACAGATTGATGGGATCAGTCCCATTTCCTTGCCCATGATTATCTATCCTGGCACTCTTGGAGTGATTCATTTTCCATGCTGGTTTAGTCTAAAGCTTCCCACGGGAGGAGGCTGCTGCCTGCACTCATTCAAAGATAGTGGCTTGACAGCCACTGTCATGGTTACCATTTAAGAATTAATTGTTTGTGATATACACAGATTAAATAAGTAAGACTGGATAGGTTTTGAGTGTTAAACAGGGTTTAGTTACCAGAAGGAAGAATGTAGGCTGGCTGCTTCTCTTAGGGACTACACAGGATGGATGCAGTAAGTGTCCTTTAATGAGAGATCAGAATTCATCATCTTTCCATATCTGAAGGCTCATGCAAGCAGTGGCTGAAAACATTTACAAGGTAGACAGTAATTCCATATTTAGTCCTCAAGAGTGCCTTCAAACAAGCTGATTTACAGGCCATGTGCTAATATTAATGTTAAACTATCCTCATGGAACACAAACTGTCACTGCTCTTCCCTTGGTAAGTATTTTACAGAGCATTGCTTCTCTTTGTCTTAGGGAGATAGGAAAGGCAAGTTGTCAGTAAATGCTAACCAGAGAAACAGGCTGCACGATGCACTGTTCATCCAGTGAAGGAGTTTTACAAAATCAGGTTTTACGGAACCCCTCAGGACAGCACCAATATTCACAGAAGTGCAGTGTTGATTCCTGCACCTGACTCTTGACTCGCTCTGTGAATCCTGGCTCAGGCAGTTCCCCAGCCTCAGCTGCAAAAAGCAGGATGCTGGCAAAGTTACCAACTTGCTGATAGTGCCAAACCACTCTGCTTGGTGAAGGAAGGCAGACCGAGACATGAGGAAAAGCCAGCTCAGTATTCAAAAGCTTTGTTCATCCATAGTGCCAGGACATCAGAATTGTTCAGGTAGAGTAGTTGGGGAATCATTCTTGGGGTGAAAAAAACAAACTGGATCTTAAGTTTTCAGCTCCTTTTGCAAGCCAGTGTTGGGCTTCAGGGCCCTTCATGTGCTGCATTTTTCAGCAGGGAGAGAGGAGTGTGTTCTTAAACAATGGTTTTGATGTTGTTTTTTCCTTGCTTTATCTCATCCCTCCAATTTTTGGCAGACAATTGGGCAGCAACTTTCTGTTCAAGCTCATTTCTTTGGTAATTATTCTAAGTGGTACAACACTCTCCAATCATTCTTTTTATGAGATACACTTATCATTAGAGGTAAGTTTTGCTTCACAGAAACTAATCATAATATCAGAGAATATTACAGTGATACCAAACATGTCTTTTTTGTTAGACCACTGTGTCTTGGGATGGAGATAAGTTGCTTTGTGTACAGAATGGAGAGAAGGAGGGCCGTGGTTGGACCCAGTGGATTGAAGGAGATGAAATGCACCTGGTAAGATCATGTAAGAGGTATTGAATGCCTCTCCATTAAAATAGCTAGATATAACACAGCAGGGAATGTGCTATGTCATTTTGGCTTACTTTAACATAATTGTGTATTGGTACAGCATTTGACTTGTCTCTAAAGCAACAATTTCATTTGCAGTCATTATGTTTTTATGTCCCTTAAAAAGCCTGACAATTTCAAATGCTCTTTCTGTGTCTGTCCAGACTCGCCAGGCTGAAATGTTCACATGAGGAAGACGTTTACCAGAATGTCCCTCACAGTCTGTAAAATACTCAGTATGGGAGCTTTGAAACTCAGCACCCAACAATAAGGGAAAAATACACCATTGTTCCTTTAAAATAATTACAGGCCACGCTACATTATAGCCTAGAGAACTAAAACAGCAATTAAGCTTTTGAAATTGGTGGTTTTTTCAGATCATCATTTTTATCTTTCTAAATTAACAGGACCTGAAAGAAGATGCCTGTTCTTTTGTCCTATAACTCTTTATAGCATCCTCACTCTCTCATCAGTGTGGGTAAAAGGCAGTGTTCCTGCTGGGATGATAAACTCCAACCTCCATTTCTCCTCACTGTGCAGTACTATTAGCATTCAGCAAGCTAAATGGATATCTTCAAAATGTTCAAATCAGTAGCAGAGTTATGAAATCTTTGCAGAACTACCCCAAGTCCCTTATTACTAAATGTAATTTTGAGGAAGTATTGGCAGTCCCAGCATCCAGTTTAGGAGAGGAATGGACGTGACACCTCTTCCCACCTGGACTTGGTGCAGCACAGGCAGGCAGAAGGTTGCTGTGTAGGTGAGGACTTTATAGCTGAGGCCATAGGCTCATCTAGAGGACAGGAGGCAGCAATGAAAAGGAGATGCCCAAATTTCCTGTGCATGCCCACTCCCTCCAAGAAGCACCTTTCAGTATTTCCACGCCCCTCCCAGCTGCACAGCAGGCAGGGCCATGGCAGCAGGCGCCAGCCCTTCCAGCTCCCAGGTACCTGTCACAGCTCCCGGCCCGAAGTTCAGCTCCCACCTGGCTGCCCTCAGTCCTGCACATCTGTGCATTCCCCTGCACACACAAACAATAGCACCGGGTGCTCTTGGATTTCTCTGGACTGGCAGCCTGCTTTCTGGCCTTTGCTAGCTCCCAGGCATTCTCTCTTCCCATCTTCTGTCCCCAACACCAATTCTTTCAGCCCTGCTTTCTGCTATCCTTACTCTGATACCTGCTCTAGCCACACCACCTGGCATGGACCTCCTTGCCCAGAGCGCTTGTCCCTGTCAGGAGGTCGATTTTAGAAGTCAGAAACTCAGATTCAGTTGCTCAAATGCTTGTGTCTAGTTCCAGTTTAGGTAGCCCAGGGTAACCTGACTGCTCTCATGTTGGTTTTCGGAAGGCTGGGAAGAATTCTGGATCAACCTGCCAGCAGATGCATTCACTCACTGGCACTTGGAAAATTTACCACAATCTGTCTCCCATGTATGCAGAAGTCAGTACAAAATTTATTCATGCAAAGGAAGTAACCAAGTATTTTAGAGCCCACTCCTCAATATTTCAATTTTCTCACTTCTTGTATTTCATTAATTTCAAAAGATGTCCACTTTATTTTTCTAATCTTTGTAAATGCTGCTCTCTCCATTAAAAGTACAGTGGAGTCCCCTCTAGTATCTTATTTTTGACCAGCTAAGATTACTAGGTCCTGTCCTTTTTAGAGTGCTTTGATACAATGAGCAGTTACCCTTAAAGAATTGATACTTCAATAGCTTTATGATCCTATTGAACTTTACACAATGAGCCAAGTGTTAATTTATTCTTTTCACAGTTCTGCAGAGAATAGGAGCACATCCTTTAGTAGCTTATCGCTTCCTATTTTCTTCATTTCATTCTGTGGTCTGTACTTTGTAGTTCTTTTTAGATTTTATTTTATGTGAGTGACTTATTTGACCATTCCCCATTTCCTTTTGAGTTTTATTGCCCTTTTCTATTGTATTGATTGCTTCTGCAATCCTGGAGTTTTTGTCACTGTCAGCAGATCTCTCAGCCGTTATTGCACACTCCTTCTTCTGGGTTACCCCTGCAGGAGTGAGCAGAACAGGTCCTAACTAAAGTCCCTGCTTCAGTCTGTTGTTCCACCAACTCAGCATGAAGCACTTTCTCTTACTGGGGTCAAGGAACATATGTCAATTAAGGTTATTGATCTAGTTTAAGGTTTTTTAAAGTAATTTTATCAAAGATCCCCATAAGAAATGTGTATAACTTCCTCAAAATATTCCAGGATCTTTATTAAAAGTCCCATCTTGAACAGGAAAGTGTTCTGTGAAAATGACCCTGTTGCTAGGTCATGCATGAGCACTGTCTTTATGTCCCTTAAGAGCTTGCACACTTTTTTCTTGCACTTAAGCCTTGTCCCAGGCACACGGTCCAGGCACATACCTGAGGGCATTTCTCAGGTCAAACTCGAGGAGTTTCAGGAATGGGGTTGAGTGAGCAGGCAAAGAGCAGCAGCCTCACAAATGCCAGCCCAGGGTGGAAACTGCCCCTACTCATGCCCAGCTCGCAGAGATCCAGAGACCTGCAAGGGGGGTTGGAAAAGCCTCTGCGGATCTCAGAGGAACAGCTCTATGCGTCTGGGGTGCTCAGGCTCAGTCAAACCTCGCGGCTGTGCTGGCTCACTGGCCTGGAGCAAATCTGCTCTACAGTCACCTGCCTTTGTAGCCGTGAGCTCTGCCTTGCTGAAGTGCAAGTGATTTCTGAATCTGTAGGCTCGAGCTACTGGTCATCACCACACAGATTCAGAGCTGGTGAGGCAAACCCATCCCCACTTCTTTATGTATCCAAAATAGAGAATGCCCATTCCAAAGGCCTAAAGCAGTTTCATATTATTCCCTGCAAATAGAGAATAGTGCACCAGGAACGTATTTGGCCCTTTGAGATCTGAGATCCCAAAATAACTTCTCTTGCTCCACCTTTTAGCAGAAAACAAACCCAAACCAGATGGTTTCTTTCAGGATAAAAAATAGGCTAAAATACCTTCAAGCCTCCCAGCCTAATTTATTAGAAAATTGTGGATTCAAATTAAGCTGGATGTACATATGAATCTATGTTTGTGTTCTAAGTAAAAGTTGTGGGTTTTAATTATTTTCTCTTCCTAGGAAATAAGAGTGTGTGGAGTCAAGTGTAAGCAGGTCTTTAAGAAGGTGCAGTGAGCCACTGCTGCTACAGGAGTGAAGAACAATAGAATTTACAGACTTGCCACCAGCTCTCCAAGTGCTAGTGCTGAGCATCCTCAGTGACAAGAGCAAACACAGAAATGAAGATCACATTAGAACTGTATAGTTGGAATAAAATATTTTTAGGAAATTAAAAAATGACTGCAAATAAAACTATTTTTAGAAATGCCAATTAAAAATACTAAACCCTCTAAATGTGTGCATACCATAATTTTTGACTATGCCAAAAAAGGACTATTAGGTATAAAACAAGATACTGGAGGTTTAGACCTTGTAAGCTGTTTTTTTTACTCTCATTAGACATCATTCTTTCAGAACATTAGCCTTCTTTTCAAATGGTGAACTGCAGTTGTAGGGAAGCAAATGAGAGCTGTAGGATGCACTTGCACTTAAATCCTGAATTCACTGAAGCTGGTAAGAATGTTACCATTAGCTCTGGTGATAGTGTTCCATCAAAATAAAAGTCTGATTTCTCAAAACAAGTACATTTATGGATCAATACTCTGGAAAAAAAAAAAGCTTACAAAAGCATGGCTAAGGGGCAATCCTTTTCCAAATGCTTTAGCCAATATCTGCCCATGCTTTTTCTTTTTTATTTTTTTCTTGTTCTGGAGACACTGAGATTAAGATCATAGCTAGAAACTGTCTATAGCTGTACACACACCACACAGAAGATGAGACCAACATTGCTTCGTAGAGTATCATTTGCAGATGTTTTTATGCCCATCATAGTCCCGTGTTCTCCTGCAGACTGAGCGTAGGAGAGCCTTGGCCTGGCAGTTGAAATCAGAACACTGATTAAACATTAATGAGGGGAATAATACTGCCAGATTTTCAGTCCAACAACTCACTGGATAAAGTGAGCACCACCAGGCCACATCAAATTGAAAAAGGTTTAAATTCACAAAGCTTCAGCATGTAACTCAGAATTCCAGGTGTCTCCTGTAACACCTGTTATCAGCCATTTTCAGGGACTCAGTTAGTGGGGAAATGACCATGGCAGGGCCTGCTCTCCAGTGGGAACATCCCTTCCCTGCTGTCCAGTGAGAACATCCTTTCCCTGCCCTAAAATGGGAACATCCCTGGCCTGCTCTCCAGTGGGAACATCCCTTCCCTGCCCTGAAAAGGGAATATCCCTTCCCTGCTCTGCTGCAGCTCCTGTGCTTAGTGGTGCTTTTGCCTTCCCCAGGGACTCAGTGCCAACTGAGACATTTTAGACATGTAAATGGAACAAATGCTGCCATCCTCTACTACCCAGAGACTGTTACAATACATGCACAGTTATTAATCCTGGTTAGGAAAGCTGTGAGCCTGATCTAACATGTTATGGATTCATGGAATCACAGCCTCACAGAATGGCCTGGGTTGGAAGGGACCTCAAAGATCGTGCAGTTCCAACCTGCCTGCCATGGGCAGGGACACAGCATGGAGAAAAGGAGCTTCAGAAACTGCCATTGTAAGGTCCAATGTTAGCACAGCAGGGATAGTAAACTTTCTGAACTATGGTATTTCAATGGTACTCCATCTCATGAGTGTAGCACCAGATGTGCTTTAATAGACATCTAATTCAATTTTCTAAAGATTTTGGGTTTGCTTTACTTCAGAAAGTACCCAGAAGATATTATCCATGAAGACTTAGGCATCCCCATGTGATGAACAGGTGAATAATACTCCCTCTCCATGTAAATTCTTGTGTTACCATTGCAACATCTGTGGATGATACCACTGAGAATTACAGACATGCAATGAAATAATTTACTTTAAGTTCCCCCATAATTATTTTTTCTTGGCAATACTTATGGCTAAGGAAGTCTCTGGGAAATATACTTGAGTGTGATCAGCTAGGTCTGTGCAGAAGCTGCTTTTCTCTCCTGGAGGAGTGTGTTAGCCAGCCAGCCAGCCAGCCAGCTGTGTGTCCATAGCTGAATGGATATCCCGATAGGCAGACAGACAGACCACCAATCCCATGGGGATTGAATTTTCTGGTACTTGGAATGAGACAGGTCAAAACTGATTACAATTAAATAAGTTAGAAAGGCTGTAGGAGGGAAAGGATCAGAAACCCGTGGATCTTGGGCTAAAATGCTGCTCTGCTTAAGGGAAATGGCAAATACTAGCCTATTTAAAATGCTATTTATCATCTTACACAAGGTTGAGGATATCCCAGTTGTCAAATTTCAGTGCATCAGCCATTTGTTTTTCTTGAAAGATTGTTGGACATAGAAACTTTTTTCCTTCAAGTTTCTAATTATTGATTTCATAATCATGGACACCCTCCAGGTATCATTCTACTCTTCAGCCCCAAGGACAGCAAGAAAACAAACAAGTAACTGTAATAAAGTGATGGCTCACAACACTATCCCCAGATAAACTTGGCAAGATTTTTTTAATGTTCAGCACTGACTGAGACCTTCTTTGAAATGTAGTTTTCCTTCAATAGAACTTGGCAGTTCATAACCCTTAATGCACCAGCTGTCTTCTAATTTTTGCCCGCAGCTCTCTCCAGTCTTGTGTAACATTCACAAACTCTTTTTGCAGAAGGTTGTAAGTGGATCAATTAACATCTAGCTAAGTAAATCCAATTGTTAAAAGCTATTATTATTGTAATCTAACAGACAGCTTTTCCCCTTTGGGTCATTTGGTACAAGGGCAAATTTAGCACCACACTAATAACTAATGGCTTATCAAGCAGAAGCAATGTAACCTGCTGCTAATTATGGAGGAAAGGCAAACTCACAAAGCTCTTCCACAGCTCTTGGATGGAAAATACAGAAACTTCAGAAATGTTTAACTTTGAATAGATTTGCTCCAAATCATCTCAACTGCTTGTCATTATAACTGTAACCTCTTACCTCACTGCAGCAGCCCTTTCCCTTGGAAAAGGAAATTATGTTCATTCATTGCTTCCACGACAGTGCTTTCCAATTAATGTCTGTAAAATTAACCATGCTGTTTCCATGAACCTTTAACAACTGTTACCATGAAATGTAATTCAAAACTTTCTCCATAAAATAGATGCTTACTGAATGTATAGAATTCAACAATTACTTGACAAACATCTGCCTCTCTGACTATTTTATAACTACTTAGTAACCAAGACTTTCACAGGTAATTCATGTCCAGATTTGCTTGCTACTCAGGAATCAAACTTTATTTCTTGATCTTCAACAGAATTTCAGCCATGGTTTGCCACGCTGTATTTGTGCAGGACAGCAATACTTTCAGATAATGGACATTTTATGTTTTGTTAGGAAAGACCAGTGCCTACAGAAGCAGTGTGAATGGAACGTGTAAACAAAACAGGCTCTTCCCATTGTTGAGAAAACACTTTTGTTTATTTGAACCTGCAACCTACAGATATATTATAATGTAATTCCTCCCACCAAACAGCCATTCCTTGTTTTGTCCATGCCACTCGGGTGTTCTTTACCCCTTCCAGTGCTGTTTTCATCTCTTACAATCTAAGCCATGGAAACCAGAATTGAAATTAGAGTTGGGGTTACAGTCTATGTTTATGCAACAGTCCAGCTGTGAAGGATGGGGAGGAGTTCCTTAGTATGATCTGTGTTAACAGTTCTATTGTAAAATAAACACAGGCTGAATGGCAAATTCCTCACAGTAAGAAGGAGCATCAGATTCCCAAAGAGTCTCCCATGGGAGTGAGCACTGGAGCACAGCAATCTGGCATGGCATGGATGTGCTCCCCTGGGTGCATCCACTTCCATCAATGTCTGTCATTTGCTTGGCTCTGCTCCATGAAACTTGACAGTAAAAAGCAAGAGTTCGCCATTGCAATATTAATAAAACTTCCTAGTATGCATCATTTTGCATTATATTCTTTTTTGGACAGCCTTATCTGTAATCTCAGAACAGATTCCCAGCTATTCATCCTTTCACCCTCTATCAGTAGCACATTTGTCTTGGATTATTACCTGGGTGCTACAGATATTTCTATTATAAGTTTTTTTCACCTCAATGCAAATGTTTATTTAAATAATTTGCTCCTGTTTAGCAAGAATGCACAAAAAGGTAGAGTTCCTTCAGTACCATGTATTTTATTACCAGGGCAAGCACTTTCTCTATATTAATAACTAATAAGAAGAATCCACACTGAACACTAAAGCAAAATGGCATTTCAGTTCTTCACCAAACCCTTCAATAAGACTGCCTGACAATTAAGTTTCTGCACCATGGAGGCAAAATAAAATTCCCTCTTTCAATGGCAATATTCTTATTAAAGGAAGGGAAGAAAGAAGGATAGGAAACAGCCTGTGGTTATTGACACTATACTGATTTACATAACAAGAGACCATTTGTCTTGTGGTACACCACTATCCTAATGCTGAGCAAATAAAAGGTCAATACTGAGACAAGAGCATTCCAAATTTAAAATATTTTATTTAAATGTTCAGCTATTTGACATTTCCAGATTGGAGCAGAAGCACGAGCAAGTATTTATGGCTCCATCAGCATTATAGAGTAGCTAACATTTAAAACTTGTGTGTGCATGTGCAGAAACACATAGAATGTGGTTATCAGCAGCACACTGCAAAAGCAGGCAGTCCTTTAAATGCTTTTAGGCTTACTTCCAGGGCTTTCTTGTGCCCGTTTGACTGGCCTTTATTTCCCCTTCCCCTCCAGCTACACAAGGCAACAGTGCAGGAGAGCAGAGGTGAAACACAAGGAGTGATGAAGACAATGCAAAATTGTACTGAAATTTGGAGTTAAACAGAAAAGTTCCTCTCCATCCTGATGTTCCCACTGATTTTTTCTCTCGTGCAAGTCAGTGGATTTACTACAAAAAGGAAGTGTTTGTGATGCAGTGCAGTCACCATTATAATTTGCTGAGGCTTAGAACCACAGCATATGGTGAGAGCTCACTGGAATTTAACATTCCACCAAGTGCAACAAGACTCACAAGAGCATGATTTGAGTTATATTTTCTTACCAAGGCACTGATGCTTGTCATCCATAACCATTCCGAATTCCAACACTTCTCTCCAGCTGGGCAGGCTAAGGGCATGCAGGGGAAGTTAACCCAACTCAAAAGAACTTCTGTGAAATGACTGTGTGTTCTTCCACTCATCCTGTCAAGAAACATGTTGCCATTCTTGATGCTGACATTTCCAAGGTTATTTTTGCAGAGGAAAATGAGAGAAAAGTGCCATTTTATGTGTGTTACAGAAACAACTTACTCAGACACAGCACTGAGCAGCTCCTCCACGCACCCAGCTTGGGGTACAACAATGTAATGCAGTCTCTCCATTGCCACACTGATGCCAATGTTCATCAGAGACACTTAATTACTCAGGACAATCTTTAAGGGCAGCATATGATCTGAAGTAGCCCTAGCTGGAAAGCCAAGCCGTCACTACTCCTGCATTCCAACACGTTTGCTATTTTAGCTATAAACGCAGATCATCTCTCAGTTCCTCTTTGGGACTGGTAATAAATTCTAACTCTGAAAGAATTACTTGGGAGTTTTAGACCTATTATACCTAAAAAAGCAGCCAAGAGCACAGAGCAGACTTCTCCAATGCTCTGCAGCAGTAAAACATCATCCCAGCTTTGCCTGAGCTGGCTTCAGCCAGTCTGAGACACGGGGGCTGACAGGAGCCAGACAAACAAGAGCTGCACATGAGATTTCACACTCCAAAATGATGCAGAAACTGATGATTCATTCCCTATCATGCCAAACAAAAAAGAAGTAGAACATCAGAGTTCTCTAGCAAAATAACCTGTGAACAGTCTGGTTCTAACTCCTTAAGGACTAAAAAGCCCCAAACTTCCACTAGGAGCTTTTCTTGTCATCTTTTGTGCAATTGAACACAAGGAAAATGACTCCCAAACACAGATGCAGAATTTTTTCAGATAATATTTTTTTTCAACATATATTCAATCCTTTATAATGTATTTTTCTCTCACAGCAAGTCCACCTAGTAGACATTTGAATTTATCACATTACACAAAATTCCAATTCTAGTTCCACCTCTCAGCATGGAAGCATCTATTTTTGACCAACTTTCCAAATGTATTATGGGGACCAAAGAAACAAGGAGGTACTTAGACTGCTGAAGGTCACTCAGAAACCTTCCCAGGTGCTTAACTTTGAGTTAAAATTAACAGTTAAAAAGTACCTAATTTTCTTGGACATCCTGTGGATGTTTTCAGCAGAGCCTTTGTCCCTCTTCAGCCACAAAAATGCTTTGAAAATCTGATTAATGTCACACAGTAGTTCCCACTGCATTTTGAATAACTTCAGGGACATTTAGGTACTTTCTCAGTCACATATTCCCCTGAAGTGGTTGGTTTTCAGTACCCATTAGACACTAAAAATGTGAAAAGGGAATGCCCAAATCTTAGTCAAGTGAAGGTAAATGTAGAACATATCCCCAGATAAATAATATTGTTTTTCTCTTAAGTCCCCCCTGCACAATGAAAAGGAAAAAAAGGCCCCACAACAGCAAAATCATCAATAGCAAAATAAGTACATCTTTCAATCACAGAGCTGACCAACAGTTCATTGCAGTTCCTCTCTGAAGCATCAAACCTCAAGACATTGCATCATGAGAGAAAAAATAAATGTACTAGGTATGCACAGAAAAGTGCCCTTTTCATATGAGATATTTCTTTGTGAAGTAAAGCTCTTCCTGGACCCACTTACAACTTTTTTTGGAGTGCATTTTGTTTTGTCATGCAGCAGGTGCGTTCCACCAGATAAAAATAATTGTTCATGAAACAGCTGGGCAGAACAAGAAGATTTTTCCTTTTTTCATACTCCTTTTCTTTATAGTGTAAGTATTCCTTAATTTTAGAAAATCCATTTTTTTAAAGATGTACCATAGGTCATTTTGGTGCTTATTTGCTTATAATTTGGTCTTTTCACAATGAAAGTACTTGCTGAAATTACACTTTTTAATTTCTTTTTTTATCTTTTGACAAGACGACAAAACTACCTGTAATTTTGCCAAGGATTCCAGAAGTAGGTATTTCCATGTTTAGGGTTGATTAATTAAATTCCATGTTAAGATTAATGCAAGTATTTTTCCTTGTTGTATTTAAATATCTAAATTCAACCTACTGTCTGCATTGCAAATGCCCTTGAACGGGATTCTGCAAGGGGCAGAGATCTCTGCTCTGATATGGGAGCTATTAATGCCCAATGCTATCACTGACAGAAAGACAAAAGTTATGTCGATTTACTGAGGAGATTAAAAGGAGAGTAGCCAGCAGCTGCTGGGTCAGACACTAATGAAAATGTATTAATGGGGGAAAAGGAACAGTCTTGGGCTGCTTTTGATAAATCTAAACTTCCAAGGCATCCAATTAGAGACTCAGCCTGGTGAGTGTGTGTGTAATAGCCGCAAGGGAAAGGTGATAATGATGATGTAATGTCTCCTTTGAAACTCAGCTACACCTGATTGCCACGCAGCAATAGAACCTTGAGCTGGGAGTGGAGGGTCTGTGGGACAGAGAAGTCAAATCAGCCTTGGAAGGCCATGAGCACATCCCAAGGGATGGCAGGCATGAGGCAATTTCCCAGCTGTGTGTTCACAGCCCTTCCAGCCACGCTCTGCTTTGTCGCTGCCTCTTACAGCATGGTGCTCTCTGCATCCTGAGCACGGCTGGCTGGAGATGTAGCTGTAGTAGTCATGAGGAGGAAAAGGAATGATGTTTTTCCCTCATGCTGAATATTGTTATAACAGACTTTCCCCCATTAAAATGCCCCCTGGTTTCAATCTCCCGATAGCGGAGCTAACTCATGCAGGAGTGCTCTGCCCAAAAGTTCTCCCCATCTTTCAAGCTGGTGAGCAATGGAGCACAATATCCTGATAACCAAGACTCCTCTTTTCCCTGACAGGATTGTCTTTTACCAGCAACAAAGGCCATGATAAACATCATTCTAACAGATATATGGCTTACTGCAACGACTTTGTTTTATGTTTGGCAAGCTAGAAAAAAAAATGCCCAATTATCTGTATTTTTACAAGTTACACATTTCATTTCAGTACAGGACTTTGTTTTCCCACTGTCGTGAAGGGAGACTCCTCATGAGGAGTCTAATGGTGCTGAAGAAATACTTCCCAGCACAAATTCCTTTTTCATGCCTGTCATTGCAGAAGTCAGAGCTGACACTTCAGTTGTGCTGCTCCCACACCCCTGGCAGCCTGTGTCCGTGTTCATAAACAGGAGACACTTGTATCCATTCTGGGTTTTGCTCTGATCAAACCTCAGATCACCTGGAAATTTTCATAAAATCATGATAGAGCCAAAAAACTAGAGTAACTATAACTTCAAATACAGTCTAAAAAGGGCAGATGGGAAAAATCTATTCTAGGCAAAGTTTTTTCCTTCTTTCCTTCCTTCCTTCCTTCCTTCCTTCCTTCCTTCCTTCCTTCCTTCCCTCCCTCATTAAACCCAGTTAGTATATAAAAAAATGCACTTGTGTAGTTCTCCAGTTTCTCCAGAAGCTTTTAATGTAAATTTGGAAAAGTATTTTTCTGTGTCCTGTTAAAAGTAACTATCCTTATCAATTGATTAACATTTTTTTCACATATAAACTGGAAAAACACATCATCATGAATATTACTCTGAACTTCTGGGAAATCCTTTCCTAATCTGAGATTATATTTAGGTCTCAGGTTTTCAAGTTTCAATCGTTTTTCCCTTTTCTTTTACTCTTCTAGTGAAACATAGCCTACCATTCTCTTCTATCATATATGTATAGATATAGGTAAATCTCTATCTAAATCTATTAATTTTCATCTAAAATACAGAATTTAAGAAACTTTTTCTTTTTTATCTTCTTCTATAATGAATGTACTTGGTGCATTTTACTGAAAAATTAAATTACCATATTTATCAATTCCTTATGTCAATTCAGTTTTCCAGTGGCAATGTCAATAAAGCAGATATAAATGCTCCTTCCCTTGCTTTGCCTGCATGTGCATCCAGTGACAGAAACCACGTGGCATCACTGCTGTTAAGAACCAATCCTGTTGTGTCTGGGTGAAATCTTTACTTCAGCAATGTGTCCTGGATTATCTTGCTTGGCCCACCCCCAATAATTGGTTGATTATACATGTACATATGGCCTTAGGAGCCAGCTTGCAGGGTGTGCTGCAGTTTAACAGCACTGAGTGGATGAACTCATTGAACCACATCAGACAATATTGGGGTTTTTCAACTTAGATTTTTTTAAAAGTTTACTTTAAATTTTCATCCTAAGTGCTATTTCTGTCAAATAATTGCCTGCTTAGAGCCAGGAATTCACCAAAGGTCAGACAGACATCTAAATGCCACTGTTACTACAACAATTTATTTTCCAGTGTTCCAGGATGCCTTGGAGAGTTAAACACTGGTTCATTCCTCAAACAGGGTGTGGCAGAACAAATTCAGAGCCTTTCCCACAGGAGGGATGCTGCTGTGGAGCTGAAGATGCAGACAGAAAAGAATTAACCATACAGCACTGTGAGAGGAGTGAATTCATGAGATTTACTGCACAGGGCATCCCTTAATCAACAGGAAATAATGACCTGACATTCTAAGAGAGATGCAGCAGCACAGGATGAGGGTACTCATTTACCCTGATTTGCTGCTGCCTTTCTGAGCTGGTATTTTTTTTCTATCTGGAGCAGTAAAAGTGATTTATGGCAAAAAGAAAGCAGTCAGGAAATAGATACACTCACCTATCCAGGGGTTTTCCTGGAGTGGGGTAACAGTTCTGGAAGTGCTCTGCACTGATAGGAGCACAGTGAAGGAAAACAGGCTGAGTGTTAGTGTGGATTTCCATCAAGAGCTCTAGACCCAGTTTACGCCCTTCTGGGACACTGGCCTTAAGTCCTTGAGGTTATGACAAGAATGGTTCTAGCCTTTTTCTAAATGGCTACAATGAATCCAAAATTGTGCACTAATTGCAACAGCTGATACAACTTTTTCTCTTTATTGGGATTCTGGAACTGGAAGCAAAATCTTTCTATAATTGTATTCTATCACTTATGAGCTGTGTCGAAACTTGAGGTCTAAGATATATGAAAGTATCTCTATGAAGTGTTATTCAGATGAAATAAGGAGGATTGTTTCTGTCTGACAAAACTGATTCTTTAAAATATTATTCTAATGGATGAGACCCTGCATTAAAATGGCATTTCAGCTTTTATGGTCAGGCATGAACAAGCCAAAGGAGACACATGTTTTGTGCTTGCCATGGAAGTACCAAAGAAAAAACCTCAGACTTCTTGCTATAGATTCTTCTAATTCAAAATCCATCCATCAGTATTGCAGTTCAATGTCTAAGTAATACAACCTTTATCTGATAAAGATAAGAAGTGGCAGTTGCAATTAAAAAACTTTGCCACAGAATAAATACAATTAAGTTATAGATTACAGTTACATATATTAATGCATAGCTCATGCAGGGAATTTACGTCCTGAAAAAATCAATTTAAGCAGCCTTAATGGCAGTGACAAAGCACCTGAACTGGGTTCAGATTTTCCATCCACATTAGAGTTAGCCCAGAAGGAAGAAGGCTTTAGTGGAGAATGTAAAGGGTTTTCTGCTCACTGATTGCTCTGCCTGGTGGCTTCTTTCATGACCTTGGACAAACTGTGTTGTCTCATCAGTTTTTCTGATTTCACAAAAAGGCTGATGATTTTTATCTGCTTCCTCGAAGCCTGAATAAAGAGCTTTGAATAAGTGCTCAGGAGAACTAATAAATGAATAAATTCAGTATTTCCCATTTATTTTGAAAATCAAGGTCGGTTAGTTTTACCCACTGGCCAATAGTTCTCTAGAGTGTAGTATTTCATAATGTAAACCACCTTAATAAAAATGAGTTCTCAAGACAATAGAGTCCACTGGATTATATTCTAAATGTTATCAAACTCAGTTACACAATCACAAGTGACATTATGAAGTCTCTAAGAGCTAAGCTAAAGTCCTTAATTAAGAAAGGAGGGAGGCTTTTGATTAATAATGTGTGTAACATCTGCATCCAACTCCATCAGCAAAATCAGATGGAGTAAGAGAGATGGAAATGTCTGAAAAGAGACAAAACCTCAGTGGCTGAAAACCATTTTTTTCTAAAAGTGATTTAAAGCATCTTTTGTGCATCTTTGCTGAAGTTGAAGGTAAACACAAAATGTTTGGCATAACTGTGAGCTCTCTGTGCCCTGTGTACACTGATGCCTTTCTCCCAGCCTGGAAAGGAAACTCGAGATAATTTTAGTAAGGAGGTAATATAAGAGTGGATCTGTATTTGAAGGGCTTTGGTGGCAGAAATGGAAAGATGTCCTCAAAAGCCCATCCCTACAGAGATGAGTACATCTTTATAGGTTTTAGGAAATCAGCATAAATGATAAAAAGCACCAGTTAAGAGAACAAGTGGTGAGGAAATCCCCCCCAGGTCAAGCCCCTTCTCTGGAGCCCCCCTCAGCAGTGGCTGTACTCTGTCCATGAGAATAGATCTCCAAGAGTTGGTCTCGGTCTTGGTTCCCAGGAAGAACCAAGACAGCACAGGGGCCCTGCGCCTCCCAGGGCTTGGAGCTCTGGAATTGGTTTTGTCTTTCTGCCTAGGGAAAGGCCATGGAAAAGTACCAAGAACACTAGTCGCTAATACAATAGGCTACAATACAGAGCTACAAATATATGTGCAAAGGATACAGAGAGCATAGAAAATAAAAAAGGGCAAAACCCAAACCAGCATCAACACCCTCATCCTCTCACAGTATCTGCATTCGTCCCTGGTTTGTCAACCAGGTGTCAGACGAGGTCCTGCTCTGAGATGGGAATGAGGGAATTCCCCCTTCTCTTAGGTGTCAACACGTTTGTCCCTGCAGATCTGTGTTCTTGCACGATCAGCTAAGAACTGACATCAAATAATAAGTGTTTGGGCAACAAGAACTCTATGTTGAACTGGCCAGAATCCTCCCATTCCTTCTCTGGAGGGCTGAACAAAGCGACAAAGCCCAGGAGTCAGATCCGAGCCTCCAGCTCCAAAGCACCAAGGCGGGCTTGCTCGTGCTGTGTACCTGACCCAGTGGGAAAGCCTGGGATCAGCCAGGGCTGGCCAAGCAGAGCAGTGCCCGCCAGCGCTGGGGAGGCAACCCCCACGTGGGCCAGCAAACCGTATTTGCTGAGCCCCTTTTGCAAATAACACCTTTGGGTTCTGACCCCTCCTGCTGTACACGCCTCTCCTCCAGCTCCTGCCACATCCTGGTGAGGTCCCTGGGCAGCAGCTGAGGCCTGCAGGCCATCACCCATGGACATGGGGCCCATTGCCTCCTCCCAGAGTACTTTTGGGGTTCAGAATGTGACTCCTGGTGTATGTGCAGAACAGAGCCCCCAGCCTGTGAGACAGCACCTCTGACAGCTCGTGCAGCAGCAGCCATCACTGAATACATTGCAAGTGATTAAGTTTCTATAAAATAAAAATAAACCTAGTGAGTGCACATGTGCTAACAAGTTAAAAATAATAATAGGTGTCTGTGACCATGCTGCTCCTGTCTGAATCCTTCAGGAGGGTTCAGTTGCTAAGAACAACTTACGCAGTTTGCCATATTCCCATGTGTTAAACAACAATCAAATAACTACAGGCTAAAGTCCCAGCTGTCAAGCATGAGAAGTGTAAGGGCTGCTTGGGGGAGTACCAGGCATTTCTCTCCCGCGTTATATCTGCATATTGGATAATTTAAAAGGAAAATTAAATGAAGCAAGGACAGAGTGGGAAGCATGTTACCATCTCTTCAAAACACCATCCCCAAAAGTTTACAGGGAAAATTCCATTTGACTGGTCCTTCTGTGCTTTATATAGAGCTCTGATGGTGCTTTGCAGAAGAACTTTTCCAAGGGGAATGCACTTGCAGCTTTTTCAGACAGCAAGAAAGGCTTTATTCACCTCCCCAGACAGAATTTCTCTCTGGGCAGGTCTCAGACACAATGGGAGGAACTGGAGGCAAGTCTTGGAAGCAGCATCCATGACTGCTGAGTCTTCCACACAGAGAGCATTTGGGTGTTTTCCATCTTTTCTTTTCAAACTGCCTCTAATCAATCCTGACTTGTAGGAACAAGGCAAGCAATGCTATCTTTGTTTCTTCACACACAAATTAAGACTGGAAAAGTTACTTAGGCTTTTAGCAGAAGTAAGCTGATTTTTTGTGACTTTGCTTCATTTCCAAGGCCTCAATATTCAGCCATAAATCTTAGCCCTGCACTGAAAAAAAAAAAAAAAAGGTATGAGCTCAGTGTTTCATTTTTAGCAGGTGGTTTTGCAAGAAAAGGATACTGAGAACAAAACAGTCATGACAATTAGGAGAGTGCACCTTATCTTCATTTCTCCAAATAGAGACATTTTCCATGGGAAGGAAATACTGTTTTGCCATTTTGAAAGTTTGTCTCTGTGCATGCAGTACATAACAATAAATACAGAGCACAAAGAATAATTTCTAGGATTTCAGGTGGATTATAAATCCAAATTTTAAGATTTTGTTGGGAGGCAGGTCAGTCTAACTGGCAGTCTGAGGCAGACCTGAGACTTAGAACTCTCCACCCAGGGCTTTCAAGCAATAGTGTAAGCAGTGCCTGTGTTGTGCCCTGCAACCTGTGATTTAGGCAGGCATTTGACTGTGGTAGAAGTTTTACTGTTTCTAGAGATATGGATTCATAAATGGAATATTCTCTTTGTGGACCTTGGTGTAACACTCTTTAAAAGCTCAATGATGAGCACAGCCAAAACACTGTGAGGAAAAGCTCTACAAGTATATGCATGCCTATGCTGTTAACTAGTTATGATATTTTATGCAAAGGATGTATTCATGTCATAATTAATTCTCTCAGAATGTGCCTAGTTCTGCATATCTACAGCAATGGAACCTTCTGTCACTCTATTAGTTGTTAATGGACATTAATTGCTGGTGGTCACACAATACAGCTTCAGTCTCTTCCATACCTCATCAAAATGAGTGTTGCATAGGAAGTAAACTACATCAGAACTGAAATCAGTGAGCATCGAAAATATCCCATTTTCAGCTTCTAGCACATGCTATGATTTTAGGAGGCAATTGTAGACATTCTGTCTGATGTATTCTTATTTTTACGGGACCTTTCTGCATACACATAAAATAGTAATAATGTATTACCGACATTGATGCAACACGGAGGCTAAGGAAGAAAGTACACAAAGATGTGCAAAATCAAACTATTGCATAAGTGTTACATAATATCACTATGGAGCAAAAGGGGTTTAATTTTCACTTTCAGTGTGACATCACTCAGAGAGTTTCGTCTGGAATTTCTTGGAGTGGAAACAACCACATCAGTGGTAGATGTGATCAGCCCAATACATTGTGCTTGAAATGAGACAGGTTTCAGAAATCTGTTCTCATCCTGTATGAGGGTGTCAGCAACCACCAACCTCCCTGGATAAAGTGCTCTGCAGACAAACTGCTCCCCACAGCCAGGGATGCAGGTCATGTGCTGGGGGCATTCCCACAGGAATTCACCTTGCTCCAGCTTCCAGTCACAGAGTTCCCTGGGCCTTTGCTTGATGCCCAGTTGAAAACCCCTTCATGGCTCCTACAAGTACAGATCAAGGTACTTCTTCTCCTTGTCTTAAATTAGCTCTTTAAGTTCAGGCATTTTAAGAGCTCAACTCCCAGAAACTCTCAACCTTCTTTAAGTTTTGAGCTTTTTAAAATCCCTGTACAAATTTTCATCATTTGTGGAATTTTGCATTACATTTTAACAAAGTAAAGACATAGAAGAGAAATCATAAGATCAGTAACTCTTTATTTATTTCTGAGTTGAAGATCTAGACCATAACACACTTTCTAACAAATTTTTAAATAATAATCCCATTAAAAAAAAAAAAAGGAGAGGAAGGCAAGGAGTTCAAGAAGCTTTTGACTTCTGCTCACTTCAATTATTATCTCTGTAGAACCATCTGTAAGTTATCTTCATTGATTAAAGGCACATAACATAAAACCTTATCTTAAATTAATTTGCTTTTAGTACTTACTTTAGGTTCCAATAAAGTTTGACTGCCCATTCTCCATTCTGACACATTCTGAATGTGCTTATCTGTGCAACTGAAATCTGTGTTTTTCTCCACAACAATGTATAAAATAGCTTTCCAATGCAAACTGACATGTTTCAGAGGAATTCTAAGGGCAGGATTGATACTAATTATGATTAATTTTGATTTACTTTACATTTGCTATGCTTGCTTTTAAACTAAAACAAAAATATTAAAATTTTTTTTAAAAAATTTAAAAAACATCAGAAAAAAATTTTTTTAAAGTGTAGTTGGAATAAGTACAGCTATTGGTATATGGCAGATACATTGAACATCAAACAAAACCAAAAATATTTTGAACAGGCATATTCTTTTTCCTGCCCTAACATTTATTTCACATTCAAGACTCCCATAAGCTTTAAATGGGAGTTCTGGCTGGGTCAGCTTTGTGAGACTCCACTTCACAGGGAAAAGTGACACGCAGAAAGGACCTAAAATCCAATTCACCTTGGAAACTTTAACTGCACTGTATAGTTTGCCACAGTGTTTAATATATTACAAAGGTGTCCCATAGTAGCCAGCAGGTCTTTACAAAGGTCACTGTAAAATCATGTCCTCCACATTTCTGAACGTGTTCTTGTCTGCCAGCTGTTCAGCTGAACTTTGTCAATGAAAGCAAAGTTTCCAGGGTTATCACTCTGCCCCTTCAACTGCATTATCTACAAAATCATAAACTTGAGTGGAAAAAAAGATATGAAAAGTTTATAAAACATTCTGTGAGCAGAGGCTGTTTCCAGTCTCACCTCCTGAGCTGAAGTTGGGTTTAGGCTCTCGCCACCATGCCTGCCGACTACAATGGGACGTGGGAAATGGAAACCAATGAAAACTTTGAAGGCTACATGGTTGCTTTAGGTAAATGACAAAATACTAATTATATCAAGAGAAAATGTTTCAGTTCTAAGTCAATTTTTTCCTTCTAAAAATTAATGAACTTTTTCTGTAATGTACATTGTGGCATAAGGGTTTCTGCCAATCACATTGCAAATCAAGAAATTGTTCTTAAAATTGCAGTGATCTAAATATACAAGCAAATGAAGGCTTGTAGCCAAGATGTTATTTTTTATTTAGATAAATGAAAAAACAGATACAGATGGGGAAAAAAGCCCCAAACCACCAGATTTTCAGATCTAGAAGTTCTTTTTTACTCCTGGTATATTCTTACTGTAACAGTGGAGCCACAGTCTGGTTGAAGAGGAAGAAGATATTCTATACCAGTAAAGTAACAATAATGCCATTCTGTAATTAGTGCTTTGAACTGATTACAGTACAGAAATGAAAATTTTCATGCTTTAACTGATTTTCCACTAGTTTGACCAAAGAACCTTAATCTTAATTGACTGATCTGTTCCAATTGAAATAGAAGAAATACAAAAATACATAAAAGTAAACTCTTATCATTATTAATCAACAATTTATGGCAATTTCTCTAAGCTGCAAAGTTGTGATTTTCTCAAAGCTTTAACTCTCTTAAGAGAGAAAGGCAAGTTTCACTATTCACAGTTTTTAGCTTTTGCATTTGTGGAAAAAAACCCTCAATAACTTCAGGGGAATCTGTAAATAATAGGCATATACACCTGTGAGGGACAAAAAGAGAGAGTGCTTGAAAATGAGAATGACTAGGACAATGAGAATGATTGGGACAATGTCTTGAACTTCAGGAGAAAGATATCCATTAATTGAAGTGATTTTTGTGCATATGTGCACATATAAACTATTATTTATATAGATACTATCAGTTATAGTAATTTAAAACTGCCAATGAATAAGCAAAAACACCCAACACCAAAACCACTGCAAACATGCATATGCTGTAGGTGATTCTCAGAAAGAAATGGCAGGGAAAGGGTGAAAAGATATTCTTCTACTCTTTTCCTCATGATTTTATATTTTGTTGATATTTTAAGTATTCATGTGCTCAGATTCAAAGGACACTGAGGTTTTGAGGTTTTTTTTTATTCGTCTGTCCTTTTAATTAATGCATACACATTTCTATACTTTAATTAGAGATTAGTTTTGCCCTTTAAGTCAGAAAGTTTGATTTTATCATAAACATGCTACAAAGTATTTAAATCTACCATAATAGAACTACATATCATTTTTATTGCTTATGTTGTTCAAAATGCAGTTATGAAAACCATGCTTTAATAAAACCTCCCTGATTTTTCTCCAGGAGCAACAAGACCAATATATTAGTCAGAAATAGCATTTCTTTAGAGGTCCAGACATTTTTTCCCTCAGAGAGAACTAAATTTTATGTTGCCTGGCCATAAATCAGCCCCAGAGATACCTTTAATCCACCACAGCAGATAAAATATACCCAAGAAGTCTTGAATATAAATACTGAACAAGACCATTATTCCCCATGTTTAAAAGTCCCATTTTTTTCAAGCCTATCCACTTACTCAATTCGATTAGTACTTCACAAGTAGGATAATGAATCTAGCAGAAGAAAAAGGGCTCCATTAGCAAGTGGCATTGCTGAGCTGACAGTGATCAACGCCCACGTGAAACCACCAAAGGATGGCCAGCAAACCAAACCCATTTTTCAATCTCTTGCAGAAGCACGGGAGATGATTTCATTTGCATGCAGCACCAGAATAAGATTCCCTGGCAGCTGGTCAGAAATATTTATTGCAGATGGTGATGCTGCTGGCGTTAGGGGGTTGGCTGGGCAGACTGGGATAGTGGTCGTGGATATTCTCCCTTTGGAGACTGGCAGTGCTTTCAGTCCCAAGCAGTTGTAAGCATTATCATATTAGTCCTCATCATCAACAAAATAAGGAGATCAGTACTGCAGAAAATATTGACAGAATATTAAACAGAAACTGTCAAATTCTCTACATGGACACTTTTTTGACTTTTGACTTTGTCTCCTTTTGAACTGCAATTTATGTGTGTGTCTACTATTGAAAAATAATGGATTTCAGGTTTTTATTTGATTGCTTCTTTTTTCATTAATGTAATTGTAATTTTTTAAGCTAATTGATTAACCACTTGTGTACTCCCACAGACTATAGGTTAATCATAAAAGTCACATGCCCAGGTCCTCTTGATTACATACTCATTCTCCCTTGATTACATACCCATTCTAACATGCTAAACCTCTGATAAGGAATATTATTCTGAGATCCTTTTTTAGTGAGGCCAAAAAGGCAGTATCAGGCTTAATAGCCCTCCTAGTTTCACATTCTCAAAAAAATTCAGGTGATTTAACATGCCAGCATCTATTCACTCCTGGTTGTATGTTATATGTTGCATGCTCACCACATTCCCACAGATATCCCATTAATAACTAAATCTATTATCAGTGGAAGATCCCCAAGGTGAAAGTGTACTTGTAAACACAAGATGATTTTTATTTGAAATAATCTTTTTCTCCGAAAAATGTTGCAGGCAAAAGCACCATTTGTGGAATCGTGTTTCCCTTATTTTATTTATTTTTAATGGATAAATATAAATGCTGTGGGGCTTTATTTTTGTTAGCAAGTACTGGAATTTTCACACTCTTTTCTGGCTTTTGACAGGTATTGATTTTGCAACTCGTAAGATTGCAAAACATTTGAAACAAACAAAGGAGATTGTTCAAAATGGAGACAATTTTAAAACCAAAACACTCAGTACTTTCAGGAACTATGACCTGGATTACACTGTGGGAGTGGAGTTTGAAGAGCACACCAAAGGACTGGATAACCGAGTGGTAAAGGTAAAAACCTGGTACCTGATGTCTGTTTATGCTGCAGTCAGCAGCAGGGGCCAGCAGTTCCCAAAATCAGCTGAATACCTTAAGTGAAACCCCTGTATTTTACAGACATCGGAGGATTTTTATAAATCAGAAATAATTTGGATCCTGAGACAGTTTTCTTTCCTGCTACAAGCATTTATTAGAAATGCAAATCAGGATGGCTACTGAGGGACATGAGGGCAATCATTAATTAGGTTTTTCTAATTAATGGGGGGGGGTTTCCAGATTTTCCGATACACCTTATGTATCTAGAAAGTAGCAAAATTGTGTTTTTACCTATGCATCCTCCTTAATGAAACTGTGGTTCATTGCTGTGAATTTAGGACTGCGTCAATATAACTTCTCATTTTGGGATGGCTGGGTTTGCACTGATCCAGAATCAGCTGGGCAGTTTAACAGTTGGACATTTTTAAAAATAACCCTGCACTTAGCTTTCAATGTTAGGGGAGCTTTGGGAAGGGGCAAGAAAAAAAAGAGAGTCAAGGCTTGGAGCAGTTCAGGTGGGAGGGCACTGGCACCTTTAAAGAAAGGTTCAGGCGACAGGGCTCAGAGGGGCAAGGCGGCCCAGCAGTGGGTGCTTTCCTACCTTTGGGATATTTGGAGTAACCTGAGCTCAGAACTCCCCCAGGAGCTGTGCCATTTGTTCAGACACCTTTCAGAGAGATTGGTGGACAACACCTGCCCTACCTCCTGTGGCACAGTCAACACCTGGGGGATTCAAACAAGGTTCTCCCTGAGAAGTCAGGGAGGAAAAGAAAACACACAAGCACTGATTGACTTCCTGAATTCAGTTTCATGTTTCTGTATCAATATTGCCTCTGTTATACTTTCTTCTTATCCTAAAATGCTTAAGCCACACTTAAATGCAGAAAGGCCAATAGATCTTAAATTTCCATTGCGTGTCCCTGTTGGGGTCTTGCTGATCCAGCATCCACTTCCTCCTTTGGTCATCGTTCTCTGAGTCTCCGTTATCAGCTCTGCTGATGTCCACACCTGTATTCTGCCACTCAGCTCACAGTTGCCAAACTCTGAGAAGTTGAAATCAAAACTCTCTGTCAACAAGACCTGTTTGTTTTGGCAATTGCCACAGGAAAAGTGGCAGCATAAAGGACACATTTACATTTGAAGTCACATCATCCTTCACTGGAGAGGCACAAATTTACCAGAAGACGCTGTTTGCTCACCATGGATCACTTTTACTTCTCAAACTAACTTTGTGCAGTGTAATTCATACAATTTCTTCCAAATTATTTCTTATTCACAGAACTGCAAGGCATCAAAGAGTGAGATCCATGTTTTTCATTCTTCTGAATATCCCTGTATCTAAATTTTCTTTCCATCCCCTTCTCCAGTAGGCACTGGGTGGAACAAAGTCCTGTGACAAAGTCTATGCTTAAAAACACTGCTCCCATATCTCTTCAGATCAGTTGAAGGCATTGCTAAGAATCTAAAGACTCATTAGTTTCATAACTCCTTAAATCCATCAATTAGTGCTCCTCTAGTGCTCATCACCACTACCAAAGCCTCACTCTGCAAAATCAAGGAAGGAAGGAAGGAAGGAAAGAAGGAAGGAAGGAAGGAACTGTGCATTTATAACCCTACCTGATTTAATTATTTTTGCCTAATATTCATTTTTAAACAAATCATATTTTTTCTAGAGAGGAGAAGGAAAAGGATACATGTCATGCCATTATTCTCTGAATTGCTCTAAAAGTATTTTCTGGTCATTTTATTAACAAAACAATACCTCAAACACATTAAAGTTAGATGAAGGTAATAAAATTGGTAAGCAACATTTAAATGTAAAGAGGGTACGGATAATTTAAAGAGCATGTAGCTTGAAAATTCCATAAATAAGAAAGAAATTAACTGAAATGGAATGAGTTTTTTCTCATTATTAATGGACAGCTCCTTCGTAAGAGAAATAAATCATCCAATGCTGAACTAGAAAATGAATTAAGCTCCCAATACACTTGGAGCTTTGTAATAACTGAGCTTTCGTGGACTGTAACTGGTGTTTAATAAGGAGTTGTCTGATACATGGTTAAATATGCCCCTAAAGGACAGTGGTTCAAATGCAGAACAATTCCAACAAAGTTGCTTTCAGTGCACCCTGCCACATCTGCAGGCATACAATTCAGCCTGTAAAGAGAACTTTTCCTTACTGAGGGTTATCCTGCTCATGTACAAGAATCAGCATATCCAGTACCTCGTCTGCTGCTGCTAGACTGAATCACACCAGACCAGGAGATGGCTGAGGGTGGAAGGAATCTCCTAAGAAGGAGGTCCAACCCATCTGCTCAAGCAGGGTCAGCTACAGCATATTGTCCAGCTTGTGTTCACATCTCTTTAAATTTCTTTGTGAAAGCACATGAAAATATACAAACAAATTTAGTGTATGAGGTATTATTAACATACTCTTCCTCTTGTTTCTTTAAGCAGAGCTAGAAAAGGTGCGAGCACTGCACTTTTCAGTATAAGCCCTCAAGTCTTCACTTATGAAACCCTATTTTTTTTCATTAATGGTTTTTAAAAGCAAGGAAAAAATGCACTTTGCATATATTGCACAAGTAGCAGTGTATAGTATATAAACACACTCAACAATTCACCAGTTTGTGGGAACACTTGATACTCAGGTACATGAAGAAACACATGGAAATGACAACAAAGCACTGCAAAAGCTTCCCCTCCCACTGTTGTTATCCTGAATGCATCTGGGTTTTGTTTAAATGCTTTGGGTTTTTTGGGTTTTTTTCTTATGAGGAAGATGGAGAATGATATGAAGCAACTATAATTGTGTATTCACATTGATGGAACTTATGTTTATATGTTTGTAAACTTCTGGTTAATGTAACAGAGTTAATTATCTGATTCATGCAGACCCTGGTGACCTGGGATGGAGACAAACTGGTCTGTGTTCAGAAAGGTGAAAAGAACAACAGGGGCTGGAAGCACTGGATTGAAGGAGACATCCTGCATCTGGTAAGGGCTCCACAGAGCCACAACACATCACTGAGGCAGCAGCGTAGACTCAGGTTTTCCATTTCAAAGGATTCAGGGTTTTTTTCTAGTTCGAAAGGTCTTTAGACAGTTCTGATCTCTGAACTCTAAGGAAATTGCCCCTCTGCTTCAACTCAGGAATGCTCATTTTCTTTCCACCTGCTCTCAATTAAGTCATAACCCTGCAGTGGTTTTTTTGCTCCAGTCCGCTTCCCTCCAGCTCTTAACCCTTCCTGTTACATTGCACCTCTAACATAATCTCATTCTTATATAATCACTGGTAGGGAAAAAAAAGAAGGAAAAAAAACCCATTCAGATTTTCAGCAAGAAAAATGTGATTCTTTGTTCTGAGCAAAGCAATATGAAATTTTAGCACACTGTGCTGTAATAAAGATCAGAAACCTCTAGATTTTCAAGAGGATCCCACAAACAACCTATACTGTAATATTTTTTTCTGGTTCATTAATAAATTCAAACATTTAGATTAGGAGATTGTAGCCCAAAGACAGATGTGGTGAGTTCAAGAGAGGCCAGAACAGCCTGTGCAGGAAATCAGTGATGTGCAAGAAGATTTCAAAATAACAGTATTGTAGAATCATAGAATCATTAAGTTTGGAAAAGACCTCCAAGATCACAAAGTCCCAGCTTCCACTGAACACCCCCATGTTCATTAAACCGTGTCACAGAGTGCCACATCTAATCATTTTCTGAATGTTTCTCATAATGATAATCATTGCAGAGTTTCCTGGGAAAGCAATCAAGAAATGGGCATGATAGTACAGGATGGCACAGTAGGTGGATGGAGAGAGATTCTTGAGAAGAGCCCAGTGTCCTGTCCTATGCTTTGCTCCAAGCCATCTGCTCCTTCACAAGTTTGCTTTGCACATATGTGGTGTGGGCAGTCACAGTAGCTCCCATCTCTGAAAGGTTCAAAGACAGGAACTCAAAACCACAGTGTACCACCCAACTAAAATCACCTGTCCAGGGCACTTCTCCAGCTCTGTCTGAACACACATTCAAAGGCTGACCCAAAAGGTTCTACCTGCTGGCACCAAGATTTAGGCTAAGACTGGTGGAAACAAAGCCAAGCAGATCCCTCCAGCAGTGTTCAGAAAGTGCCCTGCAGGTTTAGCCCATTGCTGGCCACAAAGGCAGCTTCAGTCCCTTCAAAGCCCTGTTTGGCACAGGAATGCTGCCTGGCGGCACCACCCAGACTGGCTGCATTGCAATGTGGCAGCCTTTAAGAGGTCACTGCAGCCCTGGGCAGCAATGCTGCATTGTTGTGGCCCCTGAGAAGCGGCTGGGCACACCTCTGAAGCAAATTAGCTTTTTAAAGCATTCCTCTTTTTTTTCATTTATTCCCTTCTTTCAGTGCACCTCATGAATTTTGAGGTAACATGAATTATAAACTATTACAGTATATTTTTTTAATAACAGAACATGAAAAAGCCTTGAATTAAAGCACAATTTTAATGCATTTTTCATGTTTTTCTTCTTAGAGTTCAATTCATGTATCAAAAACTAATTACAGCAACATGAGGTGCATACCTGCTGTTTGGTTACATATAATGCACTGTTCTCTTTTTCATAAGCATAAGTTTTTAATGCAGTGGCTCAGTTCTAGCAATTTCTGGTGGGATCTGATACATATGCAAAATAAAACTTCTACCACTGTATACTTACTAATTGTTTAAATACTGTAGGAACTGACATGTGAAGACCAGGTGTGCCATCAGACGTTTAAGAAGAAGAACTAAAATGGAGCAGAAAGCCTCCCAGATCTTCATCACAATGTTATGTTGTTATGTTTTGTCTAAAAAGAAGAATGAAGACAGATTTTCATTCCTTTGACACTTCTATGTGAATATATTATGTGCCTGTTTATGGAAAAAACCACATTTTTTAGAAATAACATCAAACATTTACAAACCTCATAAATTCCTTTGACTTTGAGTCTGGAGTTAAATAAAAGTAATTGTCTTTCAAATAATGTTTCCCTACATCTTTATAATGACTTCCAGAGGAATGTCCATTAGCAACAAGGCTGAAAATTAACAGTCACAATTATTTTGATCACAGTCTGTGTCTCCATAGTGCTGTATTATCATAATGTCTTTGGGTGACTGAGTAACATTGGATATTCACTGGACTGTTTCCATTCAATTTAGTCTTGGATCACTAAGTCCACGGTTTCAAGCAACAGAATGCCTCACTGAGCACAATACATGTCCTTTCACATCTGGACTGTTCCCTTGAATCTGGCCCGGGTCTAAAGCTGCTGCTGGTTATCACCTGACATATATCTCATGGCCTTTGTGAAGTGCTGCAGCTCCTCACTATAATCCTAACATGGATCAATGACAACACTGTAACTTCCAGTTAGAACTGGCAGCCTAATAACCATCCCAGTGGAGAAATCTGCTGTTTGAAGCAAAGTCTGCACTGAAGAGCTGCTCCATGGTGTGAAAACTTAGGCACACTTAGGACTGTGCGATGGAAAGTGCAGAGTATACATGGTCTGTGTGTACCCTGTGCAGAAAGAGGGCCCAGCATGCTGCAATCTTCACCGTGTACCACCTTTCAGAGACTGTAAAAAGAAAAGTCTTTTCCATGCAATTCTTCGCAGTTTTATTCAGGGTTTTTCAAAAGAATTCATGTTCTTTGCTAAAGGCAAGTTTAAGTTAACCATAGATGATGAACACTACTTCAGTAGATAGAAACTTTTATTATTCAACAAAATGTCTGCACACCTTCCCGAGAAGAGCTTGTATGCCCAAAAGCTCATCTGCTTTTTCCCCAATGTAATGAATTATTCTAATAAAATGCATTGTCTTTCCTGTAACCTTGCCTTTCATGTATAAAAACGTTCACATCAGCTTTAGCACTGTAAGTTCCCTCTTGTCTGTTGGCCCCCACCCTCTGGTATGGGAGGAGTGAAAATCCACTGAACAGATCAGTGGTAGGGAAGTACAGAAAATATGTGAAAAAACTTTGGCAGAAATGGAGGAGCATATGTTTTCTCCTCATCTCCACCTGCTCCTCAGCCCACTCACTGTTAATAGCTCAGGGTAGGAAAGGAGTGAGTCTCCGCTGACAACTAGGTTACATCTGCAAAAATCTGATCAATATACTACCAATACTTCTATGGCCATTATCCTGGTTCCAGCTGGGATTAAGCTAATTTTCATTTTAGTAGCCAGTACAGAGCTGTTTTGGATTTAGTATGAGAATAATATTGATATCACACTAATGGTTTAGTTGTTGCTAACTCATGCTTCCTCTAAGTCAAGGACTCCAGGCTCCCTGCTCTGCCTGTGAGGAGGTGCACAAGAAGCTGGGAGGGAGCAGAACCGGGACAGCTGACCCAAACTGGCCAAAGGGATATTCCACACCAGAGAACATCCTGCTGAGCATATAAAGCTGCAAGAAGGAAGAGGGAGAACCGTTGTGTTTAGGATGGCATTCCCCAGTAATTCCTTGGTCTTCCCAAGGAGCTGTTATACGTGATGGACCCCACTGCCCTGGACGTGGCTGAACACCCACCTGGGAAGTGGTGAATGAACTCCTTGTTCTGCTTTGCTTGTGCACACGGCTTTTTCTTCACCCATTAACCTGTCTTCAGCTCAGCCCAGGAGTTTTCTAAGGGAATTGGCTGTGTAGGGCTTAGGTGCCAGCTGGAGTTAAATCACAACGGGCATAGAAGTGCATATGTCAGGATATTTTTTTGAATTGGACTTTCTTCTCCTGATAAAAGTTGACTTGGTATCAAACTTCCTGTGTCCTTTGCCCGAGCAATGCTTTCATGTTAGTTTGCAAAGAAGAAACTTCACTTGGTGTTAGTAAACTCCTTATTTTGTCTTATTCAGCCCTGACTAGGACTTCTTAGTAGAAATGTATTTAATTCATTTTTCTAAGTCTCTGCTAGTTAGAAGAATAAAAAATACTACAGCTCATTAAGTTTTCAAAATATTATCAGCATGTAATCACTATGAAACAAAATGTGTGTGTTTTAATCAGTGACATTTCTCCTGGTTGGTTCTAATTATCAGAAGTAACCCTGTTTGTAAATTCACACCAAATCATAAACCCAAAGAAAACCTTTCATTTATCACAAGGAACTACCATCAATTCACTAATGATGAATTTGAAGAGGGAAAGCAAACATTCTGCAATCGGTTTCTTGTAATGCTCACTTAGTTCTGTCTAATGGTTATGGCTCAGAAGTAAAGGAAGTTTACAGTTGAGCACAAGTAAACTTCGACTAGGAGAAAACTGGATCAAAAACCTATTTTTTTGCCTATCTTGGAAATAAAAATTTCAGACTTTTTAACAGGAAATGAGGAAATATGCAAGCTTTTTTACTCTCCTAAACAACATTTTGTTTTTGCACGTACTGATATGCAAGAAATTTCAGCCTCCTTTACAGCTGCACGCACAGTGCTAGAGACAGAGGAGGTATTCATTCTGTTGCATTATAATTACAAAGGTATCCTCATTTGTATCATATTGTGATGTTAGGCTGGTCTCAAAGCTGTTCAAACTCCCTTATCTCCTCCTCATCAGATTAAATACTTGTGCTGGAGGAATGGACCTTGCTGGTAAATCAAAGAATGTTCATTCACATTTTTTCAGCCCTCTGGCACACAGTGCTGTCTCAGCTGATTTGGAGGATTACCATTTGCTTGGATTCTTTTCCTCACAGAGAATATTGCTCAAATACAGCCCTAGGAAGGGAATTTATCAGCAACCTTCTGATCCAGTGTAGTGGGTTGACCCTGAGTGGATTCTTGGAACCCTAAAGCCTCTCTATCACTCCCCTCTGCAGCTGCATGCAGGAGAGAAAAAACAAAAAAGGGTTCATGGTTGAGATGGTTGAGTCCTTATCTCATGGTTGAGATAAGGACTGGGAAAGAGATCCCTCACCAGATGCCATCATGGGAAAAACAGGCTCTAATTAGAGATATTAATTGACTTTATTACTAACACAAGAGAGCAGGATGATGAGACGTAAAATTAAACCTTAAAAACACCTTCCTCCCACCCCTCCCTCCTTCCCAGCTCTACCTCCTACCCCCAGTGGTGCAAGGAGGCAGGGAATGGGGGTTATGGTCAGCTCCTCACCCATGACTTCTCCTGCTGCTCAGGGAGAGGAGTCACTCCCTTGCTGCACGTGGGGTCCCTCCCACAGGAGACAGTCCTCCCAAAACTTCTCCAAAGTGAGACCATCCCATGGGCAACAGTTCTGCCAAAACTTCTCCAATGTGAGACCATCCCATGGGCAACCGTCCTCCCAAAACTGCTGCAATGCCCTTGCTGGCTGCAGAGCTGTTCCTCTCACACATTCTCACCCCACTGTTCTCTGGCCACAACTGCATAATAACTTTTTTCTCTCTTCTCAAATCTGTTCTCCCAGAGATGTTGCCACCATTTCGAACTGGCCAGCCCTGGCCAGCAGCACATCTGTCTTTGGAGCTGCCAGGATTGGCTCTGCTGGACACTGAGGAAGCCTCCAGCAGCTGCTCACAGAAGCCACCCCTGCAGCCCCCACCCTACCAAAGCTAGGCCATGCAAAGCAAATAAATCCAGAACAGGAAAGCCTGAACAATACAAAAACACTTCCTCCTGAGTGCAGTACTGGGGAAAGAACCAATACCATTACCTGTCACTGGGCTTTTCAAATGACAATGACAAAGCTGTGTGGAACAAATGTTTGTGGTGGAACTTCTAAAAATCTCTGCATTGAGCCAACTGGCTCTGCATTAAGCCAATTTTTCTTCCAAAAAGTTATGCATTTTATTGCCAGCTCTAAAAGAAGAGAGCAACACTGCAGGCAGAGGCTGTAGAATAATGTTGTTATTGCTCCTACCAATCGTGTTCTGTGTCAAGGCCCTACAGGGCTGTCTTTCTCTGGAGCTCCGGAGGGTCACAGATACGTCCAGAATGCCTTCCAAATTTGTCATGGATATCCTGGATGCTCTGCTGCTTGCGAGATATACTCCACTGCCATCTGGCAAGGAGTCTGAGGTTTTTAAATGAGCATTTGCTTCAAGATCTGATGAAGACAAAATTTAACCAAAAAAACCCCCTAAAAACCCAGTTGCTTAATAAGATTCATTTGTATTCTTTTAAGAAAATTTGTATTCTTTTATTTTGCTTTAGTGGGGAGAGACTGATAGAAAGGATTTCTTTAGAAAGTTTTTTCCCTCTAGAAGACATTCTTTTTTTAAATTTGTGACTGATTTAAAGGACAGAGGTTGCAGATACTTTAAATTCAACTTGCTGATTACCCTTCTTATGCAGATTGTGAGGATTAGAAGAAATCATTTGGTGAAAATGAGGTTTAAAACAATATTAATGACACGGGCTTTTCAATAGCTGCAAAACTTTTGTCAGTTATTCTCTAAATATCACATTTTCTTTAATTATAGCTCACACTGCAGCGCTTCAGCCACCATTTAATAGAAATGGGAATGCAATAGATGACAATAGATATTCCAGAGTTCTTTGAGGTGGAAGAATCCATAGAAAGATGAGGAGCTTTGTCTCATATGGGAGCAAACATACTTCGCTTGGAGAAAGGATATAAACATGGAAGAAATAGGGACACACTCTCCTCCCTGCTCCAGGACAGGAAAAGATCGACAGGACAAGAAGGAGCAGCTTGGAACTGCAGCATGGAAACTGCAGATGGCCATCAGGTGGTGCCTCTGCCCTCCAAAGAGCTGAAGGACTGGAAGAGACCAGCAGAAAAGCCTGAGGAGTCTCTACAGTCCCACCACAGGATCCACTTTCTTCCACCAATAACCTATCATTGTGCCTGCAGTAACAGTTGGCAAAAAGACTGGCAAAAAGATGCCAAAGATATTATAATTCTGACTGTTTTTATGGGGGTCAAATAGAGTTCCTGTAGTAAGAGAAAAGCTACTAATGTATAGCAAGACCCAGAAACATGAACCATTGGAAGTTCTCTTCACCTGTTTTCATGCTATTGTACTTCTGCTGGGTTTGGTTTAGGGTACAGTCTTTCAAAGCAAGGCTTCCTGAAGATCTGATAAACCCTTCATGAAGGCTTTTCCTGTATACTTAGTTATGACTTCAGAATTAAAGCATCGCATGAAAGTTAAATGGGATGGCTACCTGTGAAAGCTGCCACAGGCATCCTTTGAACTACTTTTTAATGTGCAGTGCCCTTGCTGCCCTTGTCACTGCACCCGAAGTTCAGTGTTTTCCTGTAATTTCTTAATTGTCTTCCCCATCACCTCTAGTTCATTCACTTTTGGATATACACATGTACCATATCCATGGATAGATCTATCTATCTATCTATCTATATGCATCTTTACACACACATGTATTTACATCCAGGAGTAGAAGGGTTCATAGGTGCCCACAATATTTGTTGGCCCACACCCCCACAGCTTTTGAGCCAGTTGCTCAGAGTAGATTGGACAAGCAAACCTGACGGTAAAAGATAAAGTCTCTAAATAGAATATTTCTACAATATTATGTGAAAATTAATAGCCTGATAGAACACTTCCAGTAAAGAAAGGCTAAGGGTGCACAAATGTTTATTAGGTTCCAGAAAATCATTTAGGATAAATGCTTATAACTGTGGAAAACCTTCAGCTGGATGCCAATGAACTCAACCATAAGATAAAATCTCCTATAAATCAAGCTTCGGCAGCTCTACTGCTCATAGCAGTATTTACTATTGTCTACTTTAAAATATTTAATATTTTTTATACTTAGTAAATTATCCAACTTGTCTTTTTCTGGCTGTCTCTCTAGGAACTGATTTATTTTTTTCAAAATTTGCTCACCTTTGTCTACACGTGTAGGGAAAAAGAACTTTAATAACAAAAGTATATCTTTTTTTCTTGGAGGTGTCATAAAGCGAAAGATTGCTTAAATTTCTTGATGATCAGACTAAAGCAGTGCTCTTCCAACAGGGCAGCAGTCCTAAAGGCCAATGAAGAGTGTAGTGTGCTTTTTCTACACATTGCCTGAAAATCCCCCCACTCCATGGTCATGCCTTCCAGCCTGAGCAGAGAAAGGTTATTGAGCTTTGGCACAAAAGTGAGTAAAGTCATATTAAAAGTCAGTTGGTGTAACAAGTGAGACAACAGTAGGTTCTCAAAAAAATATATTTTTACCTTTTCTTGATATGGCTTTAGTTAATTTTCAGCTTTTGAAATAATTACAAGGGTGTCTGACTAGATATTGGAGCTTGTTTTGTAAGTAGTTCTAGTTAAGTCAGAGCACATCCAGGGAGTCATTTATTCAGTTCAGCCAGATCAGACCCTGATCAGGCCTCTACTGTAAACAGGCTATGAAGCTGCAGAATTTAATGCATTCAAAGTATCAGGGTCAGAAGAATGTGTATTGCTATTCATTGTTGTTGATACAATAAATGAATGTAATGAAGTTCCTGAATGTTTAGAGACAGGGTTTTACGTTAAACATTTTTCTTTTTGCTTAGATATTGAAAACAATCAACTAAAAATAAAGGCATGTGACATACAGCATTTTCTTCTGTCATTTGAAAAAATGAGAATTTACATTTAATTATATAGACACATATCATATTGTATTTTTTAAATAATCACGTACAACTTAATCTAAATTAGACTTCCATTTTCTAAACACTTTTGAGAAGCCAAAAGCAGTCAAATAGTCAGGAAAAACACCTGGAAGATGAGCTTTACTGATCAGAGGATTAAGGCAGAGTTGAATTGCTCCCTTTGTGAAATAACAGCCTTGGTTCTCTAAAAACACAGATTGCTGTTTGCTACTAATGGGTGCCTTGTGTAGCATTACAGCAAATTGCTTTCCTTGATGGCATAAACTGAATACACAGCAAACATGAGCACTTAGTTAAAATGTTAGCACATCCAGAGTCGCTAAAGGAAAATAACTGTTTTCCAGAGCAGGGTTTAGGATGATCAGAACTGAAGGATTTCTGTTTTAGGGGACTTGTGTCATCTAAAACAAGACGCAGCCCCAGGTTTTGTGTGGCCATGCTGCTTGCACCGTGGCAGGAGGAACTGACCCTTGGCAGGGTCAGCGTGTCCCAGTGGAAATCCAGGCAGCTCCAGCCTTTGCCTGAGCTTGGCTTTCCAGGTTTTTGTAATTTGCTTCTTCACAAGGATAAATCTCTAGATGCAGTTGATACAGTTTGTGTCTGTGATTTGTTTCAAATAAGAAAGGCAATCCTTCACCAACTCACAAGAAAAAAGAACTGTTTTGCTTACTGTGTATCTCAGTATAAACAAATCCAAGCAAGGCTGTGCATGAAAACACCATAACAGCTTCTCAGATCTGAGGTGTTATTTATAAAGTAAGTGACAGAACACTGTAGCTGTCCTACTGCAAATAATTTAAATAAAAAGAGACCCAGAACATATTTGGAATCTTCCAGTGAAAAATAGTACATTTTTTGGCACCTTGAACTGGATTAAATAAGGTCCAAATAGTTTACCTCACCCTGTAAATAATTTCCTAATGGAAGTGACACAGATTAAAACTCTTTCATAGAATAAATCAGTATCACTCTGGTAGATATAACAGTGCAATAATTTATCTAATAATCTGGGCCTGCAATTTATTCCAAACATATGCAGTACTCTGCCTTGATGGCCAACAATAGAACAACCAAGATTTCTCAGTCCATCCACTTTGGATAGAATTCTGCAGCCAAGTATGTTCACAGCCTCACACCCAGCAGCCAGTTTCCCCTTAAACCATTTACAGGCCAAATAATTTTCTCAAATATTAGGTCAACGCTAGAGCATTTGACATGTTTTGGTTTTTCTCAGGATTCTACTTGAACTTAATGACCAAAATATGAAAATATTTTTATCAGTTGATCTCACTTTGTAAAAGGTTATAACTTATCCTTCTTCCCTGACCACTCCATAAGGTTTTGGTAATGAAACCATTAAACTATTACTATCCTACTCTTCCCTGCCAGCTCCCTCAGCAGTGATTAATCTCCACTGACTGAGGAGCATAAAGGTGTTTTTATCACCATTTTCCCCCTGCATTATAATAATTATATAGCAAAAAAAAAAAAAAAAAAAAAAAAAAAAAAAAGGCACCAGAGAAACTCTTTAGGTAGGAGAAAATTTAA
>WBMY01002312.1:129571-214735 GCA_013397315.1 Donacobius atricapilla | reverse complement strand
TGAGAACTTCTATATCCAGTTCAATGCCAGATCTTCTTATCTGGTTGTATTTAGAGAGAAAAAAAAAAATCTTGGTTTCTGTAATTCCCTGTAAAAGTGTGAGGTTGTAAGTTTCAGAAGTTATTTGGAGCCACAGAAGAATTTGCAGAATCTTCTCTGGAGATAAATGCTTTAACTGAGTGATATTGAGTGTTTAAGAGAACTTACATGAGTGGTACAATAAGCACTTTCCCCCTATGCTATTACCTTCAGCATGGAAGAATTTCCTCAAAGTCTGGCCTACACTGCACAGGTTTATTGCCAGAAACCTCCTTTTGTCACAAATCTATGAACACAAACATAATGTCAGCCAGCAAAAGCCAGTTTTTGTCTTGTCCAATCAAATCTACTTTCCCAAACAGCAGAATTCTCTCAGCCAACACACAATCACTAAATATCCTGCTGATAGAACGACATCGTCTCCAGTGTTGTTTTACAAACATTTCCAGCTTCTATTTGCAGCCAGAGTCAATCTTCTGAATCCCATCCCAGAGGAGCTTTCAAACAACTCCAGCACTAATTTCTGATCCATTGAATATAACAATATTCATCAGTTGTCATGGAATAGTTCACATCGAAAATCAGACAGAATTTTTATTCAAGTAATTTTGTAGCTAGTTTTAAAAAGTTTCAAACAGTGGATGTCATCTCTTCCAGTTACAAAACCATCCAATGAGCCTGGATTTTGTCAGTGAAACAGACAAGTGTGCACAGAACAGAGCAAAACCCTAAAGTCTGTTATATTTGGGGTTTTGTAATGGGTGTAGTGTAGCCCCTTGACACAGAAAAAGGTATCATAAAGGAAAAAAACCTTGTTGGTCCATTTGATGCCAGGAACTGTTCCCATGCCATTGTCCGCCCACAAATATTTACGTGGAAGAACTGCTTAACCAAAACTGAGGGAATTTTTCATTGAAAGACTGAAGTTAAAAGTTATCTGTGAAAATTGAAATAATTTTATTTTCTTCTGCAGAAAACATTAAAAACTATAATTTAGAAATATGTGATAAACATTCTTTCCCAGACAGATTTACTACAAAACCGGTTTTGGGATTTTGCGTCCAGACATCAGAGAGGAAAAAGAAATGGAGATGAACAGAATCAAGGCGCCATCGCGTGGTGAATCTTGTACTCACACTGCCCTCATCTCTAAAAATAGTCATTATTGTCATTTCATACCTCTGTGGTAAATTGAATAACATCCTTGTCATTGCTTTTTAAGAAAAAAAAACTGTTAAGATTTTTTGTGTGTAAAATAATTTGTGTGCTTACAACCCAAGACTGCTTTCCAAGTACTTTTGTTTTGAGGGGATGAAATTCCAACAACATACTGGCTACACGTTGTTAAAACTCCTCAGTTTTAATTTGGAAAGCCATATAAAAATTATCCATCTCCATTTTCACTGGAAGAATTCATAAAGGATATACAAGCATGTGTGGGTGATAGTTGCTATCACTGCTTGGAGAGAGGGGGAAGCAGGCTGCATTACAGAATGGCAGGAACAGCAGCATAAGAGTTGAACCAGAAACCTCTAGGATTAAAAGCCTAAACGTTTTTAGTCTAAACTGAGACTCTGTACTGATCCTCATTCATCAACATATTTTATACCTCATCTTTGGGAACTAATTTGTCCAGCAGATCTGAATGCTGCAAATCCTATGTCAGGTTCCATTTATGTAATATAATGACCAAGGATTGAAAAATATATTCAAAACTAAAAGAATTAATTGCTACAGTCTGAGCTTAGAAATTCAACAATGGACAGAGATTGTTGAGATAACTTGCAGTCTTCAGACTACACGAAGAAAGTGCGCAGCACACACCAATATTATTTAATTATATATGCATATGGCTCAAAAAATTAATGATTCAGGTTTTACTAGAAATGGGAAAACAAAAGAAATAGTGCTTGTATGACACCTGTACATATAAATGTATTGTTACATTTGCCTCTGGCGGTATGTTATTTATGTGTGATTATTGTAAAAGAGCAAGGAAAAAATTTAATATAGCTTTCATCATGGCCTATTCTCATACATAAACAACTTGTTTCCAGGTTATTGCAAAGAAAAAGCTTTTGATACAAAGACACACATTCAGTGCTGAAGAAATGCCACAGTGTGCTTCTCGTTTTCTGAACACAGTGCAAACTCAGAAACCACATAACTATGCAGCTCCAATCATAAATACAAAGGGGTTTGACCTTTCCTAGAAAAAACCCTACACCCCTACATATTACACTGCTGTAAACAAATTTAAAAATAATAATAGATCTAAAAAAAAAAGTTCCAAACCTGTTGACAAAGCCACCTTCCATTTGACAGGCATATCTCGAGAGAATAGTGTTGGATTAGGGGCACATTTGGGGTTTCCAGAAGGTTCTTCTGACACCCTGTGTAAATTACCCCACCCTGAAACCAAGACATAGGAGCAGGGTTTGGTTTTCTGTGCCTAGCACACCACAAAGCTGACCTGCATTTGAGCCCACAGGGAAATGACTGCTATCAAATGATAAAGACAAAAGACTTTGAGCCTAAGCAGTGGGATCTTAGTGACAACAGTGACATCTGTGCTTTAAACCCAGCCCCCTTTCCTTTGTTTGTTGATGAAATGCACAAGTGGAAGGCACTGTCTGGTATCACTGCACTGCCACAAAAGCAGTTTTTACATCATTGCTGTTCCTTTGAGACAGACACCGGTGTAGGCTGTTTGGACAGGATATTGGGATACTTGGATTCTGGATTGTTCTGGACATTGTACAGATGTTACAACAGGAGCTGAAGCCTCACCTCTGCATCTGGAAAATGCAAAACAGCCAGATCAAGAGAAAACGACCGAATTCCTTCCTTCACAAGCCACAGTCAATTATCAAAGACTGGCCACGAACTTTTCAAACTTTTCATGCTGACTCAGTGTCCATAGTGCTGCTCTTAAATGTCCTTTTATTACCACTTTGTATCTGGATAAAAAATAACTCTATGTCAATTTTTCCTAACTTTAATAGAAAACAAACACAGTGTTCTCAGTTTTCCAGGGTGCTGGCAACCCATGATATTCAACAAAAAATTTTTGCAAGCTTATCGAAAATCCGATGCTGAATCATTTCCCAAGAATGTCCAACTCCATAGTCAGCGATAAGTTAATAATATATAATAGCAAATAAAATGGAAATCACAGAATCTCTCTGTCCTGAAGTCAATGTCATTACAGAAATTTTTAAGTAGTTACTGGACTGATACTCCTCAGACAAGAAGAAATCATTTATAGGTTTTCTAGTTCATGTTATCTCAAGACTATATTCAGGGCAAACTAAACTGCTCACTGAATCAGATCTTAGGAACAGTTTGGCAGGTTCGAAGATGAGCAGAGAAAATGGAATAAGTTTATCTGAAGCCTCGAAACTCCACAAAAGAACATTAGCACCAACATTCGACTATAGTGGAAGGCATAGTACATCTGATAAAGAAAGAAATTACAAGCTCCAAACTTGGAATACCTGAGAGGATATAAACTGCTGCCTTCTGAACCACTTCTGTGGTTTAAGGCCTTTTGCCACCAATCTTAATGGAAATGGAATCTGCCAGAATTGGAACTGTGGCCTCCAGAAAATAAAACAAGAAGCAAGTGTTAATAAATCAGGAGCACTAACAGGTCAGTCAGGATGGTTCTTGCTAAGTGATTACATGAGTAACATAAAGATAGCACTTATCTAATGAATCAAATGTGCCCAAAGAAGCTGTAGCACAGGAGGTCAAGAACGGGAGTCTTTATATTATGTACAACACTTTGGTCTCTCTTACTGACAACCGTTTTTTTCTCAGAGTTGCCTGTTTAAAGACATCTCTTTCCTTGTTATTAGTATGTGGGTATCACATACTATGGTGCTATTGCAAGTAATACTTTATATTTTCTCTTTAAATTAAATCCATATCAGATGATGCTGAAAGTACTGCTGGTTATCCTGTTGCTGATTTTAAAACCCTTTAAAAAATAGTAAACCTTTCTGCTGAAATTTGAAACCAGTCTGAAATAAGTTATTTTGTTGAGATGAAGACACCTAGCACAAAACATCCATATCCACGTGGCTGAAGTTAGGCAGAATTGTGAGTAGAAAAGGCAGGCCAGTAATGAAAGCGTCAGGCAATACTATTTTAGATGACACCAAATACAAAACTTCCAATCCCTCCTTTACTTACTGCAGTATGTTGTTCCTCTGCATGCATTACGCACATGATTGTATTTGAAGGAACAACCATTTTTGGAAACAATCGTTTTATGCACCATCAGGCTGCTACTGGCAGATTGCAGGTTATGGGATTACATTTTTTCTAATCTGAACTCTAGTCTTTTGACAGTTCTTATTTCTTTACTGGCATTTTAATTCCTCATTATTCTAGTCAGGTTAATGTTTGGTACACAGGTCAGGATTGCATCCAAGGCTGGGATGTTTCCAAGAGAGTAAGAGACAGGCTTATTCAGACTGCAGGAGATAAAGTGCATTCCACACTGCTGATGTGTCCCTGAGCCACCAAAGAGTGAAATCATTACTAGGGAGGCTTTAATTCAGATTTACAGCGGGGCTTGTCTCACAGCTCTGCCACCTACATGTCAATAACACCTTCCCTTTAAACCCACCATGTTCCATCAATCTTCACTGTCTGCCAAGTTAAGGCTGCAAAGAGTTTTGCTTCAGTTCACTGCACTGCAAGTATTAACTCCTGGCAATCAGCAGCACAGCACATTAATTTCACATGTAAAATAAACACTTCACAATACTCTACAGCTGACCTGAAGAGGTACGTGCCTCTGTTTCTCCTAAAAGCAAGGACCTTATGAAAACAGTACAGCACTCCAGGTTACAGGGCAGCTCACAGGCACTTAGGGAATTGGTAAACCATCAAAAGCAGCTCAGTTAGCCAAGCCCCGAGGCACTGGGGAGCTGAGCCCCAGGTGAAATGCAGAGATCCCAGGAGGTGCCACAGAACCCCTTGAGGAGAACCAGCAGTGCCTGAAGCCAGGAGAAAGAATTGGCCTCCTGGGTAGATCAATCAGGGCAAAGAAACCCTGGACCCCAGGACTGAGCTGCCTACTGTAGCAAGCAGCAGCACACGTTGTATTTATTGCACATAATTATTACATGTAGTATATATACATTACATTCTACTTGTTATATCTATTATTATATTAATAATAAATTGGTTTATTATTTATTTTTTGGTATGACTCTACCTGACAGCATTTCACAGCTTAATAGGAATTTTCACACATATGGGATGTGCCACATAGATATGACTCTTATTTCCAGACCTCTGGTCTTTACTTGAGAGAAAAAGAAAGTGGACTGGTATTTTATTGTTAAAACACCAGGTAAAATTCATTTGGTACCCTAAGGATAAACTATAGATGCTTGTGCTTGATATCCCAATCTGCTTTAATTTTTTTCTCTGAAATAATGATACTGTACTCTTTTTTTTTTTAACCTTAAAATGCTATATCCTACTTCCAAGAAAACTTTTTATTGCCAAACAAATTCAAAACCTGCCAATAATTTTATAGCCAAAAGAATTAAAACTGAAATCTCAGAAAAGTAAGGTTGAGTGGATTTGCTCTCCTGAGAGACAATTATTTGGGTAAGAAAAAAAGGTCTTTTTTAATGCTTTGCATTGAGAATTTTCAAGAGGTTTAGAAGTAGCTTTGCACCTACAGGAAACGTGTCCTACAACACCCTCTAACCAGCTCCTCTATTATGCACTTATAGACACACCTATATCCACACTTACAGAAATGTTGGCTGTGTTCCTAACAAGAAGGAAGTTGAGGAATGGCCGTTCACACTGCACTGAAAACGTTCTGTACAGCTTTATTCTGCTTCTTGAAGAAAGCCAGGCCTGCGGTTGCACTCTTCTCATCTGCAGCCATCTCATCATTTCACCACATCATCCACTCCTCTCCCCTTTCCCTGTCTGTGGTCTATAGGATACCTGGTAACTACAGGAGACAGGCCAACTCAGGTTTGTGCCCTTTCTCCAGAGTAAAGAAAATGCCAGATTTCTTCTAGGCCTGGGAGGAAAGAGCCAAGTGCCCAGCCCAGGTGTGCTGCTCCAGGTAAGCTGCAGCAGGTGTTCCTGCAGAGCCAAGCAGGCCAAGGTGAGTAAGGAGCACTGGGGAACTTCAGGGCAATGCCCACAAGGAACAGGGCTACCTCTCTTTCACTGCTCTGCAATAAAACACGGGGTTGGGGTTTTTTTACATGAACAGTATCTTTCAGTGAGCAAGCATAGGAATAGCTGTTGAGTTACACAAAAAGCTTGAAGCAGAGATTTTGTTCTCATGTTCCCTGTACTGAAAGGCTTCTCAGAGACACACCATGGTTCCAGCTGTTTTGTATGCAGGCTCTGCTGAAACAGTGGCCAGTACAGGATACATAGGAAACCACATGAAAAGCAAACAAATATATTCCCTCTGTATACCCATTTAATTTCCACGATGGATCATGGTTTGGACTCAGAACTCATACCCAGCTAGTATACTTTCCTCCAACAACTTGTGAGGGATAGTTCTTACTTTGAATTTATTGCTTCTTTTCATTTCTTCTTTCCTCCTGTAAGGCCAGTCTTGGCTTATACCCTGCGCTTTTTCTCTCCCTCTTAGCTTTTCTATTACTACACCTTCCCAGGTGAAGCTAACAGCAAAATAATTTCTTCCTTTCTCTGCTGTTATTTTCTTGGCTAACAAATTCTATAGCTTGAACTTTCCCTTACTTTGCTGATCATCTTTAATTGCCCGGCAACAGTCTCATATCTCTCTGGACAGGACTTTGCTGAGTTTTTCAAGGAAAAACACCCAGTGTGTGCTGTATATCCCCCACTACCTACATTCTCTATTATGTCATTTTCCTCTACATCTCTTCTTTCAGTGCTCCACCTTAGCCATCCAAAAATCATGAACTACACTCAAAATTCATAAATTTTTCTCAAATCATTCCTTTTAGGCAAGGTTATCCAGATTCTGCATCTTCAAATTCTGCACTCAAACATTTTAAGTGTTATTCATTACATTGTAGAATCATCACTGTAATGAATTCAAAATAGAAAGCAAGACTTAAAGAAAGCCAAAAGTCTAAACTCATCCATAGCAGTTGGCAATATTGTGCCCCATTTCTTGCTTCAGGCATTTCTCTTCTCACTTTTCATCAAATTTGTGGGATTTTTTAAAGATTTAATTATAAGTCTTTTCCCTCTCAGAGTGAAAATGACAAGGATTGCAGTAACTGTTCTGTCTCTCTTGCTTTTGTTTGTGTATATCCTTCAGACTGTAAACACTCCAGCCGGTGTAATCCTTCCTGCAGTGTTGTGGGATAGAGGACACAGGGCTCCTAATCACCAGCAGAACACTTATAATGATAGGAGAACTTTTTTTTATGGGATCTCAATGAATATAAATAGCCTCTGTGTTATTCCTCTCTTTTACACAACGAAATGGAGGGGATGCAATTTTTAGAGATGGAACTTCAGTCTGGTAGCAGGGGTAGGAGAAATTCCCTCAAGAGCGGTTCCTCATGCTCTGGTGCTTCCCAAACCCTCACATCCCCCATGCTTCTCTTAGATGCTGTTTGGAGTTGCAGCATTTATATCTGGCAAAATGATACGGAAAAGTGTCGCATTGCCTGTCTTAGGGTCTGCAGGACTGACCAGGCTCATGAGTTTGTCTTCGAGAGAGATGGACACGCCGGGTTCCCTGCCAGGTCACCCCAGAGCGCTGTGACCAGAGTCCTGTCCCCTCAGCAGGGTCACCATGGTGCGCACGAGACTGCACTGAGGGGACAGGACCAGGCACACCTGGGCACACCTGGAGATCGTCATGACGTCCTCTCACCGAGGGGTCCAGGGCCACCACATCCTCTCATTGAGGGGACTCAGTCTGGGACACCAAGGGGACACAATCTGGGGCACCATTGTATAAAAAAAGACATTCAGCTATTCCTTAGTGTCCAAAGGAGGCCACGAGGATGGTGAACGAGGGGATGAGTGAGTGAGTGAGTGAGTGAGTGGTGAATGAGTGGTTCAGGACACTTGGTCTGTTCAGCCTGCTGGAGACTGAGGGGAGAGCTCATAGCAATCTCCAGCATCCTCATGAGGGGAAGAGAGGGGCCAGGACCAATCTCTGTCTGTGGCGACAGTGATGGGACCCGAGGGAAAGCAGAACTGCGTCAGGAGTGGCTGAGGCTGGATATCAGGAAAAAGTTGTTCACACAGAGGCTGGGCACTGAACAGGCTCCGCAGGGCAGTGGACACAGCACCAAGCTGATAGGGTTCTGGAAGTGTTTGGAAAACACTGTCAGACACACGGAGTGATGCTCGGGGCGTGGTGTGGATTGCCGGGGCTGGGTACGCTCTCAGACCCACGGTGTGGTGTGCGGGGCTGGGTTCCATGGTCCCCGTGGGGCCCTTCCCACTCTGTGACTCCACGGCTCCGAGCCCACCCCGCGCCTGAGGCACCGCGCGCCGACTACAACTCCCACCTTGCCCCGCGCCGCGCGGCCCGGCGCCACCGACTACATATCCCAGCATTCCACGGGGGCGCCTCGCTCTCGCGAGACTGAGGGGCGCCCCGGCGGCGCTGTCGCGAGAGCGGCGGGCCCGGAAGTTCCACGTCGGAGATCGGTCCGAGCCCGGGCGGCGGGGCCGGAGCGGGGCCGGGGCAGCGCCTGGGGTCACCGGGGCGGCACTTCGGCACCGGGCGGCACCTCGGCACAGCGGGGCCATGGTAAGCGACAGGCGGGGCCCGCAGGGGACCATGCCAGCAGGCCACAGCGATCGGTGGACCGAGGGCAGGAGGGGCCGGGGCCGGGCCCGGGCGCGGTGCTGCCTGTGGGTGTTCCTCAGCCCCCCGAGCGGCTGTACCGCGGGTCGGGGTCCGTGTCGCACTCACCCCTCGGACAGGCCATGCCCGGCCCACGGGAGCTGCAGATCTCAGAGGTTCCAGGGTTAAGCACGGAATGAATCAAGTGTAGCTGTGCTTGTCTTCCTGGTGTTTGTAGCAGCAGAAATGAATTAATCTCTGCGTCCCATGTCATGTCTGTGGTACAGGTGCTACATGATAACCAGGTATTTTTTTCTCTTCTTATGTCTTACTTAGGTAACTGCAGGTTTAATTAAATGTGCATCGTTCTTTGATCAGCTGTTGTCCACTAAGTTCTCTGAGATAAAAGCAGCGTTAAATGATCGCAAATGAGTGTCTAAATGAATTCACAATGCCTCGAATATGTTAGAAAATCGCTTTGCTAGACTTCATGCCTTTTAAATACTCTGGCTTTACATTGCCAGTGATGAAAGTGGAAGGTCAGACCCTTCTTTGTAAGGGAAAGACTTTTCCCTCCTCTCAGTTTCTACAAGACAGTGTTCTATTCTAAAACATAATTTTGGAATTAGGTATGGAAGTAAATTTAAAATGGGCAAATGTTGGACTCTATTGTGGTAACTGACTTCTTTCTAGTGTGTCAAATGAAATAGCAGAAAGATTAATTTTGTAATGTTTGTATTAGGAGCAAGTTTGCTTTGCTTTGCTTTCGTAGTTTAGGGACACCAGGAAGATGTGCAGGGTATTTTGGGGGGGAGGCGCTTTTTGAGTCTGCTGGAGATACTTTTTACAGTATGAAGAAATTCTGAATTTCACAGAATTAAATTAAACAGAGCCGTTGCCATTGGTGGGGATGTGATGTTTCCTACAAAAACAGATACACAGATGGATAGGAAAGAGTAGTAACCTTCTGTCTCCTGAACAGGAGGATTGGATCCTTTTAGTCTAAGAGTAAACTGCAGCTTTCCTTTTGCCCTGTGTGTGGCAGTTTGCTGTTAAGTCACGTGGTCTTGCCCGTTGTCTCCCGCAGCCTCTGCGACTGGACATCAAGCGGAAGCTGACCGCCCGCTCTGACCGTGTGAAGAGCGTGGACCTGCATCCCACGGAGCCATGGATGCTGGCCAGCCTCTACAACGGCAGTGTCTGTGTTTGGAACCACGAAACACAGGTGATGGCTGAGCTCTGCCTCGCTGGGAAGTGTTCACAGCTGACACGTGTATCTGGTGTTGGCAAACTGAATTGGTGCAGAACCTTCAGCCACTGCTGCAACCTGACTGTGCTCTCCTTTGGCTGAGTACAAGAGTCACTGGATCAGTAGACAAGGAAGTGACATATTGGACACTGTTGAGAAAGTAGAAAGAGCTGGTTTCAATATTGTATTTTCTCCAGTGCTATAAACTGAACTGTTCTTATTTTCAGACCCTGGTGAAGAATTTTGAAGTGTGTGACCTGCCTGTGAGAGCTGCCAAGTTCGTGGCAAGGAAGAACTGGGTTGTTACTGGAGCTGTAAGCTGTTCTCCTCTTGTGATTTCCTATGCAGCTGCACTTTCTCTGATTATTTTTCATGCCATTACTTTGTGCATCACATAATAATCTGATCTGATCTGAATTTGTAGAGGAGAAGGGAATACTTCACTATAGTTTCCCAGAAGTTTTCTCCTTCAAGGAAGCTGAGAAGCTTAAACTTTTCATTTCAAAAGAGAACAACCTGCTAAGGTGACTTACTCTGCAGGTAATGCCAGGTAGATGGAGTTTAGCTTTTACTGCCAGCTACAACATACTCGGCACACAGTTCTGACTCAGTATCAGAGGTGCTACTTTAACTAAGATGAAACTGTTGGCAGTCCTAGGTAAGGTGAATTAGAAGATGCTTTCTACTTTTGTTCTTTGTTATATTAAAAAAAAATTAGTTTTGCTCACCTCTAGAAAAAAATGTCTGCTTTTATTCAGTGAAGCTGCCTTGAGAGGAATAGATGTATTCTGATCTTGGTAATACATTTTTCTTTATGGAGTGAATATTTTTTAGCTAAATTAAGGTAATGCGTAAATATTTTAGTCTCAACTTTAATTTCTTAGTCTTCTGCCCTGTACACAGAGTAAAACTCTCATTTCATTACCTTATGCTGCCATGACTCAGTTACTTGTAAAAATGAAAATTTGATTAAGTTTTTTTCATTTCATACATTACTTGTAACAGCAGTGTGTAATTTATAGCCTTCTGAATCCAAGTATAGTTTGTATCATAAGCAAGCAAAATTCCTTAAGCATTTTATTGTCTTCAGTGGTGGATTGTTATTTTCCCTAGCTCCCCTGCATTGCACAGAAGGTGCACTGCACAGGAGACTCATTTTCATGTGGCTTTTCCTCCTTTTCCCAGGATGACATGCAGATCAGAGTTTTTAATTACAACACCCTGGAAAGAGTGCACATGTTTGAAGCCCATTCCGACTACATCCGATGCATTGCAGTGCACCCCACGCAGCCCTTCATCCTCACAAGCAGTGGTGAGAGTCCTTTGGGGTCTTTTTGTGGTCAGCTGTTTTCAGGCCCCTGTTTTCTGTGGAGTGAGGGCTTGCAGGTCTTAACTGGGAAGACTCAGAATTCCTTGGGCAAATAGCCAGTGTGACAGTTGTCATTTTGTTGTTTCATGGTAGAGGTATTCATGTTTTTTTAATGGAATATCAATTGCACTTAAAATATAATGGCTTGTGTTCTTGTCAGAGAAGAGCAAAGAGCCTTCTCTCTTAATATCTGCCATAAGAAACATTCATATATGTGCTAATTAGTGTGGCAGACTGTCAAATAACAGCTCAGGTTGTGTTTTTTAAAAAACTTCATCATGATTTGGAGTAAGTTTTTGGGAATCTGACTTGAAAGCAACAGACAACTTTCATCTCCCTGTGGTCCTTCTGCAAGGACTGGTAATCCTATAGATGCAAATAGATTATTAACAGTGCCTCCCTTCTAGTCTGTAACTTGAAGTTCTGGAGGATTATGCAGTTTAAGGAGGTAGTTATCACCCACTGAAGCTTGGTTGTTTGTGGTTTTTTTCCAGATGACATGCTGATCAAACTCTGGGACTGGGATAAGAAATGGTCTTGCTCTCAGGTGTTTGAAGGACACACCCATTATGTCATGCAGATTGTCATAAACCCAAAAGACAATAACCAGTTTGCCAGTGCCTCTTTGGATAGGACAATTAAGGTAGAGAAACTATTTGGGGTTTTTGGTCACTAAGTGATTATCAGCGTACACAAACCAATAGTCCTGCATGGATGATGGGTCAGTACTCCTAAAAGCAGGTGCAGTAACAGAACTTTGACTGAACAAAGACCTAAACATTGGTCCAGGCACCTGCTAAGTAATTCAGTAAATTTACCAGATTACCTGTTGTAGTTCTTTAAACTCTGAAGTGCTGTATCTCCATTTGGGCTACACAGAAATATGGGAGAGGAGTAATGGTTTTGCTGTCAATGAAAGATTTGGGAGTATTGAAACTGTATAATGGATAAAGACTTTAACTGTGCATTAAAAATAAAAACTGAACCCTGGTAAAGGTGTCTCTCCCTCATGTCCTTGGCTGTCTGTGCATGGAATTGTTTCCAGAGATGCCTTCAACCTTCTCATGGTCTCACTGGCTATGCAGCTGCTACTAAATATCTGTGACTACAGATTTGCAGCCACTGAGCAGTGACACCTCCTCACATTTCCTGAATGTTATCAGTATATTGGCTGTAAAAAGCCAGCACTGAATTCATGTGGCCACAGATGTTGAGGTCAGGTGCGCGTAAATGTTGATTTGATGTGATAAACATGAGAAAACACTAGTATGTCTACACTTGACTTGCTTCATTTTGTATTCTCATTTAACATGAGATTTGATATTCTTGAGCTGGAAAAATTAAAATTTAGGACACGGAGAAAATTCATGTATAATAACCATTAGTTACTAGTTCATTTTATAAACAGATACTGCGTCTTAAAAGCAGTGCTTAAAAAAAAAAGCTTAAAGCACCCAATTTCATTGCTTAGAGGTATGAGCAGAGCATGGGCAATTCAGCGTGTTGTTTGTGTTTATTGGGGGAAGGACTGGTAGTTTGCTGAGCAGTTGTTGAGGTTTTTCACCTAAGAAGACAACTGTGTCTTTGGAATTCTGTGTTACTTCTCTTTGGACTTGTGAGACACCCTGTGTCCAAGGGTGACCTGGACACAGAAGGTTGCTGAGCACAGGTGGTTGTGTTTTGTTGGTCAGGTGTGGCAGCTTGGATCATCCTCTCCCAACTTCACCTTGGAAGGCCACGAGAAAGGAGTGAACTGCATTGACTATTACAGTGGTGGGGACAAGCCATACCTCATTTCTGGGGCAGATGACCGCCTGGTGAAGATCTGGGACTACCAGGTGTGTGCTCAGCTCTTCAGCAGCCTTTGTGCAGGCTGCCACATTCACTATAAAGTTTCTGTTGTTAGAATATTTTCCTGTGACAAATTGATTCCCTGCCTTTTAGGCCTCATGTGTTTGGATGAAGCTGTTCCTCTTCTCTGTTCAAGTGTAAATGTTGCTCATATCTCAGTTCTTTCCATCCTTCCACTTCTCTTTTTTTTCTAAATTCTTTATAGCTTCCCCCCCTCCTTTTTCATCCTGTGCACATTGACACAGTCCCATATGTTGTGTGCACACACATGTGCTTCTACCCCCAAAGAAGGCAGGAGTGATGAGGTACCCTGCTTGAATGCTCCTCAGGAAAGAGGTCTAATCCAGGGGTTCAGTTCTGGTGCTGGAGCCTAGAACTCCTGAGTTCCTCCTGTGTACAAGTGTCTGAATGGCCAGAAGGGCAAGACAGGAGTTGAAGCTAGATTCTTAATTTAAGCATTCAATGCAGTCATGAATATTACACAACAGAGCTTGAGATTTTGTCACCATGCGCAGCTGGAGACACTGCACAAGCTCCAATCTCAGTTACCTCAGGCAGAGTGGCCTCTCTTTCACAACTATGTGAATAAACATTCTTACCAAAGACCTAAATTAGGTCTGTTTTCACCTGTAATGCAATGTTTGGTTATGATTTTTTTTGCAGTGAACTCAGCTTTATATCTTGCTTTAATCTGCTGTACTATGCAGCTCCAAGAAAGCATATTTTCTAGCCACAAACACATCTGAAAATAGAGGAAAACACCTCTGTCAAGGGAAATAAATATTTTCTTCTGTGCAGGAGGTACAACTCAATACAAGCACAGTTTTTAATGGCTTAGTGCTGTTGTTTGAATGCCTTGCAAGTGTAAGAAATCTAGAGAATTTTCAGATCTATTTGGGATTTGGGGGAGATTTTTTTAAGAAATAAGGGTTAAAATGTGGCATTGTGTTCTCTCTTTCTTTCAGAATAAAACCTGTGTCCAGACACTGGAAGGCCACGCTCAGAACGTGTCGTGTGTCAGCTTCCATCCAGAGCTGCCCATCATCATCACCGGCTCTGAAGATGGTAACTTTGGGTTTTCTGGTGTAGAAAGGATAGGAGAAGAACTGAGGGGAGAGCTCCTGTGGTGGTGGGGCTGCCCCCCTGCTGCCCTCAGAGTGAGTTGAAAGATCCATCCCTGTGTTTTTCCCCAGGCACGGTGCGGATCTGGCACTCCAGCACTTACCGCCTGGAGAGCACCCTGAACTACGGCATGGAGAGGGTGTGGTGTGTGGCCAGCCTGAGAGGCTCCAACAACGTGGCTTTGGGATATGATGAAGGCAGCATTATTGTTAAGGTACAGTTCATGGTCTGAAGTCAGAAATTGGGATTCATCGCTCCTGTCCTGTGTGCAGAACGACTGGTTTCTGAATCTGGGATAATACTTAAAATACTGACATTTTGGCATTTTAATTGGCCTTTTTTGATAGAGATTGGCTATTTCCCTTGATATTTTCAACTGAAAAGAAAATCAACAATGTATTTTTTCCATAGCCTAACTTCTTACTTATTTTCTTTCTAGCTTGGTCGTGAAGAACCTGCCATGTCCATGGATGCCAATGGAAAAATTATTTGGGCTAAACATTCTGAAGTCCAGCAGGCTAACTTGAAAGCGATGGGAGATGCTGAAATCAAAGATGGAGAGAGGTTGCCACTGGCTGTGAAGGATATGGGCAGCTGTGAAATCTATCCTCAGACAATCCAGCACAACCCTAATGGACGGTAACACATTCCTTTATCACTTCTCTTGAACTGGTTGGGGTATTTTTGTTAACAGGGTCAAATAAAAGGGTTCCAGGGTACAAGAGCTGCTCAGTGGAGACCAGAAGGAGCATGATTCAGGAAGGAAATGGAGTTCCATGACATTTTAGGAATAAATAAAGCTCACACTCTTGTGTTTGCAGCGATTACCTTGGGCATGGGAGCCTTGACCTTAAGCGATATTTTGCCTTCTTGCTGCTGCCTGTGGAACTGAACACAGATATCTGACAAGTGCCTCTCCTCCTGCCCCAGGTTCGTGGTGGTGTGTGGGGATGGTGAATACATCATCTACACAGCCATGGCTCTGAGGAACAAGAGCTTTGGTTCTGCACAGGAGTTCGTGTGGGCACATGACTCTTCAGAGTAAGTCTTGCAAGTTTTTTCCTTTGGTATTACATTTGCTGCTGCTAGTTCAGTTTTCAGGCCATGAAGACCAAAACATGCATGTAAAATGAACTTTCACTAATTGTCCTGCTTGAAAAGTTTGGATTTTTAGCACTCTGCTGGTTTTAGACAGTAACTCACATGCAGTTTGTTTTGTAGCAGCTTATGGTTTAGTAATTTACTCCTTTGGAAACTGAATAATTGTTTTTGTTTATTTACAATTTAATCTCTAATTAGGTATGCAATCAGGGAGAGCAACAGTGTTGTAAAGATATTTAAAAACTTCAAAGAAAAAAAGTCCTTCAAGCCTGATTTTGGAGCAGAAGGTAAGTACTTCAAAAACAGATACGTTAGTGGGTTTTTTGCACAGTGTGGACATCCTCCACCTTCACTTTCTTGCAGGCATTTATGGTGGCTTTCTGTTGGGAGTCAGATCTGTTAATGGCCTGGCATTCTATGACTGGGAGAACACAGAACTGATTCGCAGGATTGAAATCCAGCCCAAACATGTGAGTTTCTGCGTGGGACTGAAGATATTTACCTGTCTGGCTTTAGTGATTTATATTTTTTCTTACTAAATTGATTTTCTTGCATGAAGCCAAGCTGTCAATAATAAAATAATAATATAAGTTTATCTCAGTCACGTAGCAGAAAGGGCAGAAAAATTCCTGTATGTGTTGGCTTCTCTGTCCTAAAGCTTCTAGAGCTGATGTGTTTTACCCCCAATTCCCACACAGTCCTTCTTAGGCTGGGGTGTGTAACACTGTGCCACTGTTGATTCTGCTGTCACAGATTTTCTGGTCTGACTCGGGTGAGCTCGTGTGCATTGCTACAGAAGAGTCATTCTTCATTCTCAAGTACCTGTCAGAAAAAGTGGCAGCAGCCCAAGAAACACATGAAGGCGTCACTGAAGATGGAATTGAAGATGCCTTTGAGGTACTTGCTATTTAAAAAGTGGAATAAGATTAGAGATGGTAGAAGCAAGAGAGTGCAGCAAACTTAGTCCTTAACACATTCCAATTTAAACGTTAGTTTCCAGACCATTTTTAGTATCACACATTGTGCATCTGCCAGAGGAACACTTAATCATTGTTTTGGGATTCGTGAGGAGTGTATCCCTGTCTGAATCCTGGCATAACAGACCTTGATGCCTGCATTTCTCTTCATCTGTTCACTATTGTCAGAGAGTTATAGAGATTATTTTTAAAACACACTTTTGGGTCATTGCTTAATTTTCTTTTTCTACGATTTTCAAATTTTGAATGTTATTCAAATTTGAGAAGTGAAAGAACGTCCTGCAGTGAAATGTCAGAAATCAAAATTTCAGAAGGAAAGTAACCTTTGATTATCTTGCTTAATGCCTAAGTTTGGTGCTTGTTTCCTAGATTTATAATTGGCTTAGTTAAGAATCAGGGCAGCATGCATGTAAAACTCAATTATCATTTATGTACTTGTAATCTATATCTCAACTTATGTTTGCAACTTGCCCAACTATTTAAGCATAGAATACGGAATTATATTTTAAATTGCAGTAGTCTTTCTGCTACCTAGAAGTTCCTTTTAATATACCGAATTAACTGGAATTTGCTTTGCAGGTTCTTGGTGAGATCCAGGAGATTGTGAAAACAGGTCTGTGGGTCGGTGACTGCTTTATTTACACCAGTTCTGTGAACAGACTCAACTACTACGTTGGAGGAGAGATTGTCACCATTGCCCACCTGGACAGGTGAGATGCTGCTTCAGTTAAGTGTTCAAGGTTCTGTCAGTGAGGGGGGTTCAGGGTGAGCCCTGGCAGCTGCTGCTGTGCCCTGCTTTAGCACCAGAGGTGGGAACAAGCTGAGTGTTGTGAGGCAGCAGGGCAGTTCTGAGGGATAAGCAGTGCTGTGTGAAAGAGTACATCCAGGAAAAGCAGAGTATTTGATGGGAGTATTTTTGCTACCAGAAGAACTACTGGAATGTTTTTGTACAGACTGTTTGTGTGGATCTGTTGAAGCTGAGTGTTTGTTTTCTTTCAGAACCATGTATCTCCTGGGGTATATCCCCAAGGACAACAGGCTGTATTTGGGCGATAAAGAGCTCAACATTGTTAGTTACTCTCTGCTGGTCTCAGTGCTTGAATATCAAACTGCTGTGATGAGGAGAGATTTCGGCATGGCTGACAAAGTTCTTCCCACAATCCCAAAAGAACAGAGAACCAGGGTCGCACATTTTCTTGAAAAACAGGCAAGAAAACTACTTCTTAGTTATCCAAATACATAAACCAGTTTGTTCACATTGTTAATTGAGTTTGCTAAGCAAAACCCAGTGATATTATCTGTGAGCAGTAACCTTCTGCTCTGAGTGGTTTTGTTGAAGTATTTAGGATTATGTTTGACCTGACAGGTCCCAGCTTCACTTTCAGATTTTTATTTTAGGGCTTCAAGCAACAAGCTCTTGCAGTATCTACAGATCCAGAGCATCGTTTTGAACTTGCTCTTCAACTTGGAGAATTAAAAATAGCCTATCAGCTTGCAGTGGAAGCAGAGGTAATTATCTAAATGTGGGTGATACATCCTTGATTCTGAGTATTAGCAGGAGTCTGAGAGGCCCTGTAAGAAAAGGCAGTGGTACGTGGGGATGCAATACAACTCCCTAAACACAACTGAAATGCCTCCAACTCCTTTGATGAAGTTCTTCTGCCTGGAATTCAAAGGAATCTAAGCTGTGGGCTGGGGACAAAGAATGGTGTCTGCTCAGAAAGCTACAGGAACTCCTGGAGAACACAAAACTTGAGCCCAGAACCAAGCCTTAATCTCCAGTACTTAACAGTGAGAGGAGGAAAGACAAGGCTGAAGCCTTCAGACCTTTTTTACAGCCTTAGCAAACTTGACTCCTGCACTAAAAAACTGACAGGCAGTGATTTTTCCTATCATTATTATGCACAGAATCGATCTCGTTGTTCCTGCGGTAAAATAATCAAGCTATTTAGAGGAAATGTTAACTTTGTTACAGACACAAATGCCTTTCAGCATTCTGAGGGTTAACTTGGGAGCTTGAAGAGATTGTTAAATTTCCAGAGGTATGCCTGCCTCCCCGCTCCGTGTTTACTGAGAAGCTGTTTATTTTATGTAATGTTATAGCTGGGTAGGGATCTCAACACTCACTGTGTCGCACTGGGAATCTGCAGTAATCACAGTACCTCAAAGGGAACACAGGTCTAGTCAGGGGATACAGCACCTTCACAAGTCAACTTGTATTTTCATACTGAGTGCTCTGATAAACCTTTAAATGCTGTTCAGAAATGTGAGTGTTTGCTTTTTTCTTTCCTTCCCCCTCCCCTTTTTGCCCAATCAGTCAGAACAGAAGTGGAAGCAGCTTGCAGAACTTGCCATCAGTAAATGCCAGTTTGGCTTAGCCCAGGAGTGTCTCCACCATGCCCAGGACTATGGAGGGCTGCTGCTTCTGGCCACAGCTTCAGGGAACGCCAGCATGGTCAACAAGTTGGCCGAAGGTGCAGAAAAGGATGGCAAGAATAACGTGGCATTTATGAGCTACTTCCTGCAGGGAAAGTAAGTAGCAAACGAGCTTCTGATTGTTCTGTTCTGCTTTCTCAAGTGCCGAGACCCTCAGGTTCTTCAAGTGCTTAACTACAGCTAACTGAAAACTTCATGGAGAAAGATGGGCATAGCTGCTTCTCAGAAAAGCTCACTGATGGCTTCTAGATTTAAAATCTAAAATGAAAGCACCTCAAATTAATGGAGTAGAATAAACAGCTGTTCTAACACAAAAATTTGTCTTTAAGTTTACTGGTTAAAATCACATCTTGAAATCTTTTAGGCTTGATTCATGTTTGGAACTCCTGATCAAAACTGGGCGTCTCCCTGAAGCTGCTTTCCTTGCACGGACGTATTTGCCAAGCCAAGTTTCAAGGTAATTTCTAAGCATATGCAGAGCATGAGTTGTGTTGTCTGAATGAGCTGTCTGTAACAAATCTGCTTTGCATCTTCAGGGTTGTTAAACTCTGGCGGGAGAACCTCTCTAAAGTCAATCAAAAAGCTGCTGAGTCCCTTGCTGATCCTACAGAATATGAAAATCTTTTCCCTGGATTAAAGGAAGCTTTTATTGCTGAAGAGTACGTTAAGCAAAGTCTAGCTGACTTGAGGCCAGCCAGGGAATACCCCCTTGTCACTGTAAGTAGAAGGTTTTAATGTCACTGGAAGAAAAACATTTGATGCTGTGTAAAATCATTTCCAAGCAACTCAGCGCAACACTTAAATGTGTCTGGGTTTTTTTACTTCTAGCCAAATGAAGAAAGAAACTTACTTGAAGAAGCAAAAGGGTTTGAGTCTTCTGGAATGATGACATCTCAGGTCAGTGAGTGATGAATCTAAGGGAGAACTTTGCTATCTTACAGTAACATCTACCCTGGAGAATATTTCACCAGTAATGGACAAATTATTGCTTTTATTACCTTGCCTGTAAGTGGTGCAGTTGGCTTCATGTTCTTTTGCCTCAGATTCTTCTTAATCTACATCTGTACCTACTAACAGTTTCTTGACTGTTAATTTGTGCTTCCTTACCTTGGGTCACCCTTTGTAGTGTGAGTAATTGTAGAATCTTTCCATTGAATTCATGCTACAGAAAAATAACTCCAGTTGCATTTACAAACACTGCCTCGACTGCAGCTGGTTGTCTAAAAGCTCAGTAGCTGGAAATGAAAACTCTTGCCTATTGCAGCAATGATAAGTGCTCTGTGTTCTTTGCTGGTGTGCTGCATGGTTATGGAATAACACTGCTCCATAACTAACATAACTAACTGGAATCCTGCTCGGGTACTTGAACATAGATTCTAATCAATATCTGAAGCAACAAACTCATTTTTTTTTACCACCTCAGTCGTCCAATTCTTATTGGTCAGAAAATAAGACAAGTATAAGGTATAAGCATACAGATTTAAACAAACACTTGAAGCTTTTCAGAGCCTTAGGAGAAGATGACAAATTCTAATTTTGCTCAAGTCAAATACACTTTACATTTGTATGTGAAAATCATGAGAGGGTTTCTTAAAGGCAGTGATGCTGGCACAACTCTTTGAGGCTATAAACATCTTAAAATCAAAACTGCACTGGAAACTGGAGGAGAAACAGAAAAGCTACAGCTCTCCATTGTCTGTACATTTTTCCTTGTAAGAGATGCACTACAAAACATAGTTGTGAACATCCCTGAGAGAACAGAGAAGTTAGGTTACATTCAAGACTCTGTAGTGATTCTTTGTCTCTTGTGCATCAAATGAAATACTATTAAAGCAAAATCAAACTTGTCTGCACACTCGTTAAAGATGATACAGAACAGTGTCAGGGCTACCGATGGAAACAAATGAGAACTAGCTTGCCATGGAAGCTGAAAACAAGGTCTCAGTGTCTCTGCATTCAGCTTGTGATTGCACAGAAGCACTAAACCCCATTTGTCTCTTACAGCTGAGGCTGAATATGGGACATTTTGTAGGAGATAGATTAATTCTATAATTAAATACAGTTAATTGAATAGTGCCGTTGCTTCAGTAATAGTACCGATTGATGAACTGTCTTAATGTAAAACTTGTGCAGCAGTGAAGCAAGAAGATGAAGTGTTAAACCATTCAATTTGGAACACAAAGCCCAGCAACTACTAAGCTACTAAAACTTAGTCTCTCCTGCTGAGAATGTTGAAAACCACTAACAGCACTTCAGTATTTAAAATGAACGGATAATTTTGGAAAGTTCTTTTATCAGTTCCATCATCAACTGCTTCAAATGTACTAGGGAAGGAAACAGTCTCCAGTGGAGTGAGTACTAGAATCCTTTCTGACAATGAAGATGTGGCTCAAGAATAACTGAGGGAAGCTGAAAGAGAACCACTGGAAAAGGGGCATTAGGGGTCTGCTATTGTTTACCTGCTTTTGTTGAAAGAATTTAAATTAAAAAAAAAAAAACTAAAGGAATTTCTTTGCCATTAGAAGAAGGCTGAAGAACCAGTTCCCTCTCCTAAACAAGAAGTGATGAAGACAGTTGTGCAGAATTCTGATAACCTTCCAGCAAGAGATCAAAAGGTACCCAAACAGTTTTATGAGGGGAAGTATAAGCACTCAATTCATTTTACATTCAGGACTTTACTGAGTGTGATTTAACCAAGCTCCTGCAGCCATGGCTCTGGCAGAGCAGCGTTCAGAGCCCTGCACACGGGAACAGACCAGTTCAGCCCGCGGGGGGGGCAGGGAGGCATTCAAAGCCAGCTGCTCAGAGCATGGGAGAAAGCTGCAGTGCTGCAGGAGGGTTCCTCACCACGCAGGCAGCTGCTCTCCAGCTTCCTTTAGCACCATGTTCCTCAGGAGGCCTGGGCTGGAGTTTGCAGAGTGCAGATCCATCCTCCAGAGCCATCATCCCATTAGCTGCTCACATGTAACCCCCGTGGTACTCCCCTCATCCATTCTTTTCTCTCCTTAGACACTGCTGGACTTGGAGGATGACTTAGATAACTTGGATCTGGAGGATATTGATACCACAGATATCAATCTGGATGAAGAGATCTTAGATGAGTGAACATCCTTTTTTTTAGATGACCAAATCAGGAAATAATTTGGTCAAAACCCAGAGGAATGAAATTCTGTGGACTATGTGCTCCAAGTTACTTTGATTTTTATATCACAAGTGGACCATGTACATGTAGAAGGAAGTAAAGAGGCAGCAACTGTACAAAGAGAATCAGCTTCCAGTATGTTGAAATTCAAGATGTAAGCCTGCTCCAGAACATATTAAAAAATGTTTCCATTTATCAAGCAATTCAATAAATCCTTTTAAATATTCTGCTCCTCAGTTCTCCATTTCCTAGTAATATTTACTAAGAATAGTAGAATTTGTAAGAATAACCCAGCTTCCATAATGTATATTCCAAATCCGAAACAGGAGCACAGTAGGTGAAAAATAGTATTTGAACCTGACTTTTCTCAGCACCTGCACTGAGGGATGTGGTTGTTTTCTCTGTGCTGCCATCTAGCACTGGTAACCATCAGTATCAGCTCAGTTACTCTGTCAGACACCACTTCTAGCTAAAAGCGCTAACAGACCAGTGATACAGCTTAAGGGTTAGAAGTGGTGTTTGTTACACCCCTTCCTAAATGAAGCTGTCCAGACCCTGCCTCAATAATAAAATGAATTGTGGGCAAATCCTTAGATTCAAGATGTGACAATAAAAAAATTTAACTCAGGGTAGAGTGTCAGCAAAAACAACGATGGCTGCTCCAAGTTCATTTACATAAAATAAACTGCTGTAGTGATTCACATGTATTTCAGCAAAGAAAAATACATTCTATAGCAGTTATTTCCAAGTATTTATTGTGGAATCCTGTACAGAAAGTGTTTATAAACAGACTTAAAACTTCTGATGAGCCGAGGTTTTCTTCATGAAGCTGAAGAAGTAGCCATTGCTTCTTCATAAGCCTGCAGGGCCAGCTGGATATAACCTTCTCTGTGGGATTCAGTTTTCACAAATACCTGCAGCCAGGGCAGGAGAGGGGTTAATGTAACTGCAGAGTCATCATGCCAGTGGCAAATCAGCCACCCACAACTGAAATCCTGGTTCAGTTGTACATATACACAGTTTAACAAAAACCCCAGCGTGGCATGTGCAACAGTTCTGGTTAGGTATCTGCTTCCTAAGGTAAGGAGAAATTTAAGTTCTAAATGGGGTTCTGCTGCTTGGAAGCTCTCTTCTGCAGGTTAAGTAGTTTGGAGCAGAAAAGCTTACCTTGATCAGATCAAGTCCTTGAAGTTTCCCTTCTTTAGCTTCCTTTGCTGACTGACATTCAGGGTGAAGCATATGATACAGTGTAATTAAACTTGTAGCATCCTCCAGCCTAAACAAATAAAGCTCATTTTAGCAGTTTGGTTCTCTTCAGAGTATGATGTGTATTTTGTGATGTACTTTGCACACCCTGGGCTGTCAAACTGCTGGTTCCAGTGAGTACCCAGTCCCTGGAATACACAGCAAGCACCTGCATCTATCCCTCCTGCAGCTGAAGCCTGCTGGCCTGCTCAGCAGTAATACAGCTGACATCCCTCTGAAAATACAATTAATTAAAAATAATGAGTGTTTAGTGGAACTTTCTAACACAGCCTGCAATGACCAGTATGTTTTACAGAAGCAGCATTAGAAATCTATCCCGTGACACACAGCTCTCAGCTGAATTTAAAACTACTGAAACATGTGGCAGGGAAAGACATTCCAAACTCTGCTTATTTAAATGGGCCAGACACGTGAATTTTCCCCTTACCAATCTGATTCTAAACCAGGAACCTTCCTGATTTCTCTGTATGCTCAGGTTTAAAAGCAAGATTGGACTACCTGTTCCAAGTTTCTAACTGAAATAGCAGGAAATAAATGCCACTATCACTGCAACTTGGAGTTCTGATTGTACTAATTTCTCCCAGCTCTAGTGACATTTTGAGCTATTGAATATTGTTCAGGGAACTTTGACTAAATTTAGCACCATGTTTTATAGAAATCCACCCATTTAAAATGAAACCTTATCTAAATGTTCCTAAGCTACTTAGGAATTGCTCTAAACCCCAGAGTGTATCAACCTTATAAGCCAAAACTGAGCTCCACATGGAAATGTCAGGCTTTAAGATCAGCAGTGGTCAGAGCTGGAAGTGCTCTGACAATTACATGGGAAACAAAATTAAAACCCAAAAACTACAGAATTTCTGCTAATTTCTGCAGAAACCTGTATATACCCTGTAACTTCATGGACTGTTAGTGGTGCTCCTGTGCAGCTGACAGTTAAAGCTGTCCTAAAACATGGTGCAAACAAAAGCTTCCCTGTATCTGACAGAAATACTGTTTTCATTGTTGAACAGCAGTACTTGTTCTAGGCTGAGCAGGGTTTCCAAGGGCCAGACTTACAGGTCTCTGTTGATCATGTCTATGAGCAAGCCATCAGTCCTTTTCCTGCTGACCAGGTACCACACCATGCCCCCGAAGTGCCGGGTGGAGCGCAGCAGGTCGTGCTTGGCGTGTTTCTCGATGTCCTCGTAGGTGCGGTGGTGAACCTGCACATGCAAGGGTTTGTGTCATGGCAGAACTGGAGCCTGGGTACCTTTCCCCTGGTACCCCTCGGAGTTTTTAACCCTTCTCATTTCCATAGGGTGCAGAAGTAAGCCACATGCTGAGCCATATGCCTGGCATAATTCAGGGTAACACTGGGCTAGCCCGGTCCTTGGTACTTGGGCATACACATCCCTATGGTAGAAGGAAGCAAAATCCTGGCTCTGTCCTGAGCTTTTGGGGAGGGAGGGACATAAGCTCTGAACCTTCACTGCACTGCTGTCAAGCTGCATCTATTCTTTCAGGAGAAAAATGCTAGAGCAAAGAGAAACTTTACTATGAAAAAAAGTTACTTGAAAAATCACCTAATACAAGTTACAATTTCTCAAATCACTGAGAATATTACACTTTGAAGAGAAGTAAACATTTTAAAAGCAAGTGTAGACTAACATTTACCAGCAGCTATAATTACTAATTTTATTCTGCTAGAACTACACTTTTGTAGCTGGTCTTTGTCAAAAATAATACTTTGTGCACAGTGCTGTTTCTCAAAACGCTCTCTGTCAGTTCCGCAGCTGGTCCTGCCAGCTCCTAGGCCAGCAGTCAGTGTGACTTCAGCAGCACAGCTCTGCTCAGAACCCCTGGCTAGTGTTACCATCAATTCTGCTTTGATACCAGAAGTACCTGAATAAAGACCATTTTTGTATGTGCAGTACGTTTCTAGGCTGGTGAAAATCAGTTGTGCAAAATCCTGTTTTACTGTTCTGCATCAAATCAAATAAACACCTAAACTTGTCACAAGGATAATCTATATGGGAAAATTAGAGCACATATGACCAACACCTCTGCTCCCCAGGTAAATATTTATGTGTACAAAATAAACCCTACAATTCTCCACTAGGATTTTGTTGTTGTTGTTGTTGTTGTTGTTGTTTTTTGTTAGGAAAAGGGCAAGTGAACTCACTCTGATATAGTCAGGTGAATCTGGCTCAAATTGAGCAACGCACATGTTCAGGACATCTTCATGACGATCTTGCTGAAATACAGTCTGAAACAACAGTTGAGATTCAGGGGTAGATTATGTAATCACACCATCCCAACTCTCCACAATCGAAACAGCAGCCACAGCATTCTGTTCTGGGCAACACTTACAATGAGTAACCCCTTCATCAAAAGACAAAATGGCCAGAGAAGTACAGTAACTGCCTTGATTTTTGATTCTGAAACACCAGTTCACATTTCCAGATTAAATGTACCATTTTTTCTAGTATGACACAATATTTACACCTACCCAGGATTTTTGTTTCAAGTATTTTATCCGAGTTACAATGAAAGGCAACTGTTCAAAACAGAATTTGAGCAGCTAAACAGACCCGTGCAGAATGGCTTATTCTGAGTTACTCTGCCCAAAGAGCAGAGTTTCAGTCTCAGACTGCAATGAAGTAAAAGTGCTCAGTTTCAAAGCCAGGAAGAGCTTACCTCAAGGTTCTCATCCTTGAATAATGTGGGGGGAATCACCCTGCGCCCTTCCTTTGGGAAGAATATCTGGATCATCCTGTCTCGTTCCTCCCAGGTGGCTTTGCGTAACACCCCGTTTGGTTCTCTAACTACAATGAAACGTTCCTGGAAATGCGGTAAAAAACAAACATTGTCTAAAGCCTTCTCTCTTCATAGCCAGGACCATCCTAAAACAATGCTCATTTGTCAAAATCCTACTCCTAAAGTCACCCTAATAACACCAGGTTCTGGCACTGTTGCCATGTGCCAGATTCATCATTTCTGCCTTGCTACCTGCTGAGTAAGTGCTGCTCTTGCACCTCAGTTTTACTGTCTGGCAACAGTGTACGTGCCATCACTGAAAGCTACAGCTCTGGGAAGTTTAGAGATAAGATAACTCACACCCAAACAGGGACTTAGCCTGATTTTATCATTTGATAACCCATACAAAACAAGGAATGCAAGTGGCATGCACTTTTGTACCTTTTCTCCAGAGGTAGGTGCTAGAATCGAGTAAGGGCAAGTGCAAGGCAAAAAAATACAACAAATTAAGCAGTATACTCAGATCTGTTCACAAGTGTAATTGCTTTAGAGTGGCAAATGGAAAAGTTTGGTTAACAGGGAAGTTTTCAATACAGTGCAGCAGGAGAATAAACAGCAAGCTGCTGGAGAAAGCTCTCAGAGTAACAGATGGACGACTGGGCAGGCCATGTCACAGGATCATCACTGTATGCACATTGGAACCATGAAGGCTTCTTGGAATCATAACTTTGTTAAGAACTTTTCTTGCCTCTTATTACTGGTACTTAAAGACAATCGAGATGTTTCATAGGAAACTATCCCTATACTCCCCAGTTCCATAGGACAACTATTTCTTTACATCTTTCCTGGGAATTTATTCACCATTTCCACAGCTTTCCACCAGATCTTTGCAAGTGTGGCTAGTTCCATCTCACAAAGGAATCCAATCCTACAGAAAGCTTCAAGGAGCATGGAAAATTCGGCACTCCTAGCATATCAAAAGCACCTGCTTATAAAATAATTAACTACCTACCACACAGCTTTCCCCATGCCTACTTTTGAGAAGCAGAATGTAATTTATGATTATCAGTTAGAAGCAAATATTTAGAAATATATTTTTCTCTACTGCCTTGTAGCAGACTGAATTTTCAACTCCTCAGCCCTTTTGCAAACTGATCCATCTACATTTTCATTAAAGCTTATTTTGAGAACAAATTAATACTGTTGATCATGTTACTTACACGATGTGGAATGGAGTAACTTAAATCTGTAAACACATATTTTGCAGTTTCAGTTCCTTCAAGGACTTTGTCTTCTGCTAAGACATCATCAATTGGCTCTCGTTCATTTAAAACCGGGGGCATGATTAGTTTTGTTTTAGCTTCCTCAATGGCTTTTCTTGTGGCCTTGTAGGGGAAAAAAAGTAATTTAATTTTACAATTAAATTTAGTAGTTAGTTTACAATTTAATTTACAATTAAAAATATCGTCCTATTGGAAAGATAACATACAACTGGGGACAACTATTTATTCATTTAGAGAAGCCTGGTTTTTTTTCTTCTGCAGTTGAGAAAAAATGAGACAACAATTCCACCTCTAGGTAGGTGAATTTCACGTAAACAATTTACCATTACTGAAACCTGGACAAAATGCTGGACGAAGTTACAAAACTACAGTGAACAAACTATTGCTAACGCCAAGTTAATTTCAAATACCAAGTTTATTTCAGGGTTTTTTTCATGGTAAATTTGCCCCAAAGCATAAACCACAACCAGCAGTTGGTATATAGCTTTAATTGTGGCTCCAGCAGAACTGGCTTAAGTCAGGTCCCTTTGTCATCCTGAATGAATTCAGACCAGAGGGGAGAGGAAAAAAAAGTAGTCAAAGGATTCCCAGGGCTATAACTTAAGTATCAGATGAAGGTATTTGACAGAGTTCAGAAAGAGTAACAGGTTAATAAAGAGAAACTGTCACTTAAGAAAAAAAGATCAGATTTCCTTCCATATTCCATCAAAATGGCACACAACTGGACAAACCATGCTATTTCAAGTTAAGAAACACTGATTTGCACTGATTAAGGGAATAATCTGAGACAAAATAAAGAAACCAGAATGTTTTCAAACGCAGCAATAAGGAAGGCAGAAACAGCCTACTACAGGCATTTTGCTAAACCCAACACTTACTTCCGATGGAAGCAGAGCAGCCTACCTCTTCCAGCTGAGCTTCGGTCATCAGCTTGTAGTGGGGCGGCTTGAGGTTCTTTTTCACAGGCCGGAACACCTTGTGCAGGTCCAGTCCCGTCATTTTGTAAAGCAGCGTCTGAACCGCTTCGTCCGTGAAGGCGGGCTTGGGCTGGGCGGCCTTTCCTTCTGCGGGAGGGGGCACACGCTGTTACCCGGCGGCTCCTCAGCCGGACGGCCACGGCCACCCCCACGGCCACCCCCGGCCCTCACGGCTCCTCCCGCCCCGCCGGGCCCTCCTCTGCCGCANGGCAGGGACCCGCCGGGAGCGGCGAGTCTCGCTCCTCCCGGCCCTGCACCGCAGTCGCCCCCTGGGCAGGAGTCCCTCCATGAGCCAAGAGTCGCACCCTGCGCCTGCAAGCGTTGTCCAAATGCTTCTTGAACTCAGACAGGCTTGGTGCTGTGACCGCTGCCCTGCAGAGCCCGTTCCAGTGCCCAGCCACTCTGGGTGAAAAACCTTGATATCCAACCTAAACCTCGCCTGACTCAGCTTCAGGCCGTTCCCTCGGGTCCTGTCACTGGTCGCCAGAGAGCAGAGATCAGTGCCTGCCCCTCTGCTTCCCCTCATGAGGAAGCCGTAGATTGCTGTGAGGCAATCTGAGCCTCCTCCCGGCGCGGGGGAGTCACGCGGTCCCGTTCGTGCCATTAAAGCGCTGCTGAGGGCCCGGAGCCCTTCTGCGGTTGTGGCACAACCCCGGCCGGAGCGCGGCGTGCCCGGCTCCCTCAGCGCCCGGGGCATGGAGCAGGGCTGCGAGTTCCCCTCCCTGGCGGGGAGTGCTCGGCTCCCTCAGCGCCCGGGGCACGGAGCAGGGCTGCGGGTTCCCTTCCCTGGCGGGGAGTGCCCGGCTCCCTCAGCGCCCGGGGCTCGGAGCAGGGCTGCGGGTTCCCTTCCTTGGCGGGGAGTCTCCGTAGGAGGAAAAACGGTGGGATGGAGGCCACCGTGCGGGATTGAAGCGCTGTTGACCCGCGGCTGCCGCGAGGTCGGAGAGGTGCGGGCGGCGGTGGGTGCGCCGCGCTGCGCTGCCCGCTGTGAGGGGCGGCCCCCGGCCCCGCGTCCGGGCAGGCTGCCCCAGAGGGAGGAACGCGCTGGGAATTCGCACATTAAACCCCCCGGGCTGTCTCTGTGCTACTCCGGCCCCGCGTGGTGCCCGGAGGCACCTGTGCTGTGCGGGGCTCTGGCCTGGTCCGCCCGGCCACGGCTTCGCTGCCGCGGGTGGTGAGGAATTGCTGCCCTCATGTCCTGAGAGCTTTAACGCTTTTGTAAAGGAAGGAAAGTATTCAACTGCACTTAACTATGAAACCAAAATTAGCTTTATACTCAATAATAACGGCATATCGGCTCTAATGCCTGTGAAGAGGGGGTACTGACTTCTTATAACTGCGTGTGTTTCAAGGGGGTTGAAAGTTTATTATGACTTGAAGTTTATTTATTCTAATTGGTCTGTATATATTGTATTGTGAATTTCAGTCGTACAGACTGCTCAGGGGGATGTGAAACAGAATTTGATCTTAAAGATCTCTTCCAATCTTGATTATTCTATGATTCTCTTATCAGCAGGCAAGTCTCTGTCCAAAAGCCCGGAATGCCTCAAGTTCCAGAACGTTCAAAGCCACCCATCAGTGCAAGCTGGCTCAGGACTTCCATTGAAACAGGAGAGAGATTGCATCTCCAGGAGGGGCAACACAAGCAATGGGCTTATGTTCTGTAGATCTCCAATTGTTTTCAACTTTAGAGGGTTGTTCATTGCTTTGCCAGATCAAAGTCTAAGCTATACTACTTTTCAAAATGATGATTGAAGTCTGGGAGAAAATGAAGGCTTTTTAACGTTTATTGGTTTTAGTTAGAATAAAGTTAAGTATCAGCTAAAAATGTATTTGTTTCTTATAATTGATCTTTTTTGTACTGGAGAGTATTTGTTTTTCTCAGCCAAACACATGTTCTGGGTTGAATTTAATATTCAGACTTTTCAATATCCTGGCCTTGTCAGGAAGGTTGCAGGAGGATAAGTTCTCATATTTGTCTTGCTACAACTAAGTTGAAATTACTGGGTATTTCAGAGGGCAAATGAAACCTTTAATATTATTTTAGTGTAATTTTGTGCAGAAATTATTTAAATAATGCTAAGAAAATGAAAAATAATTTTGATGAAATGGAGAAGGTGTTGTTTTTAATTCTTGCGTGGAAGATCTCTGGAGTGAGAGCTATACCCTATAAGGGAATTGGGAAGCTATTTGGCTACGTGCCTAAAAGCCACTTCAGACCTGTTCATGAGTTTGGATGGCAAGCCAACATCCATTTTAATTCACAGAAGTGCTTAGAAAAACAACAGAATTTATTGGGCAATATCCAGGAGAGGTTAAATTCACATTCAGTCTGTACTGGAGTAGTAACAGCTGCTATGAGGATTAACCTTTTTGGCTGGCGGGATGAAAGGAAATATTAACTAACTATACTGTAGATGGAAGTATAGCAGTTTAACATAATTTATAAAGTAGGATCATTTATAATGGATAGGTTGGTTATATTTTATTATGGTTTAAATTTGTACTGAAGTAACAGTTGAAGTAGGAGATTTTATATTGATGTAGTTAAAAACATAACACCAGCTTGATGAATCGGTGGTGTAAAAATCAAAATGAAATAATCTTTCTGAACTTTTGTTATTGTTTTCAATGCATCCCAGGATAGTTGCTGCTGGAAAATTTCAACCATCTGATTATTGGTAGATGCCCCCAGTGAGACACACTGGTTGTCCAAGTCTGGATTCTATTGGGAAAGTGTCAATACAAAATCTGCACAGTTGGCATTAATTTGCTTTTTGTTGGCAGTTTCAGGAGAGCAGACGGATCAGATGGCTGCTGAGAGTGCACCAGTTGGCTGACATCTCAGGGAAAGAGGAGACAAATGAGGAGCTTAGGAACCTGTGTTGTTGATTTGCCTATTTAATTGATAAAATAAGGGGCTGTAGTTTACTCATTTTTCCTGAAACATAAATATGTCAAATTAGTAGTGAGATGTTGTTTGCAAGGAAGAATTCTTTCTTGGAAAAAAATACAGAGAAAAATACAGAATGTCAGGTTTGGTAACTGTGCATACAATTTTTATGTGAAGAACACAGAGGGAACCCAGTTAGGCTGTGCATGTGTTCACAGTTGTTGATGTGACCTTTTTAAAACTAATGGTCAGTTCCCTTGTTCTTTTCAACAACAAGGGAACCAAGAAAAAAACCTGGCAATCCTGAGGAAATTTTTTCTGAAAGACACAGTAGACCAGGTTGGAAGCTCTTTTTACTAAACCTGCATGGATTAGTGGGAAGATAAATTATTTTTTACAGAGAAGGCAGAGAGTGCTGACATAAGAGAGGTGACACAAACCTTATTACATCATCAAATTAGTTTTTAAATTAATGAAATATTACACATGGCTGTGGTTTTTTTCACCATGTACGTTGAGGGTGTACAATTTTTGCTAAAATAGTTGGAGTTGTCATTTTCAATAGGATTGCCTATTTTCAGTTGCCCACTGAACCTCAGGTAACGGAGCTGAGCTGCAGCATTCTCACCCTGTGTGCCAGCTGCCTTTTGCTGCTGCGAACATGCCCAGTAAGAGGGACTGAGGAAACGTGATGCACAAGGCTTCCAAAGCTGTTCCTTTAGTGCTGTCACTTTTAGCAAATGCTCATTGTCAGCACAGGCTGAAGACCAAATGCCCCGGAGGTTTTATTTGTGCCTTGACTATTTGACATCTGTGTTTCCAGTTCGAAGGGGAAATAACAAAGCAGGAAGGATTATCCGTGCTCTTTATTTTCAGTTTTCAGTCTTGTTTCAGCCACGCTTGCCCTGAGCTCATGTGCTGTGTTCCTGCGCGCCACGGTGGGGCAGGAGCGAGGGCTTAGAGCGAGGAAAGTGCCTGAGGAGCTGCAGCGGGTAGTGTAAATAAACTGTTTTCATTAATGACTCACATTTGCCTCTGTCTCACATAAAGCTGCCATAATCTCACTTTAAGAATGATAAATTAGATACCCACAAACACTGTCTCCAGTAGTTGAGATTACATACATATTTATAGTAGGGATATAAATCCCACTTCAGTTTATATTATTTTCTTTGCTACACTGTAAGAGCTTGAGCCAAAGCCCATTAAAGTCCTTTTCTAACTTCAACGGGCTCTGAATGAGGAGTCCCTATTTTTCAAATTAATTTTATTATTTCTTTCTCCTCCTGTAATACTTATCTTTTAAAAACAGTTATCAAGGAAAGAAATAATAGTACATATTCAGTATTATTCAAAGTAAGGTAAGGCTTCAGTGATTGTTGTTTTTCCTATTCTTAATAGTTTTTGACCTCCCTCACATTCCATCACTATTTCAAGTCCTGTCCTTCTGATTCCAAGCACTTGCCAAGGCACCGTGAGCTAATTCTGTTGTGCAGCACAAACTGTTACGTGTGGGCAGGTGGGATGTGTCTGTTCCCTTTGGTTCCACAGGAGAAGACAGAGCAATGATCCTGGCAGATTTGTTGGTTTGTTTTGTTCTTTGGGCACATGAAAATTAGGAGAAGATGGCACCCTCCAATTCAAAGGTTAATTATAGTATTTTATAATTATATAAATATTTTTATAATATTTTCCTTCTCTCCTGCTGCTAGCACAAGTAGTCACTACCTTGTTCTCATCACTGTACTTTTGTTTGTTTTTCACTGAAACCTGACACCTGAGAGAGTCTTCTGAAACCAACACTGTCTAAATCAAACCTAGATGTGTGTTGTGTGTATTGCCTGGCCTCTTGTCAAAGGTTTCATAAAAATCTAAATCCCACGTGTCTACTGGTTACACTTAGTCATGTTTTGTCATCCTCACAGAGGTGTGGAGGTCTGTTTTTCCTGGTTTGTTTTTTTTTTTATTCTAAGTTTCATCTGGGCTATTGTCTCATTTTCTGTTTTTTTAATATAATTATTTTATCAATTAATTTACCTGGAAAAGAAGCATATCCTCCTAGTTACAAACTGTTTTAATACCACTCAGTGGTAACTGCCAAGTCTTCTTTCTTCCAGCCTCTTCTCCTACGAGTTGATTTTATTAACATGCAACCACTTCACTCTTCAATTGCCTCAGAAGGTGAATATATTTGTCTTCTTGGAACTTGTAACAGTTAAATACTTTTTTTTTTCCCCCAAAACAGGTTCCATTTCTATAATTTTGTTTGTTTATTTTTTCCAGTTTAAAGAGCAGTTACTTCACACCAACCATCATGTTGCTTAGCGATGCCAAGAAATCACTCTTATCTGCATGCCATTCCCTTCTCAAGTTCTTTTTCCCTCTGAGACTCATCTGTCTTGGATTCTTTTACAATTTCACTTCTCCTTTTATGCAATTATTTTTCGTTAAGTCTCCTGATTGTTCTTCATAGTACCTCTAAGCCTTCAGGTCTTCATGTTACTTTGAATTCATCTGGATCTATTAAGATTTGTTTTGTTACCTTGATTCTTCTTTTGTCTTTCCCCAAGTTAATTTTTTGTGGAAATAGCTCCTGTAGTTTGCTATTTAACAGTCTGCACTTTTTAATTTACTTTGTTGTTGATAAGGGCAATGTGTACCTTCGGCTTGCTATGATTTATATAAATAGCCAGCATGATAGGGCCAACTTTTTAAACTATTTTGTACCAATATCACACTATTTAAAACAGAATCCTCTCTCTTTTAAAGGTAAAACTGAAGATGAGTTTGTGTGTTTGGTTTTTTTCTTCCGTTTTTTTCTTATTCTTTCCTTTGGATACAGACTGTAATACAAATTTAATTTGCTTAGGCAAACCCACTGTGCATTTAAAAAGTCATTTTAAAGATGGGATCCTGGGGGTCTGGCAGAAAAGCTAAACTAGCTGTGCTCTCCAGGACAAACAACACGTAAATCTGCATTATCTTTTCTTCAGGATCAAACAAGTGAAAGAAAAGCCTTGGAAAGTAAAAGATATTTTTATCTCACAGAGGCAGAGCCAAAAGAATTTCATGTCAGTTAAAATCTTAGCCATCCCTGTTGGACTTGCAAAATCCAACATTTTTTTTCATTTTCATTTTATGCAGAAGCATTTTCATTTGCTAACCAAACAGCTCTATTTATCTGTTTGATATGAAGGTTGTCTTTAAATCCAAAGAAAAAGTGGTTATTCATCTCTTTAGTGAAGAGCCAATCTCACAAGAATACTTTCCAGTTGTGTTTGTTCTAGCTGATTTGCTTAAGTAGAAAGGAAGCAAGAAAATTCTAGAAACCAAAACAGAAACATAATTAATTTCCAGATTATTTTCCCCATTTATATCCAAGTGAACCTCTTGACATTTATTAGGTTGCTCACTGGAGCTAATAGGAAAACTCCCATGCATTTTTGGACAAACTGTCTGATTGGAGAACAAGATGTCACCAGATGATTTCCAGAAGAGCTACAATAAAAAATGATAGCTGGTGCTATCCCTGCTGTATTTGGGGCAAAATATATGTGTTTGTTCTTCACAAATTGTTTTAAACTTGTGCACTGAGCAAACAACTGCATTTATGCTTCTGAGCGTTTTCAGAGAGTGTTTATGGGTAGAATCCTACATTTGCACAGGGCTTTCTCCTGCATGCCCTGCATGCTGCCCATGACATTCTGCAGAAGTGGAATGGGCACTAACAGATGTCAGGGTTTGTGCACTGGGGTAGAACAAGCGCTGGCATTTTGTGAAGGCATATATTTCATATCTTAATAAATAACGTAGCTGGGCAGGTGGAGAGATTCAGTGGTGGTTTTATTAAATGCTTTAAGGGGAAAAAAGCCAGTAGACAGCCCAGCAGGGCAGGGGAAATATTAGTGACAGAAGCATAAGCACAGGCTTGACTCTGCCCTGTGTACAGTGCAGGGTGTCCCCATTGTCAGAGGGATGAGCATGGGGGACACAGAGCACACAGAGCAGAGAATTCTTTCATTGCCGGGGAAGAGGATAAGAACCAACCGTACAGCACTCAAGTAGACTGAAAATTAAAGTAAAAAGTAAAAATTGCTAGAAGTCCAAGTGTTTTTTGTCTGGTTAATTTTGTTTGTTTGTTTTTTTGTTTGTTTTTGGTGTTTGGTTGGTTGGTTGGTTGGTTGGTTTTTTACAGCTGCACAGGGAAAAGGAATATCTTGGAATTCCTTTTACTTACCCTTTTCTGGGCAGGCTGTCTCTGATTCCTCCCCTTATACCCACTCCAAATACACACATTATATCTTTTCATAAGCAACTTCAGTGTATTAGCTAAGTGGAAATAATGAATCAGTTTTCATTTTGCTTATTGAGTTAAGTGACAGAGGGACCCACTGAGTTCCAGACCCTCTGAAGGAAAAAATGGAAGCAGAATCTTCCCACGTTGTTAGCAGCAAACCTCCAGATTGTCACAGCTTTTCAGGTAATTGCAGTCTCAAGATGCAGTTTTATATCTGCCCAAAACTGCTCTTAGACTTCCCTGTTCCCTCTGTTCCCTAAAAACGTTTTGTTTTTCTTTATGGTCACTAAACAGAGCCAATAATTTTCTTGTGAATTTTGGTTAAAAGCATGGTAGTTTGTAACACAGAAATTCAGGATCTGACTCTGAAAGGGAGCTTAAATGCTGCATGGAAAAGCAAACTGGATTCCGTCCCTTTTGAGTCTCTGCAGCAGCACAGACCTTTCCTAAACCTTACAAGGTATTACTGAGATGCAACCAATCCAAGGACGTTTTACGGGAGAGTTTGGCAGCACTGAGATAATTTCACTTTTCCTGGATGCTCCACTGCAGCAGAATTCTTATTGCTTCCAACCAAGTACCGTTCATTTTGTAAGGAGACAGGAAAGGTTTTGGTCGATACATTCAAATTTAGCAGGGTATTGCTTGGAGGGTTTTGTGTAACAGAATCCAAAATTAACTGTGCAATTTTTATGCACATTTCTGCCTGAAGGACTGAATATTTGCCCTTAAAACAGAGCATCATTTGAATTAGTTGTTCACACTTTTCCCTGCTCCTTTCCTCTTTTTCCTTCATAGACCAAATAAAACTTCTTCTAAACGCTGATACAATACGTGCAATTTACTATATTCTCTAAATATTAATGTATTTCCTACTAATGATAGTTCAACATTGCTTATAGTCAGACATTCTATTGCTTTCTCCTCATATTTTCCTCAGTCCTACTCAAAAAAAAAAATCCCAAAAACCCAAACAAACAAAAAAAACCCCCCCAACAACCCCCTAAAAACCAAAAAATTCCACCAAAAAAATCTTCCTTGTCATCTGTTAGATCCGATTGTTTTATAAAATAGTACTGCACTTGGGAAAAACCGAACTGATCCGTGTTTGTTATTGTGAACTAATTTGGAATATCCTTTCCAAGTTCCCGTTGTCGCTGCGGGTGTGGCCTCGGGCGCTAGATGGCAATGTGGCTGTGTGACATCCAGGGAACGGCAGTAGCAAAAGTCTCAACACGTGAGAGAATCCTCATGTTTCAAAAATATTTGTAATATTGCCTTTTTATTATGAAAACAATTATAATGTGTAAATGCTCCATTTCTTCAGTCTAGAAGCTTTACAAACTTTCTTTTTCCTGCATTAGGGCTACACGGGGAACGTTTCTTAATGAGTTAGACTGGTGAGTACAACATTTACCCATTTCTTGGTCTACTGTAAAGCTCTCCAATCGATTAATCTATCAAAAGGCAGAATTTTCAGTTCCTGGCATCACCAGCGTGTTCCTTACCATGAAAGAGTAAGGAGGAACGACAGGATGTTGCCCTCCCCTCTCTCCTCAAATAACCTTGTACTTGGTGTCATGGCAATGACGAAAATGGACATTTTAAAACTCAGGTAAAAGCAAAAGTTGTTAGGTGGCAATAGCAACCTTAAACCTCTATTTCGAGCTACAGAGTCATCCTGAAGACAAACAGAGCAACAAACACTGTTATTCTGCCAGTGTTTGAATGCTTCTGGATGACTTTGAAAGAAGTGGCTTCACAACCACTGACTTTACACGACTGACAATTGTTGAAGGGCCGGATCCTGCACAGGCTCTCTGGAAGATTGTGTGTGTTTTGGGAATGAAGCTGAACCCCTTGTGGATTTTCCACTTTTCTATGTCATATCCTGCCTCCTCCCATAGCTTTAGGTCCACCTCTTGACCAGCCTCCGTGGGTCACTTTTTATCAAGATAAACTGGTGCCCTGTGTTTGTCAGGTAGATCTCACTTTGCAGACAGGCAGGCAGAAATAATTTCTCGAGGAATTTTGCACAACGTGTAGTACTGCTGCTCAGACAGGAGGGAAATATGGAATGGTGAGGGCCCACCAAGGCTGTTAGGGGTGGGCATTCTGCCTAAGGCATCCCAGAATGTTCTATTGCTCCTGCCACTGGAGTGCTCTCCGTAGGGCAGGAAGGGTTTTTTGCCTGCAGGTGTGTCTGCCTCTGGGGCAGGAGGGTGAAAAGGCTGTTTCAGCTGTGCTCTGTTGGAATTGAAGGGCCATCCATGGCCTGTGGTTCCTTGGATGGTAGGCTGAAGGGAGCACTGTCTCACTCTTTCTTTTCTCAAAGACAATGCTGCTTCCTTTGCTCAAAAGGGGAGGCCAGAGTAGACATTTGATTTCCAGTTTCTCCCTGTTACCTTCTCCATCCTAGTACAGCATCCAGTGCTGTCTTGTGATGAACACCAGCAGTCATTCCATTGGGAAAGGAAGCTTGGATGGGAAACCTAAGGTGTTTATGGCCTATATTAATGACCCTTCTCCGCCTTCCATCTCTTTCTTGCTGTTGGTCTCTCTGCTCCGTGTTCCCCACTGGTGCTTTATTTTGACATTTTTGACCCCTCATGAACTTCCTTTTTTTCCACCCATTGTCTCTTTCTGTCCTCCTCTCCTTTTCCGGGTAATAGGGCGTATCCCTATGGCTTTTGGTTGGTTGGGACTGACACCAGTCCCCACCGAAAACATTTTGGTTTGGGTACTCAGAACTACTGTGTGTAAGTGTAAACCTCTCATGGCTACAATCTTTTATTTCTCAGTGAGGAACACAAACAAGGAAAGCCCTTGTTTAGTGGAAGTGAGATTTGGAACTTTCTGCAGACTGGTCAAATGTAACATTTTGACGAGCAGTGCTAAAGTAAACAAAATACACCCAATGAATCATGAAAGAATTTTCCAGAGGTTTGAACTTTTGGGATTTTCTTTCAATGATTCAAAATAAAATCGGCATCCAAACTGGCCACAGAGCTGTCCCCATCCTCTTGAAAAGCAACCAGTCTCAAAGCAAACACATGCATAACCATGAGCACATACTAACTCCAAATTGTGTCCCCAGTGCTTTAAAGGCCAAGGGTCTCCGTGCCTTCCCGCTGCCAGGGAGGCCACCAGTGCTGAGGGGCTGGGGCAGGGCAGGAGCTGCAGCCCCCCATTGCCAGGAGCCCCCAGAGCCTGGCTGGCCCTGTATGGCTTGCCTTGAAAGATGAGCAAGGCACAGATATTGCTTGGGAACAAAGCTGGCCTTAGAGGTTAGCTCCATTATATCCCCTCCTAACAGAAGGAATTTTTCCTCCCATTCTTCCCACTGATGACACCAGTGCAGAGGACACAATACTGAGTGTGCTGGGCCTGGGGAGGTGTCCATGCCTCAGGGTTCTCAGCTGCTGGGGGAAAACTCTTCAAAACACCCTTTCCAAATCAGTTTGTTTTAATAGCAGATTAAATACCCTCAGGTCTCCTGCTTATGTTTTCAGTGAGAAAATGGCCAAGCAATTGCTGAAGCCCCTCAGAGAAACAGGACATCCTGAGCTGTGGCAGATGGACTTCCTTTACACAGTTTTAATGAAAATTTTCAACAATAGCTCTGTGCATGTTCTTAGGGGGGTTAGCAAGTGCACATGTTTATGTACATACACACACTCTGCAATGCTACACAAGCTTTTTAAAATAATGTACAAAATACTCAGTATATTTGGCTGGAATAAATTAGTTTTGTGTATATATATATATATTAACTGTGTTATGACATAAGGCAGGATTAGGTAGAGGGAAAATTTCAGGATGTGGGTAGCCACAATTGAAGGTCTTACAGGGAGTGTTCAGTAAAATATCCTTGGAACATCAAATTAAAATAAACTTAACCAAAGTATCAGTGAACATAAACAAATCTTCATGCTAAGCAAATAATCCAAGGAAGTCAAAGTGCAATAATTAGAAATGGATAATTATGCTTCCTCTGCTTCCTAGAAGAGCTATGTAAGATTTTCAGTAATTTCCTAAATGCATAGTGTAAGATGCTGGCAAAAAAAATGACAAACCCATGTTAAAGTTTATGATATCCAAGAATCTATTCTGGCTGAAGACCTGTTTCCTGGCAATAAAGACATGGTAAATGAAAAAAGAACCTGGAAAGTATTTTAAAGGTGCTGTCTGCTATAGCATAAAAATATGTGGAAATGTAGCATGTAAGGGAATGAAACAGTTACAATTCTGTAATTTAGGCAGGATTGTGGTAACATATTATCCAGTCATTGACTGTGTTGTCTTTTGCTCTCCCATTTTCTTCTTTTGAAGGAGATTTTTTATCTTTGATGTTTGCGATTGTTAATTTCAGTTCATTTCAGAGGTACCAGTTTTCTAGGAAGAACAACAGATGGGCAGTCTTCCGATGTCAATTATCTGGAACTGTTCTGTGGAACTCAGTTTAGATTTTGAAGGAATGCTCTGAGGTAATAAACTATTCTTATGATATTTTAACAAAATTACACTGTTGTCAAAATGCAGTAATGGCATGAAAAATATTTATTAAAAACTCTCTGCATTTTCTCTTATATGGTAAACAATCTGGTCTGCTGAGCCCTTCTGGATGAGCTAAACCTCATACCCATGCTTAGTGTGACCCAACCATAATTGCAGCATCACCTTCAGCCTCTCTTTGGTTTTTGTTTTCCCATATTCTCAGAAATGTGTCAGCAGTAGAGCCCAAAAACACAGTGAAAAAGACATGCCCAAATTTGATGCAGTCATAACTGGGAGGTTTTTCTGTTGTTCCTGTTAGCTTAGTGGGGAGAAGCCTTCCCAAGATGCTTTAAACAGACCAAAGCTATCAAAAAACAGCCCTCAATGTTTTGTTTCAAAAGTTTGAGTCATCCTTAGAACTACCATAATGTAAAGACTTCTTATTTTTCTAATCTCAAATGAAGATGTGAAAAGTCTCTCTCATTTTGTATTTCCAAATTGGAACCTGGTTTTGGTGTTCCTGGGAAATGATGGAATGTGGGCAGGGAGTGTTTGCTCTGAAGGAGGGGCATTATGATGTCCCCATCAGCTGCAATAGCTGAGTCCTGAAGGTCTGTGACTGTGGGGACTCCACTTGTGGTGCAATAAAAGCAGCCCCAGGTAATTTATAACTGCATTTAACACACACTCAAGAAGCAAAACTTATTCTAGAAAATAAGGATATAGGTGAGCAGGGTTTGTGTAGATAGCTGGATGTGAATTCTGGAAAAGAGAATATAAAAACTTACTCAAAATGCATCTCATACAGAAGAAATATTTCATCATTTTTAATTTTTCTACAGATTTGACCGTCTTGCATTTTTAACTTTACCATAGAAGAGATTTTTAACATAAACTTAAATTTTCAGCTTTCTGAGAAGATTCTTAAGATTCTGATACAGCAGCAGAGGAAAAAATAATTGGAACAGTAAGTGGAAATCAGATACATTTTACTAGGGTAGATATTTGCATGGCCTGTGCTATTGTCCAAGACTCATAGAACTTAAACCTGCTGTAGAGTTTAGGAGGATGCTGGTTTTATACCAGCATTTTCTGGGGACAGAAATCTTTTCACTGTCAACCTCTTTAGAGTCATTGTGGATTTAAACAGAAAAATTATGTCCAGAATATTTTTGTTCTAGTGTCCTTAGAGCCCCTAGGAAGAGGAAAGCCCACTGTCAATTATTTTGGTGTGGTCTAACACTGTACCTCTTTGGGATCTGTGGAAAACCTAATGTCTTGTGATGGATAATTAGACCTGTTACTGGGAATATCCCTGTAGGTCTCTGTAGGAGCCAGTGAAGAGGAAGAGGGCTGATAAGTGGCCCTAAATCAGGAGAAGGTTCATTTGTTTGGTATGGTTTGGAATCTGCTCGGTGACTGCTTCCTGCATGCTGCTTGGAAGGTGAAGCTGCATATGGGGCTGAGGAGGAAGAGGATGAGTGTGAGCAGACAGACACAACCATTTCAATGCAGGGCAACAGTTTGTAGGGATGGGATTTGCCTCCACACCAGGAGAAGACTTACAGTGGACAAAAGCAACCTGTGGCCCTGTATCCTGAACTTTTTGTTCTGTTAAAAAGCTTTGATTTTAAGGTTTGCATTTCCATTTCTAATCAAATCTGAATTCAAAGCTGAGCCTGAAGCTCAGGACACAAGCTGTTTTGCTGCTTCCTGTTTTTTTTTTCTAGAGTTGTGGTGCTTGTGGGACTGAATAGGATCACTAGTCACTTGTTTCCAGTTAGGATTTCAGTGACTGGTTTCTCACAATTGCCCAGCTTGATATCTTTGAGAAAGCAGGTGCCTCATTTTCAGTGGTTAAATGTGGTTTCAGGTCTCCTAGAAATTTAATGCCGCAACTGTCTATAAATTTGTACCAAAAGTTGTGATTTACAGGAACGTGGGTGCAGCTCTATGTTGCCACACCTTTCTCCTTGAGGATGATTTAAGATATTGGGATGCAATATTATTTTATGACCCATGTGTCCAATTCCAGTCTTTCTCTGAAGATGAAAGTTCAGACAAGTCATTCTTCAGTTGAAGATTTGATGCACATACTAAAATAAATCACTATAGAAGTTTGATAAATTACTCGCACAGATCAAATTCAAAATAAGGTTTTTCTAGACTGCATTTTCCGTAAATAACCAAAAGTTGCAAGTGCATTACAAACTCGGTTAGCATCCAAGCATCTATTAACATCATGAAACAAGTAGAAACACCTGCTATTGGCTAGAGGGTAGGAAATTCAGTTGGGTAATGCCTGGTTCCAGATCCTTGTTACCTGAACTCAAGAACATCATTGAGCTGTCTTCTAGAGGTTTCATTTTCCTTGCAAGTAGCAACACTGAATAGAAACAAAACAGCTCAGAACATGAGATAAAAATAGATCATCTGGGAGCACCAGGCAAGTGACCTAAAACATAAAGTGGTTTATTGTGGATTAGTTGTCTCGATTTTGGGGTAGTCCTCAGAGAATGAGTGGAACCATTTCTACAGCCAGAAGAACCCAAAAGGGCATGAGTTCCTAACAGGAACATGTGGGATTTATTCTGTTTTGCTCAAATCTGAGACATTAAGCCATGCAGGTCTGAGAAATAGAAGTGACCTGTTGAAATTATCATACTGCTTTCTGTAACTGAAAACTCTGGGCTAACTTAGCTGAGGATGTGAAGGTCTCTTTTAGAGGAATGAGAGCCTTGGTTTCCCACAGCTGGATTGCATGAGGAGAATGTATGAAAACTGCAAAGGAGGTACCATTCAAGAAATTACAAGCCCTGTATGTCCCCCTTTAGTTTTTAGGCTTGGAAGAAAGTAGGGAAATGAAGTCTTGGCTTCCAGTGTAGAAAAATTTCTGTTTCCTGATTCCAGCAGTGTCATAACTGTGCTCTCAGTGGCTGGAGTGCATGTCCTTATTACTCCCTCCCTGCCAGCTCCTGGGGAAGGGGGTGTTGCCTGCCTTGGTGTTTGGACTATTATTGCCCAGGCTGCTTGTGATCATACAGTTTCACCTGCATTAGACTTCTGTACAACAGTTGCACCAGTAACACTTCCCTTAATGTTAATTAGCTCACACTGTAAAGGAGGGTTGAGATATGGGTACGAGCTGCTCTCAAAGGAACAAGACCCTATGGCTGAAGTTAACCCCACAGGACTTTCTTAAAGCCATGCAGGAAATCTGTGACAGATCCCAGAATAAATCCCAGATTTCCTGTCTCCTCCACTTGTACGGTAACTACAAGGCCCAGAATTTCTTAGCTGAGGAAAATGCTGTCCAATATTATCTTTCTTTTTCTGGTTTACTCTTGTTCCAGTTCACTGCACAAGTTGCTGCCATATGTTAGGCTGTGACTGTTCACCCCATGACTCTTTTTTTGGTTGTATTTCATGGAACATGCATGAGTGTTGTACAGTGAGCAGTGATAATGCTGAGTACTGCTATTCCAGCATTTAAGCAAGCAAAACACAATTAAAGTGAGTATTTGCAGGTGAAGGTAATTTATTATCTGAAACCCTCTTCAAACTAAACTGCTCATGCTTCTCATCTAAATAGCATTCATAGAAGCAGGTTTGGTTTGGTTTGTATCAAATAATAACTGCCTGTGCTAGGATAATATATACTGATAGAGTTATTTGAATAAGTAATTTTCCTTTGTGGATATGCCACTTTGTACTTTGGAAAACTGGCACATTCTGTTGTTCTCAAGCATCAGTCCTCTTTAATGAATTACAAATTAACAGATGCAGCATTATCATTGTGGATCTATAATTGAATGAGATGCTCTGAAGATACCATGACTTTTACTAGGGCTTGATAAAGAGAAGCTGGAGGAATTTGGTTTGCTAGATGGGTGTCTTAGATGTTCAGATGTTCACATGGATTGCTGAATGTGTCCTTTTTTTTTTTTTTAAGATACTTTGCCACTAGGTTATTCTTTAATAGTTTTCATTCTGTGCTTCTCAATTTGCTGTCATGTGGTTCTTCTTTAGATAACATTACTTGTACAAATTCCAACCAAAGCAGAATCAGTAATCTTCAGCCAGTCTTTACAGCATTTCTAATGCAGTGCAGCTATGGAATTCCATTCTATCTTCTTGTTACTAAATAACTGAACAGAAACAGGTGAATAAATGAGCTTTGCTGAACATCCTCTTCTTAATTTATAGGATGACATTTAGATTGTTTATTAAAGGTATAATTGCTTTGAATGCAAAACCTTTGTAGACTTCAGTGGGCAATTTCATAAGCAGGATGCTGAAGGTCTGTGCTGGGTGTTTAAAGGATGTTTAAAAACAAAGTTTGAAAACTAACTTCCAGCCCAGCACAGAAACTGATTCATGAGTCTGCAGGGAGCTGCTCTGAGTGGAACCCAACCAGTTCTGACCTGAGGGACACCCAAGGAGAGCTGCCTGGTGCACTCTCCCCAACATTCCAGCGCCCAAGAAGCTTTTTCCATGGGACAGATGTGGCTCCACAAGAGGGCTTTGCCACAGCCCCTGGTTCCTTCTACAGCCAAGAGCAGTGAGCCCCGATGTGCAGAAATCCTTTCCTCTGCAGGAATGAGTTCCCTCCCACTCACCATTATCCTGGTGGGCCTTGCCTGGCCCCACAAAGCTCTCTGTACACTGTGCAGGCTGGTAACCATTTCAGCCATGGTTTTCCCTTTACTGTCTTGGCTCCCATTTCAGTGGATGATGGACAGCCAGCTGGATTACAATTGTTTTCATGTAAGTTTGGTTACTTTTTGTTGTGGGAAGAGTTACTCTTTGGGATGGGTGCTACCCCCATAACATCTATGCCGATTCTGAACATACTGCCCTGGAAAATAGAGCGGGAAACATCAAACTAAGAAATGGCACCACTCACTTGAGCGCATTGCAAGGCAGAAGGATAATGAAGATAAAGATTTGGTGGATGATGGTGAGGGGGATGATGTCATCCTCACAGAGCTTTAATGAACATGAGAGCGACATGGCACAGGTCCAGACACTGAACTCCAGCTTAAATTAAAGGGGAAGGGCCTTAATCCAGGTGGTCATCAAATTCTTAGACTGTAACAAAGCATTAAGAGAGTTATCACTCAAAATGTAAAACTTCCGTCTGAATACACTTTTGAGAAAGAGTATGCTGTGGTTCTTAATTAATTTTTCATTTTAAAAAAGAGAAATCTGTAGATATCCTACCTGTCATCTCCTAAACAGACCTTCAGATTGATCTCAGTATTTGATACTCATGTTGTATAAAGGAGGCTGGTAGCTCACAGTGGACTTAAAATAATGTTTGTGTGAGCTGGCACCCAGTCTCTGAAACATTTTTCCACGATTTCTGAGCTGGGGATGCCAGTCTGCATGAGCTACCATTGTAAATCCTAATAGTCATGGAAATAACCACCTTAGCCTTTCAGTTCCCTTTACCAGGATATCTAGGAAGTCAGGCCTGAAAGGAGGCAGTTTACAACTCTGTGTGTGTGGTTCTGGTGAGGAGCTTCCAGCCTCCTGGCTGCAGTTGGGTGAGGGATATGATAATATGGTATCTGCTGACTGACTAATAAACTGTGTACTGAGAAGGAAAGATGCTTCCCTTGCCACTTTGAATTACTTTCCATCATCTCTCACCCTTGATTTATAACCATTTTTAATATACCATGTATAAAATAGAAAAGCATAGAATAGTCCCCCAGACAAACTCTGTGTACATGCGAGGGTTGATCTGGTTCAGACGCTGAAGGATGCCCTCTGTACATGGCACAAATCAGTCCTTGGACTGCAAGGACTGCAAGGCCAGTCTTGCCAGGAGCAGCTCCTGGAATGAGAGCAGAAGTTTTTCCCCCAGCTGGTGATGCCCAGAGCCCCAGAGAGCCTGGGCAGCCCAGCCAGCAGAGCTCTGGGCTTGCACAGAGCTCCTGAGCTTTGCCCACACCCAAATTTTCATTCACTTTTCTAAATCAAGTAATTGTATTCAAGGAATGGAACGGTTGCTAAATTACTGTATTCACAGGCTATCACCATTAATTAACAAGCAAGATTAATGGGAGCAAAATAATAATTAATTGTACATGAATGTACATGGCAAACACTTTTGGTTGCATAGCACTTTGTGTTTAGCTTAGACTCTGAATATGGAAATGCAGTTACAAGCTGACTGAGGACACAGCTTTTTCAAGGCTGCAGAGTCAGATGACACCAACAAAATTTCCTCACCCGTAATAGTCAGTTCTGAGACTCATGGCTTCAGTCCTTACTCATGATCAGCAGAGCACTACCCTTCCTCACACTGCACTGCATCACTTCACATATTAGTGCCAGCTTCTGCTTAGACTCTGTAAAGTGCTCAGGAATAATGGGGTAACATATTGGCCATGGGTCACCCTAAATGGATAAATAGGTTTCAGACACACAGAGGACTTTCATTGCCAGCACAGAGCTGAACTGCTCTGTTGTCATTTCATATTTGTTTCTAGCCTCCTTTTTATCTTTGTAGTTTAGAAATACTTACATGTCTTTAGCTGCAGAGTTGTTCTTACTTCTGTAATGCTTTAAAAAACCAAAGTGACATTATTAGCAATTTATATCATAATTTTGATTGCAATTAAGACAAAGTGAATATAAACCAGCTTCAGTTAGAATATTCTATCTTTCCCATAATGTACCCTTTATTTAATCTAGTTGCTTACAATGCTTCTCCCAGGTTAATGAGGCTACATGCAGTAGTGGTGTTAGCAGAAACCATCTCTTCATGCTGCTGTTTTTAGTAAGTCTGATTTCTTTGTGAAAAACAGCTGTTTTGTACTTGGACTATGAGTTCAAAGACATAATCAACAAACCTCTTAGTTCTGCAGTCAGAAAGCTGTTTAGTTCTATGAGAGTAAGGATTGATTGCAGGATTAGAATATCCCTAATAACAGCTGGCTGCATCTGGAGAGTTCTGCAGCCATAGTTTCTTTCTTCATCTCATTACAGTCATTGGTTTCTATTGTTTCTTTCTACATTGATCTGAGATGTAAATAAATTCTAAAAATTCACTTAAATTTCCCAAATGAAACTTAAGTGAAATGCTTTTCAGGATTGAATATAACCATCATGTAGCTATATGCACTTTGCAAATTTGAGAAAAACTCAAATCTTATCTGCTTTGTATGGAGGATATGCATAAATCATTATTAATGTATATCATAAAATAGTACCAATTAAAGCAATAAAAATGTAAACAGTGACGTTTAGCACAGGCAGAGGATTTCAATTTTATATGAGTGGGGAAGAACATCCACCTTCAGTTCTTACTGGAGTAGTCTGTACCACAGCACCTGGTCACTATGAACAACAACAGCCGTTCTCAACTAACTGCCTAAAATGGCTCTTTTTTTCCTCCTTATTCCTGCCTGGCCTCTGTGTGCATTCAGTGCCTATTTCGGGGATAAGGACAGACCTATTTTAACACCTTCCTGATTTACAAATCCAATTCTGCCAGGCAAGAAGGAGCTGGTTTATAACAGGTTTTCCACAGTGAACACAAACCCATCGTGAGGTGAATGAAGTGTTCACCCCGGAGCTGTGTACCCAAACCCATACCGGCTTTACAAACCCAGCAGGGGCTGCAGAGCCACCCCCAGTAAAGTGCACCCCACTTTGCCAGCGCAGCTTTCCCCATGTGCAGAACTCCTGGGGAAGAGCAGCAGTTCCCAGGAGAGGCTCCAGTCTCGGAGCTGATGGAGAGGGTGTGGTGGTGGCAGCAGGGGAGGCAGGAGCTGAGGCAGTGCAGCTGCAGTGCTTTGTCAGAAAGCTTGATATTCCACCTCCTATTGAGCTTCCTTGTTTGTGAAGTTGCTCAAATGTCAGCACTTGCAGCTGAAGATTCCTCACGTCCTTAATGGCATGGACAGAATCGACTTGCAGTGATATTTTCCCCCCAAATAATGCAGGCTGTTCTGCACCCCTGCAAAGCAATCATCCAAAGCTGGTGAGCAGGATTGCGTTTCTTCAAGCAAGTGGGTTTTACTCAGTTGAAAGCTAATATTTACCAACATCCCTTAGTTGCTGATCATTTTTATTTATTTTCTCTAATAATTATTTTTAAAGCTGAATTTTTAACCATTGCACTTAAATGATTTTATAAGGATTTAATATCAAACCTCCTGTATTCAGTGCTTTAATGCAGGCTGACAATCAATTGTGCAGTATTCTCTGGAAAGGAAATAACTCTCCTTCTAGAATAATCTGTTATTGTGCCACTTTGAAAACATAGTTTAATTATTTTCTCAGAAAGTGAGCAAAGATAAATGTAGAACTTGACAGTAAAAAATAGAGTAGAACTGCTTAGATTAACAGATGTACCCCCAAATACTTTAGACCAACAACAGAAGATGAATTTTCTTGCAGAACCTTTTAGCCTAAGTTCTTTCTAATCTTTACAGACATCGAAGCAGCAGCCTTACACATATTGGAAATAGGTAAGAAAATGTTGTGGCTTTTTTTTATTTCTAATTTGCAGTTTTAAAAGAAATGCTGTTGGGCTTGCCTTGATGCTTTGGAATCACAAAAAAGCATTTCTAGTTTCGTTCCAGTGGATGTTTCCTCTTGGCAAGGTTTGTTGTTTCTAGCAGATTGACCCCATCTTAAAAATCTTCTTGAAACTTTCTTGGTATAGAACCGAGTTCAGAATTTGTGTAGGCTTAAAAATCAGTATTCCCAGGGAATATCCATGGGAATGGCAGCTGTGAGTAACAGAAAGGGTCACCCCTTAATCCATCTGCCCCTCGGTGCTGTCATTGCTGCCTCCTCAGTGTGAAGGAGGAACTAGATCAGGAGCAATGCAAGTCAAAGCTACTAAAAAGTAAATTTTTAAGACATTCTTCCCCCAAAACCATCACTCCCCTTTACTGGTAAAGCTGCTTTCTACCGTATCCCTGTCCTCTGAGCTTCCTAAAATGATAATGAAAAGAGCAGGGCATATTTGCTGAGTCAGCTGCTGCTTTGTTAGAAAACCAACTGGGGGGGGGCTGAAGAGGGGGAAGTAAAAATACCCTGGTGTAGAGAGTTCACTGCAGAGTCAGTTCAATAAAACTTGTGCTTCCCAGTCCTGGCAATGCGTTTGGACATTTCAAAGGGCCTGATAAACTGCAATAGCCTTGTCTCCCACACATTAAAGCTTCATCACGACATTGTATGAAAAGAAGCAAAACCTGGCAGCACAGTAAAGCAAAGGGTAAGGTGTTCCTTGGATGGGTCAAGGTGCTCTGGGCTGCTCTTGCTTCACTGAAATAACAGCGTTGCTTTTCTGGCAGCAGAACATCTGTAACCTCTGTCTGCCTCAAAGCAGCACATCTGTTCACAGTTATGGGTCAGTACCCTACAGGAAGCTCACTCATACTGTGCTCAGAGATGCTGGATCCGAGCTCCCAAAAAGCATTCCTAAAACTTTAATTAGTGAAGGAACACAGGATAAAATGAATGCAAATCAAAGCCATGAGAGTTAAAACCCCAAACAACTGCTTTTAACCTGATGAACATCTAGACAGAGCTATAGGCAGCAATCATCGTGTTTTATTCAACGCTGTATTTTTTTATTGATTTTCTTTGAAATTCCTGATTCTAAAAAATACCAAGGAATAAAATTTATATTGGTAGTGGTGCAAAGTTCATAAAGAGCCAGTGGGCTGTCTGATCACAATAAATTCACAGCACAGCATGTTTTCTGCAGTCATTCCTGTCCTGCCAGCCCAGAGCTGCTGCAGTGTTTCTCTCCTTCCAGCAGCTTCTTGGAAATTCTTCCAGCTTTAGGGGGAATGTTGAAACATACAGCACATGCAGTTTGCAGAGACATTAAAATCAGTTTACTGGTGCTACAGATGCCCTGTAAAGAGCACATTTATTTCTTTTGGTTCTCTTACCTCTGAAAATAGATTTTGAGCAGATTGAGATGTATATTTTCAGTCCTAAAATATGTAGGCCTATATACATGCAGCTTTCTAATTATAGTATCTGCCTTAAATCCAGTTGTTCCAAGTCTGCTTTAACTGGAATACAGAAATATTTCTGAGAATAGTAGCACCAGAACCTTTTGCCCTGTGGCAGGAAAGACAGATCAGAAAGCAATTTAGAAAACTAAAATTTAAAATACCTTTGTATTTCATAACATCACCCAATTACTTTGTTCGAAAGGATTAGTGGACTTGTTTGAAACATACAAATATTAGTACAAAATAGACTGAGCTGACATTTTCTCTGTGATTGGCTCTGCTTCTTGATAATCTTAACTATGAGGCTGACCTTGCTCTCCACCTTAAATCCATTTAATGTAGTCCAGTTTTATTGCTGTGTCTTGGAATAAGCTGATAATACTGAAATTTGCCTATAGGATGCCTGACTTCTCAGCTGCTGGAAATATGGTGTTAATCTTTCACTAAAAAGAGGAAATTACACTTCCATTTTCCTATTTCCTCGAAGCACAAGCGCTTCAGCATTTCAGTGTTCTAGCACAGTGTCTATTCTGTAAACTCTAAACTCCATCATGAAGACCCTGAAGGTCATTGCCATGGACAATGACTTCTGACACACCAGAAGTTGTAATTGCTAAAACAAATTAATCTGATGACTGATACTTTGTTCTTAATTGACTTATAAGAAGCATATTCACTATGGCATTGTATGCATTCATTTGTGTGGCAGGAAGTGCTTTGTAACCTCAAGAAATAATGTATAAAATATGGCTGGGGCATAAAAGTGTCTAAGTTGTTTACAGAAAGACACTTGGGAGGTTTATAATGTGCTCATCCCTGGCTTAACTGTCTTCTAATTGCAGTTAGTAACATACCTCTCCTTCCCAAAGTTCGAAGGGCAGTGATGTTCCTGCTGAGGAAGTTGTGGCTGAGCCTGGAGCTCCTGATGCTTAGGGGATATCCAGGGAAAATTCTGTCTCTGTTCTCTGTTGCAGAAATTTCATCTACCCACTTGTCAAACATATACTGGACACCAGAAAATCACTACATCATGTTGGGCAAACTCCTGCTCTGCTGTGAAAGCTTGGACTCATGCCTAATATTTATGCAGTATGACATGGAGAAATTACTGACATATTATTGAATGGCATGATTTGGTCCTTTTTAGATGCTTGAATATCAACATTTTTTCTTGTGCAAAGTCCTGGATACCTTCAAAGTGCACAAATAGAAAACATTAGTGATGCCACTGAGTCATCAAATAAAACTAGACAAAAAACATTTGTGGATTTGTATTTGCTCTTTTACTAATAAATCTAGCAGTTTAATAAGTATTTGAATAATACCAGTTTAAGGTTTAAATTGACAGTAAAGCTGTAAATGTGAGACCATGGGATGTGAGGGAGGAGCTTTTGGTGTGGATTCTGTGTTGCAAGTGTTTTTTCTGTCAGGTTTGTGAGCCTGACAAACAGTTTCAGTAACCCAGCTTCAGGCATCACTTTGCAAAGATCTTGATGCACAGGGCAGCTGATCCTCTATATGCAAGTACTTCAGAATTAGAGCCTATGAAATGTTACCTGCTAGGCATAATCCAGAGAATAGCAACCATTACAGGCATAGGTTTTAGAAAATGAGCAGAAACACAAGTGTGACAAATGTTCTTGCAATTGCTCTTATGGCACCAAGGTCAGGAAAGTACATGAGAGGCAATGAGTACCTGGTTTTCTATAGAAATAAGTTTTACTCATTTTTTCTGTGCACAAGTTGAGGGGGGAAAAGAGCCTGTCAGTGATCATAATTAAGCATCAAGAAGTTTAGTTCAGAATTAACAAATATAAAAGAGGCAAAATTGATGAACATGTATTTGAAGGCTGGAATCTGAACTGAAGGGGTTACCACAGCCTATGTAGCTGGATCCAAGGCTTCCTATAGCAGCAAAAAGCTAGAGGTTCCTCTTAAAAAAGAACTTTGGCCTCAATGACTACCTGTGCAGTCTGGCAGGAGATACAAAATCTCAAAGTTCACCGTGGGTGCAATGGCTGACACAGTTAGTGTAATAAGTTGTTTCACATAACTTTTTCTTCCAAAATATTCAGAGCAGGTGATTTTTTTTATGCTCACTTTCTTTGGAACCTGAACTTTGTTAGTAGTTACTGTAAGACATAGCAAGGTCCCTGTTAACTTCAGGATTGCCTAATTCCCAAAGAGAACATCAGCATGGATAAAGTTCTATTGAGCAGGTCATTCAGAAATGGAATCAGAAAGTTTCATCAGCCCCTGGATGCCTTGCATGATTGGTGCTGCATGTTAAAATACATTAGAGAAACCTGCAAGGATTTCTTCTGTAAACACAGTAGCACACAGACAAGAGAGCTGGCAAAAGTGTTGAGAACAGTTAAAGTGCAGAAGGCAATGATTTATATTGATGTTTAAGGCTGGAGAGAAGCATATGATTGTTTTATCAAACATTAGGAGTTTTCTCAGAGAAACTTTGCTGCTTTTGTTGATAAGTGCACAGCTGACTGGTTGCTTTTGACTCTAGCAAATTATTCTGTTGATTGATAGCTCAGTTAATTTCAGAAGGACCCTTCTTGCTGGCGATGCAGCTGTGAATTCTAATCAAGGGAAGCAATTAACTGCTATCTCTGTGGCTGCAGAGGAGCCAACTGGAGAACCAAATGTACTGAGAACAGTCCTCAGCAGATAACTGAGAAGAGTGAAATCCTGCCTAATATTTACTCCCTGGAACTTTCAAGTACTTAAGTATTTAGTAACTGGATTTGTCAGTACTATTTGGTCAAGATTTCTATTTTCATTATTTTTAATTTTGCCTAGTTTGTCAATTGTTAAGAGGGATGAAACAAGGAAGACCTTATATTGTGATTAAGTAAAATAACTGACTCCCACATTTTCAGTCTGATACAATATAAGTATTGTGTGTCCCAGGTGGACTTTTAAACATTGTCTGCCACAGATGTCAGTGAGAGCAAGTTTGATGCCAAGTCATATAAACTCAGTGTCAGCATATCAAACAATACTAGAGTAAAAACTTCTCAGGATTATGTCTTTGTGGCATTCAGATACAACAGGTAGAATTTTAAAATTTCTCTAACTGCTAATATTGACAGTCACATGAGTAAGAAGAACAAGAAGAAAGCAGGTGCGGTTTTTCAGAAGTCATTAACTGCAATATAAAAAGAGGATCACTGAATAGAGTCGCTAGCCTGGTCTATAATATTTTTTCACACACAATTTTTCACTTTAATGTCAGTTGAATTTTATTCTCACTGAGTGGAAAAAAGCAGTAGTTGAATGAAAAAAAATGATGATCAATTATTTAAGCAAATGAAGATATAAAAAGTTTATCTCAAATGACAGCAATACAATAATATCCATTCTATTTATATTCTATGTAAAAAAAATTTATTTTCTATTAAAAACTGCATATAAAAACTCAGGGTTTATCAACAGGTATTGAGCATATCTCTTACAACTGCCACCCTTAAGTGAAAGGAAGACCCAAAATAACCTTCCCAACACAAGCTCTGACTCACCCTATATTTTGATTTATCATTATCTCATTTGCATGGTGCATTTGCAAACTGATAAGTGATAGGAATTGTGCCCATGTTTCAAGAACTGGGGCCTGCCTGGCCTCCAGCTGCTCCTGATCTTGCAAATTGCAAAGCTACAAGCTGGCAAATTAGGATTCACCAGAATAGCTGAATTGTACTGGCCTAGAATTGAACTAAAAGGAATTAAGGCTCACTGAATGTTTTAATCCAACTGCAGAAAGAAGTGATTATTGATTCTCTTTTTTTCAGTTGTCAGTAAAAGTTTGGGAAGTGTTCAGGTATGCTTAGGGCAATTTAAGAATGCACTCATTGACATGCCTGTGGGTAGTGCTGCTTGGTGATTCCCTGAAATTGCTTATCAAATATTTCAAACGTATCTTTCCCTTTTTCCAGAAAAGATGAGGTTAATAGAGACATTTCATTTATTCTAGAAGAAAGTACCTTGATATGTAAAGCTAATCTTGCTTTTGGAGCAGAGGTGAGGGAGATCACTGCAATTTAACCATTACTTTCTTTTGTATAAAGTAAAGCCTATGCTTAGGCAACTAAAATATGCCTGCTCATTGAAGTCGAGTTTAGGATTGCTGGTTTCTGCTGCTGGCTGCTGCTGGCACTGCCAGGTTGGCTGGGCACTGCATTATTGCCCCCAGCTCCCCACAGGAGCTGCTCCAGTGTCTACCTGCACTCCTTTTGCAAGGCAGCTCCTTCTTTTGCATGCAGAACTCACACCTGGCTCACCTGGCAATTTAAAAGGAACTTCCTAATGATGTAGAAAGGAAGTTTGAGGTTTAAAAATCCATTCATCACAGCCAAGCAGTTTGAGCACTCAAATGAGCTAGGGACTTCTTGAGTCACGGAATTCAGAATCCAGCAGTTGAAAACAGCCATATTTCATTCAGAGGAGGCCAAAGAAGAGCTGTTCTCTTTTCTTTCATGGATAGCAAACTGTAAAAGTTCCTCTAATGTGCCATAATATCTATCCAGACTTTTGTGTGAGGCAAATCGTGTGGTGTCAGTTACACAGAGGAAAGCAGGCAGGATGGGAAAAGGCAAACTTTTAAAATCTGGCAAATTTCATTCTCATTCATCCAAAGTTAAAATTAATTGCCCTTGGATCAGTATTACATTAATTGTGAAGGCTGCTTCTCTGGTTTCAGCTTCTAATAATCAAGACAGCTTTCCAAGGGTTCACTCTGCATCCAGCTCTTTTATTTAGTTCTGTTTGGAAAACTATTTCTGGAAAAACTCAGAATTCTAAAGCCAAATTTGTATGGGGCAAGCTCTGCTGACGGCGAGAAATTTCCACTGGTGCAAATTTGAGCTAACTTTTAAGCTATCCCTTTATAAATAACTTTGTGTGTGCCAGCCCACCAGTATGTTGGTCAGAAATGGTCTGTTCATATGGTTACTTGAAAGTATAAAAGCACCAATTATTTTAGACACACAGACACTGGTGATGTTTATGATAAATTTTGCTTCCTATTTGCTGTGACTAATGTGTACCTCATTGCCTTTTCAAAGAAATAAAATAAAATACATCTCCCTTTCTATGCCCTAAATCCTGTATGTTATATTTACTATCCTGAATAGAAGAACTTTGGAAATGGTAGAAATAATTTTGGGATAGCGAAATGCCACAGAGGGTTTTTTTATTTCATCCAACAAAGAGAGAAATAGCTTAACTGCAAAATACTTGGTCAAGATGTACTTCTGTACCCAAATAAATTCCCTGTGTTTGCCAAGAAAAAAAACAACCCTGCAGAACAAAAGAAAGTTTGGAATGAATAAAAAGTTCAATAGGAGTAGATGCTATCAGAGCTGCTCTCTTACTTGAAAGGAACATGAAAAACCTTTTGTACTGCTCCTATAAACTTAAGAGTTTACTTAAGAGGACACTAACTTCTCAGAAAATCCTCCTGTTTGTAATGTGGTATGCGACACCCAGGCTGAAGGAGACTGAGCACTTTGCTGGTAACCTCCCGTCCCTTTGGTTTTCAGCCCAGTTGGGGATTTCAGTCTCTAGCAGTGGTCCAGGCAAGCACAATATTGTCAGTGACAGAGGTGAAATTTCTCCTGCTCCTTCAGCTCCAGCAGTTTGCTCCATGACTCAGTCACTGCTCCCTCAGTTGTGTCAAAGGGCACAGCCAGGCCTTGAGTAGTGCCAAAGAGCTCTGTTTAGGAATAAACACACATTATTCAGATTTTTTAAATTACTGCTGCTTTTAAAAGCTGACTTTAACCTCTTCCTTCTAACCAGCTGGATCTGAGCACCACCTTTATTTCTTGCAGTTGACAAACTGACAGACAAGAGATGTGTAAAATCTGTAACTTCTGATGTTCTCAGTTGCTCCCTTTTAATAATGAAAAGCTCTTACATATTTTGAATGGAACATTGACATCTGTTTTGACAGTGTTGGTTAAGTGTTTTCATTGTAATTATTCTTGACAAAGGAGAAACAGTTTGACATGCAGCTCTAGGCTGAGTTCCAATTGGGATAATTACATGCTACCTCCTTTAGTCCCCCTCCAATATTGTTTCCTCTGATGTTCCTTAGCTTTAAACCATTGTTCACTGCTGCTCAGCAGAGCCCCTGCTCCTTTCAGAGATGGGTACACATCTTTGCATGTCCTCTGTTAATCAAAGAGTCCTGTAGTTCCAAAATGGCTTGGTTTTGGTCCCCATACCTTGGGGCAGAACACGGCTGTTCCGAGCAAATCATCCTCCAGCTCTTCACACATGGAATCCCTGCACACCACAGGTAGGACAGCACCCCTCGGGATCAGCACACAGCTGCTGCACTTCCCCATTCCTTACGGTGAGAGGAAACTGAAGTAAACTCTTCAACATTTATTGAAGTAATCCTGATCTTTGATTTATTAGCTGTGGTGACTTTGGGCCTGCTGTGGCCTGACTGTGCTAAGGAGCAAGACAAACTGCTGATGGCTCCCAGTGTCACTGACCAGGATAGGTAACACAGGGTGATCAGAGAAATGATTGATTTTGCCTTCTCAAAAATACCAGTATCTCTCTCCCACTTGCTTAGTCTGGCCAACACATGAATGAAAATTACTTTGAAAATTTTATCCACAAGGGCTGCTTGAAAAAAGAAGCATCTTCCTTTCTCTGTGATTTAGCCTCTCTATCAGTATCTGGTCCTCCAGAAACTACAATATCCTTGGCTCTGTGGCACCTCCCCTCTGTTTCACTGCTGAGATGAGAGTTTTGCAGCTATCTCAGGGTGGGAAAGAATGTTTTGTTTCCTTCAGCCAAATCAGTAGCCTTGTTTTTCAGAACAAAAAGTCACTGATGGGAGTAACAGTTCTTTTTGGTGAGAACTGGAATTGGTTCACCATGTAACGCTAGTGATAAACGTCGCCTCCATGGTTCCACTGAACCAAAACAACTTGGCACTGCCAGGCAATTAAAATGCAAACAGTGAAGATTAGATGGTATTGGGAAAAAAGAAAAAAAAAAAGAAAAAAAAACAAAACTGACTAGAGATAACTAAATTGCAGCTGGGGTAGGTCAGATTCACAGCATAAAACCTGGACCAAAGTCCTGTGTGAATCTAAAAGGGATGAGTTAGCAACTGATAATGTAGGAAAAAGGGACACAACTTTCCTCTTTGGAATTCTGATCCCACTGATGTGGCATGGACTTGCCTCCTTGTCTCTTCCAGAAAGCTGAACTGCTTTTGCTATCTTTTTTTCATTTCTATTTCTGGAGGCAAAGGAGAACAAAACAGACTTGAGAATTGTATTGCAGGTAGAATGTGGAGGATGAGCTGCTTGAGTTAGTAGTATGGACAGTGTTTACTTCTTTTGGAAATAAGCAGGGAGATCAAATGGCAAAAAAAGCTCCCTCAAAAGTGGGCCTTTTTACTGTCTTTTAAACCCCACACTGAACCTGCTGACAATTTTGCAAGTTTGTGAAATCACTTCACAAGCTATGGCAGATCCCTGATTGTTGTGGCTGTGTCACAGTAATCCATACTACAAGGTTCTGCTTAACCTCTCTCTCTCTCTCTCTCTCCCTTTTCCCTGTAGTTTTGATGGGATAAAGTGCCTTGTACACTGAACTGTAAATCTGGGGTCATGGGTAAAATCCCTCCTGTTCCAGTTCCATGGACCCACATTGGTTTATATGTATATAAATATATATATATTTGCTTGATAGCCTGGTCCACCAAGGTGGCGGGCACTGAAGGGTGCAGGAGCATAATCCAAGATTCACAGGGACTAAGGAGAGTGTAAAATGGGAAGGGGCACTCAAGAGGTGGTATTCTGTGTTTCAGGGGTAATTGACTGAAGAAATCACATCTGGCCCCTTTGAAAAGGGAATTTAGCATGCACAAAAAATTGTTACTTGAAGACCAGAGGAAAAGTTTAAGCACATTAGTGGTCAGATTGGCAGGCTGTGTATGAAAATGGAAATTTTCCGGAGAATGCGTTGTCAATAGAGAGGAGCAAGTATCATGGGTTGGAAGACAAATTCAGTTCCTAATATAAATGCCAAGATAGAAAAACTTGCTGAAAAAAGGGAAAATTATAGTATGCGTAGCACAGAAAACCATTAGAGTGATAACACTGTCAATCAAATGAGTGTGTGATGGCTGACTCCACAGCTGTGGAGTTACTGGCATAACAGAAGAGTAATAAAGCCTTTTGCAGGCGTTGGGGAATTAAGTTTGCTGCATTTTAATGTTATTCAAATGTGTAACTTCCTCGGGCTTTACTTCTGCTTCATTTGTTAATAGAATGTGTCTAGAGAATGCAAAATGAAATTTTTGTTAGCCTCAATCATAATGAGTCATTTGTAAGCAAGCATAAAAGCTCAGAGACATAAATACGTCACTTTAACATCAGTGCTAAAGTTCTTTGGGACTGATTCTTCGACCACCTATAGTTTATGTGGCCTCAGCGATCTAACTTGAGATTTTCAGTCAGAAGTTTATGGGAAGCATTTTAACAAAAAGCAAAGCCTGGGGAGTTTCACTTTCAGCACAATTTATCTTGTATGAGAGGTTTTACAATTTCATTACAAACTATGTACCTCAGAAACACTGGGTGTCCAGAAAATAACGCTTGCTATTTGTTTTAGTGCATGGAGACATTCATGTGTTTGAAATCTAAGTGAATGTCCATGTTTAGATCAAAACTGGCATGTACACACCAACAACCATATGTCTGCCCACACAAACACATCTGAAATAATAAATTGTAAATTTGCTTTTCAATTAAAAAAGCTTGGAAAGACCTATTTTGATATTTTCTAAACCTAGTAGCATCCATTTTAGTTCGAAATTATTCTCACAGCTAATGATTCAATCAAAATTATTTAAAATCTGCATATAATAACTCAAATTTCTATCTCAGTTTCACATGGGAGGATTTCTGGAATCTCAAGCATGGTCGGTCCTATAACAGAAATTCCCCACCTACTTTTGCTTTCCAATTTGAAATTACTAAATGTAGTGTGTTGTCCTGATTTGCTACACTGGGAAGACACTGACAAAAATCCCTTTAATTTCAATGTTATGGGAGATAAATTACTTAAATGTAAGCCTTGCTAAATCATAGAATATTCATGTTTTTCTGAGTATCACTGTATGGAGTTCAAAGTACACCTCTCACAAATGTACCTGAAAACAAAATTAAGGCACAGAACTAAGGTTTATTGGTCACTCCTTTATATTATCTTTATAGAGTTCCCTTTACCCACAGCCAGTGTATTTTTTTCTTCTGCAGAAAGAAATGCAAACCCCTTTTCAGAGCAGAGGAGTTGTCAGAATCCAGCAAACCTGCTGTGACCAGTGATTAATCGGGAAAGGAAATAGATTAACTGATTGCATCTTTGCTCCCACAAATGGACTGTGTGAGAAGCATGGACTTTTATCTCATGGATCCTGATGTTTGACCCTTCTTGTTACGTACAGCAAGGGAGGAAATAGGTTTTTGGTTTCTTTAGCATGATTTCAGGTCACCTCTACTTTTTAACTCACATACAGCCTCATTTATCACAAGCTTTATAAAACACTGAGCTTTGGTAGCATTCAGGGCTCCAAATTCCAGAAAGCATTGCTGTGATCCTATAAATATAGGTGTAAAGCTGCGTTCCTGGTCTTCCAAACCTTTTTTTTTTTTTTGCAAAGTCCCTGCAAAAGCTGGACATGTCTCAAATGCAGCGGTTGGCCAATTGATTTCCATTGTTCTGTCCTCAATTTTCAAGCACAAAGAGCCCTTCTGGTTGCTTAGGGTGATATGCTAAGCCCAGTTCTTAGCCAATGCCCAGAAACAGCACTTTGCAATATTCACATCAGCAGAAACTCTGTTCGCCCCAGGACCCGCTGGGCAGAGCCATCGTATCTGTGCAGCTCTCCAGCCAGCCTGAGCCACTGACTCAGGCTGAAAATGGGACTGGAATGCCCAAAAAAAGGGCCCCAGCATTACCAGTGGGAGTTTGGGAAGGCAGAGTTGTTGGTGTTTTCTGGACTTCAGTTTTTAATCTTACGGTATTTTAATGGAGCATGAAATACAGACACAAAAACAAGTTTTTAGTGAGATTTGGGGAGCTCTGGGGTAGTTTATCCCTGATCAGATGGAAATTCATGAGACCAATAAGATGGAACCTCAGAATAAGATGGGTTAGACACAAATTCCAGTATTTTCCTAGTAGTTGTTCCCTTTTCATTACCTCGGGTTTTTATAGATTCCCTGGCTATTGAAGAGTTGGAGGAGCACTGGTATTGCTTCGTAAGGCCTGGGATATCTCAGGTTTCCTGTTCTGGGTAACTGTCATTGTTGTTTCTGAAAACAAGCACCAGGAGAGCTCGATGTCCAGTGTGCCAACCTCTTCTGAAAATGTGGAAATAACAATTTTTTTGCCAAAATACTGGTGGTGGTAGAGGACAGACATTGAGTAACAGAGACAGATGGACAAGGAGAATGTGTAAAAGCTACAAGAACAACTATTTAGAAAAGTTGACAGCTATAAATATAACACATTGAAAATTAATTTACAATGTTCAGCCTGTCTGTCCCACTTTTCTGTCTGGGACCTATGTTAACATTATACACTTAAGACATTATATCATTATTCTTATTTTAATGCATTTCATGCTGATAGATTTAATATAAACAGAGGTGCTGACAGGAGCTTCAGTTTAAACAGGTTTAAATGTGAATTTGACTTTATGATTCTCATCAGGGAAAAAGACTAAACAGTTTAAGTTGATTAAATTTTCTTAAAGCTGCAGCTAAATATAATGAAAGCCATTTGTGCATTTTTTTGCAGGAAAATTGAGTGGCTCAATGTTAGTGACTGACAGCTTGGTGCAATGAATTCTTTTCTTGTGAAACAGAGTCAAAACAGTTTCTATTTTTCATAAACTTCTGCAAGGTAGTTTCAATTTTCTGATTTTCAGAGGAAGCACGGCTTGGCCATTTAAGAGTGGGTTTATTAGACCAAACCATATATGTCAAATTACTAAAAATACAGATTGTACCAGATATTCCTTAAATATTATGTTTTCTTGTGCTATGGACATCACAGTGATCAATTTTTTCTTCCTTTTTTTAAATTAAATTTCTCCTTTTAAAATTTTATTTATGAAGTATTGTGATTAGGTAAAGCCTAAAGCTCTGACCCAGCCTGAATGCCTGTTTAAGCATTGACCAGATTCCAAGCATGGTCTATCACATGAAAAAAGATGGTGGTGTGAACTTAGAAATAAATAATGGGTCAGGCCCAGGCTAAAGCTAACATATGCCTACTAGAGGTTACTTTTGTACAGGAAAAATATCATGTTCCTGCTCTGAAACAAAGCCATTTGAACTATATTTATGGAGAATCCTGTGTCCATATGCAGGCTTTTTTGTAATCTTTTTCCTGGAGCAGGACATGAGTTGCATGGGTGCGTGCAGATGCATTTTGCATGTCACTGTCATGGCAGTAACACCTTCAGGATTCCCAGCTGTGCAGTGGTTTCTCAGTGTTGAGGATTGCCCATCGCAGTGTGAGGACATCCTTGTTCACACGTAACTTTGGGACCAGAATCCAGCGGTATTGGCCCAGGGGTGAACACCCAGGAGGGGTAAGAGCCACCTGACCAGTCCAAGGGATCCCAGTCTGCACCCACACACAAATCAGTTTTTTACAAGTGGAACTCCAGGAAAGCTCCAGCTTTATTTTTGGTCAGAAAGTGATCCATCCTTTTTCTGTTCTTGCAAATTACAGAAATACTCCTTCACAAAAACTCAATCCTTTTTGACACGTTCTTAGGAATTATTTAATATTCTTGGCTCCAGTGTGATATTTCATAGGACAGGAACTCGGAGACAAATGCTCTGTGTCTTTGTATGGGTTGTTTTTGAAGTTGCCTGAAAAATTATTAGATTAGACATCACGGCCTGTGTCACTTTTCAGAGCACTCTATTAAACTTGCAACATCTTGCTGCCAGTTTGACATCTTTTGCTCCACTGCTGTTAAAAGTTGTGCAAGTCCACAGATGTTAACTTTGAAAAATAACTTTCCATAATAAATCGGTTTAAATTATGTTCCTGGTTAAGTGATAACGTGGATAACTGGTCAGTTCAAGTACTTGGCCACTGCTTCCCTGTGACTTCATGAGAAATCACATCTCTGCTCCGTGCCTCAGTTTCCCTTCACCTCTCCATCTACTGATCTGCCACACCTTGTGTTTAGGGCAAATTTAGAAACTTAGAGAAAGAGGAGCAAAACTGCTTTGCTTTGAGTGTATACTTACTTGTTAAAATTACTTTTTCCTTGAGTTAGTCTTAGGTAGAAAATAAAGGAAATTCTCATACTTGGTGTGTCAAACTCAGTTGGTGACCAAGAGTCTGAATTTAGATGGACATTGAAAAATCATTCAGGTGTGTTTTCAAATTTTCTTGTGGTCCACCAACCTGCATTCCAACCCTCACGCTGAGCAACAGAATCTCAGCTGTTTTTTCATCAGCTCAGAAACTTATTATTAGCTCTGTCATCCTCTAATTTCTAAGGCATATTTTTGGCACCAGTTCCTTCACTTCTTGGCCATTTTTTGAGCATAAAATAAGACCACAGCAGCTTCCACACTTGCCAGGCCTGCAATAGGAAGTATCCTTGGGGATAACTGTCTCAGTATTTGGAAACATATCCCTCTGGTGTCACTAGATTGCAAGTTTCCAAGGATATCTTTGGACAGTCTCACTATTAGATTTATTCAGAAAGTCAGAGGGGTCAGTGAGTGCATGGGAAAGAGGATCAGAAGGAGCAGAAAAGGCAACCATATGTAAGGATTCACTGCACTAAGAGGTTTCATCCCAATGAAGATGACCCCGGAACCAAAGCTTGGACTGTTGCCTTGCAACTTTTCCAGGTATCATAAGTTACGAATCTTTTTGATGCCACTATGTACCTTATTCAAAGTCCATCCTATCTTACTGAAATCTGTTGGAGTGGCTTGAAGGATGCAGCATCCCCAGAGCTTCCCCACGCTCAGCTGTGCATTCCAGGCATGGGTGAGGAGGAGCAGCTCTGCCTGACAGGGGCCTGGGGGTGACACTGGGTGCTTTCTATTGGAGAATCCATGGGTTTAATCGGGGCTTATTGTTTAATAACGGCGTTCATTTATACGTTCGCTTATTACCAGAGACAGCGTGAAAAATCTGGCAAGGGAACCTCAGTGGTAAATGGATTTTGTCTTGCATAAAATGACCATCTCCGTGTCAGCTATCAAAGCTGTGAAAGCATGCTTGGAGCCACCCCAAATATAACATTGCTATTAACTTCCTCTTCACTTAGCCATAATTGCCTCTTGAACTGGAATGTGCAATCCCAACTGGCTTCTTTGGAGGACAGAAATCTCCTGTTCTTGCCATGCAGAATAAAATAATAAATAGTAAATAAAAGAAACCTTTTGCATTAAAAGGAAATTTTTCATTCTGTGAAGAGTTTCTTGCGGAAAGTAATAGATGCGGGATTAAGAGAGAGCAAAAATGACCTGTGACAAGACATTAAAATATTTGCTTGAATCCAGTCCACCCACTCATTTGTAAAACTTGCAGCTGACTAGATCTGAAACAAAGGGCAATAAAGATAAACAGCTGGATGCTGAACAATTAGCAGTGCATTTGGTCATGAACACTTCTTTCCCCTGTCTGCAAAGTTATTGTGAAAGAGAAAAAGAGAATCATTCTGAGTGGCTTTTTTAAATGTGTATTTTTAAAATGCATTCACAGGAACATGTAATTCAGAAAAGTGTTGGGCTGCATGTTCGTATCTGCAATACCTTCTCTGACAGCAAAGACCACACAGAGTGCTTTGGGATGTGGAGCCATTCTCTCCATTTTTTTTTTTCAGTTTTCTTTTGAATTATTTCTAGGTTTTAATTCTAAATCTGTGCAATACCTAGTGTAAAGAAGCACAGACTGGAAGGACTGCAGAGGGCATGGATTTTTAAATCATGTAAAGCTCTTTCAGGCATGGATTTTTTACATGTACATGTTAGTATATAAAAAGTACAAAATCAATGTCTTGGATGCTTTTGCTAGTGCTGCCCCTAAAATCCTGTTGTAATTAATGCAAAGACTCCAAAAAATTTCAGCAGGACTGGATCTGATCTTAAATCCTTCAGGGATGGGGACCAATTGCATATACCTGTAGCACTTAAAAATATTAATATTATAATGTCAGTCTTCACTGTCCCAAAGCCTCTGCTCAAGCCAGGATGGGTGTTGAGAGTGCAACTTTGGGGATCTTAAGGTCTGTTCGGTTCCCAAAATAATGTGGGAATGCACACTCAGATTGCTGCCTCTGAGCCTCTTTGTGCTGGGAGCACTGGCTGAGCTCCACATCCATCTCATGCAGAGTTCTGCACCTCACAGAAAAGTGGAATTAGTGATGTGGCAGGTGGGGATCATCTGAGCAGCGTGAGGATGTAGGAATGGGGTGTGTGAATGGCTGATCCATTTGGCTGTGCTTCCTTCCTAGGGCTGGGGTTTTCCTACAATCAGTGCAGAGACACAGCCAGAGAAATCAGCTGTTCCATGCATCTGCCTCAGGTGAGAGGAATTGGAGATTAAAATGTCTGAGTATGATTGCTTCATTTCCAACGCTGTTCTGGCTACAGCGTAAGTGTGGGATATTTGTGGAGGAAGCGTATTTCTTCACATTTTAAAAATCCATAAACCCCCACATTTCTGATAAAGAATCTTGTCTCAATGTGTGGATACAGAGCACTCCTTAATCCAGCAGTGGATGCTGCACAGGTATGCGTCTACAATAATCAGCAAAAGTGTTAAAAATAAGCAGCAAAATGTTAAAAACAATATAACAGAACTTTAGGACCTTTCATTACTACACAGCCTTGAGTCCATGAAAGTATTCCAGCAGATGTGGGGGAAAAGCAATTCAATAAAAATATTCATATTTATGCCTAAAGTGGCATCAGAGGCAGAGTTTGTCGCAAACTTCAGGCAAGAAGCTTTCTGAAAATGAGAAGCTCGTACACAGACATATGACGGTAGAAACTCCAGGGTTTATTTTATAAGCATTCACTTAAGCTCTGCACAACAAAAATGTAACACTTCCCTGTTGCTATTCTCACATTTCATAATAGTGCACAGAGAATTCCATTTTGATGTTCTCAGAATTTATGTGATGTCTGCATTGAAGAGAGCCTGTAATGCACTGCTCTGCTGGGGTGAAGGAAATCATCACTTTCATGTTTGTTGGACTCCAACAACCTTTTTGAACAGGATCCCAGGCTGATGCTGGTGCTGTTTAGGGGCTGGACCAGGAAATATGCTGTTACTTCTTGGCTTCAGAAAACGGAGAAAGCATGTGCATTTCTGGATCTGTTTTTTCCCACCAGCAGCCTTTGGTGTGAGGTTTTCTCGTATACTTTTAGAGTGAAAAAACCCAAATATTTTGCAATCCTTCCCTACTGACTTAATGAAGTCTATACACACCTTAACCTCCCGATCTCCATGGGGTGTGGAGAAGATTTGAGGTCAATCCTCATCCCACAGGTCTGATGTTCATGTAGGATTTCCAGAGAGGGGTTCAGACTTTTTTCTTCTTCATAAGCCTCCCATGCCTCCTTATACTGCGAACAATCAAAAGTTTAAATTTTCAGATTGTGACTGTCTCTGATCAGATAGACTGAACGTTGCTGTCTTCCAAGCCCTCTTAAAAGTTCTCTCTTTTCTAAAGATCATTTTCCAAACAAACTGCTTGGATTTCAATTACAAACTCAGATTCAGCCAAGCACAGCTGGCTGCTCTCTGACGGTGAAATCTTCCTGGACCACATTTCTCAGCAGTGTTGGGAGCCAGGGATTAAAGTCACTTTCCATCCACACACACAACCACAAGTGGCCTGAAGACTTAAAGTATCTTCAGAAATGGGATTTATGTTACACAAATTATTTTCTTGTGTCCAGCTCTCATGGGTAAGGTGACTATTGAAATGATAGTCATGTATTTTAATCAAATTCAATCCTCACTGAGTTTACTTTCAATAATTATGTTAATCTAACCTTTTATATCAGAATTTATTGTAATAATTACAACAAATTTAGCCATATCTGTCATGAGCTACATTTGATACAACCAAATTCTTGTTTGCTAAATCAGCTGAGCAAACAGAGGACATAAGCAACCTTTTCATTCTCTGCTTCTCTGTCTTGTGAACTGTGCAGTCTAGAATTCCAAAATAAACACATATCAGCAATTTACAAACATCTTCTAATGCTGTGTGTGCTTAATTTTAGTCACAGGAGCACTTCAGTAGAGGGTTCATGTAGATATATAAGGCTTAATTCAGAGAAAGAGGGTCTTATATGCTTAGATTTAATTGCCAAAGTGAAATCCCATGATTATTAGAAGTGAAAATGCAGGTTCTAGGCCATCTGAAATACCAGTTTGTGGAAACATCCCCTTGTTCTTCTGTGTGACTGATACAAATACTACTTCAGCAATTATATAAATATTGCCTGACTCAGTAAAGGAATGTATAGGCTAAATTCAGTAAATAATTACAAGTTTCATCACATCTGTAAGAGCTGAAATAAAAATCTCCTAGATGAAGTAGGGATGTGCATTTTCATTGGTTTAATCATTTCTGCTAGAACATTTTATGATTATACACAAAGCTTACCTGAACATAGTATGGAAGGGATTTATCAGAGAATCTGGATACTGTCAACCACAATGAGTGAAAAACTTCCCAAGGTGGAAGTGGAAATGCAATTCAGCTTGTTTGAATGCACCTGAGAGAGCCACTGGAATACCACAGGCTTCTTGGGGTAAATCCTTTCCCAGAACCACAGCTTACAGAACTGCAAACGTCCCTATCTGTTTCACTGAGGAACACATTCAAACACTTTTTTCCCAGTGTGGAACGCAGCCCCGCTCAGCCTTTGATGAGCAGCAGACACTTGTTCAACACTACCATTAAAGAGCTTCCAGCATAACGACTGATGCCTGTGTAAGCAAACAATTTGTCAAGCAGGAAAGAATAATTTTGGTCCTCTGCCATCTGCCCATTTGAAGGCCTGTCCCACTTGCAGCGCAAAGTGCTTAATTCTGCACTTAACAGGGCAGGAGAGATGGTTGCCAGAATTGCTATCTCAGTTGCCACGTTATTTGTTTTTATTGCAATAGTTCTGCAATGAGGTTTCGCAGCTTTACACTCCCCAGAAAAAAAATACAGGCTGCCACAAAAAAAGGAGGCCCGAGAAATCTGAGCAGACTGAGACTAATCTGTTCTCATTTGCATATTTTTAGTTTGAAAATCTGTGTTTCTTTCTTCTAGTATGAAATGCCAGTGGGGAGGGGCATGAGGAGCATCAGTCAATCAGGTATTCAGACAGAAATGTGGAGTGAGGCTGAGGAGAGGCAGAGACAGGCTTTGCTGAAATCGATAAAAGTTCTCTCATTTGTTACAAGAAATGGTAATTATTTTTAGGAGCAGAGCATTCATGATTCGTTGCTCAGGATCACTATGAGTAAAGCATTCCCTGGCCCTAGTCCCAGAGGCCTTACAGTGTGAAAGAAGCATCAGCAGAGTAGTTAGAGGCCAGAAAGAACATGAGTGAGATGCTGTGGCTCACTGTGGTGTGCAATTTACCTATAAAATATGTTTCAACATCTCCTGAGCAGATGAGGCAGCGTGAAGAACTCAGCAGATCCAGTCTGGTGGTACACAGAAATCTTCCTGTTAAGGAATTAATCAGGAGCATATCTCAGGTTACAAGAATTGCTTGGTGTCAGAATGGGATGAGCCCTTTAGTAACCTGGTGCTTTTGCAGGACTTGACCTAAAGGCATTAATGACCAGGTAAATATTCTTTAAAAAGTCTCAGGATGGTGTTATTTGAGACAATACCGTTGTATGGTCCCATATCAATTATCCATTTTGGACTTTGCTGCTGAATTATGAATGTTTGGCTTTATTCTAGACAATTGGTTTTAAATACCCACTGTGTTTCCTAACTGTTTATGGTAGATAGATCAATAGATAGATAGACAGAGCTATATAGATAGATGTACGCCTTTTTTCCATACTTTATTTTTTTTCAGATTTTTTTTTTTTGACCTCTGGGAATGTTGAGCTGTTTTGAGGCAGAAACCTACAATATTAAGTTTATGATTTATCTATAAAAGGATTTCTGCTTTTTATACCATATGCAAATTGTCTTTGAGGGTCAGCGTGACTCTGGTGTGGTTCTCATTTTAAAAAGAAAAAAATACTCTTAGCATCTATAAAACAAAACAAAAGCCTTAAATGAAAAAAAAATCAATACATAAAATCTTATACAGGCACATGGCAGATATTTGCGTATTTCTTTGTGGCTATACCTAATAAGAAATAGATTTTCACAGCTGTTAGAAAGATAGTGCTGAAAGGTGTATTAGAAGGTCCATTTACCAGGACTGGGCATGATCATTTCTCAGCCAGAACTGCTGCTCTCTGCACTTACCACTTTTGCGTTGTACATCAGACTCGGTTTTCAGAGCAGACTTGGAAAAGGCTCCAACCTCTTGCAAGGCAGGATGATCAAGTTGCCCTAATTAGGACTTTCATACCAAGTGTTCCCAGGGTGTGGCCCCTGTCCATCCACTGGAGAAGGTTTGCAGCCCCTGCACTGAGGAATTCTGTGGGTGTCTATTGGCAGACAGCTTCTCTTCATCTTCTCTCCTCTCCTTGGCTATAAATACCATCTAAAAACCACTCACATGACTTGCTGCAGAGAGTAATGTGCATCAGGTGTTCCCTCTCTGAAATACTTTCCTGCTAGAACTGCTCAGTGACTGTTCTCCTGTTCTCCTCTGCTTCCTTTTCCAATCTGTCCTTATCCCACTGCCCCTCTTTCTCCCAAATCCTTTTCAGAAGGCAAAAAGCAGTGTGATGCAAAAAGCAGTGTGAAAGCAAAAAGCAGGAGTGATGACTGAACCACACATTTTAGCAAATGGCTCACCCCTTCCTTGGCACAGTTCGTGGAAGAGATTGAAAGAACCTCCCTGATTGGGAAATGAGAGACAGGGGAGAGACCCCTGCACTTCATTGAGTAAGAGCTTGTCTACAGTGGGAATTAAAGGCATCACAGTAATGATTCCTGGGGGCTGGTGCTGTGTGGATCAAGCTTTTGTCAGCTTGAACAGCTCCTGCACTGCACGGGCAGCAGTGTTCTCTCTTTGGAATGCGCTGTAGCTGGGATCCTGCTAAGCAGCTACTGCAGAAATAATGACATAAATCCCATCTTCGGGTGGGTGCGCTTCAAATAAAAGTGTGCAGCATCCCTCATTGCACAGCATCTCAGCAACCCCTGTGACCTGCACATGTCCCTACAGCACACTTCCAGTGCAACTGGGAAGTTACAGTGCTGGAATTAAAGCTCATTTTGGCATTGGCACAGATGGAATCTTTACCTGAAAAGGGTTTCTGTGTGTTTGCAATGTCTCTGGGCACTGGTGACAGGATCACTGCTTGTTGCACTTTGACTTTCTGGAGCAAAGAGCTGAACTTCAACTCTCTGTCTGGCAGACTCAGGGAATGTGGATTGGAAGTGAAGCTGCAGCACATGTATTAATAACTTTCTTCAGTAACTTGTTTATTCATTTCCATTCTGCCACTGCTGGCTCAGAGCTGGCAAGTACAATATTTGGCAAAACTCCCACTCTGTGTGCAATGTATTTGTGTTGCACAAAACGCGTGTGCAGGAGTCTGCACAAATGCTTGAAACTGGATCGATAGGAAGTGATTTAGTGCTTTTGATAGCAGGAGTCTGCACAGTGAGTCCTATTTTCAAAACTCAGGGTCCAGCAGTTGCCAGTGAAAGAATTGCAACCATTTCCCTGCCTACCTGTGAGGCTCAGCCCTTGCACTGCGCACTACAAAGAACTGAAGCCAGCCCTGTGCCTGCCTCCACTCCAGGCAATGAGCTCCAGCAAATTCAGGTTTAGTTTTCAGAGGCAGATATTTAATTATCTCCTTCTGTCTTTCTCGAAGAGATTATTCCTGCCAATCTTTGAAAGATGGTGTTAAGTTTTGTGAGTGCCTCTTGCTTCGTGGCAAATTTTCCAGTGGAAGCTCCTCTTCTTTGCACTGCCCTGACTCCATGGTGGTGGTGTTTGCTGAAGGGAACGTGCAATTTCTCATTAGCCACGATGCCCTGCTCATTTCATTTTAATTTCAGTTTAGGTTTTCTGGTAATTGTATTATGGATCAGAGTTTTCAGCTTGCTCTGAATGTTCACATGCTGCAGGATTGAAGCAAAGGCTGAAATTCACAGATTTGACTTCGATGAAATTCCCATTGAGAAGGGACAGGAATATTATTATTTTTCCAGCCTCACATTTTCCAGTATTTCTACTATTTTTTCTTTTTAACACAGAACCCATTCAAAGTGCCCTTTGGCCATATTTATGACATGAGGCAGAACAAGCAGATTTGGTTGTGTATTTTGTAACTGAAGCTAGACTGCTTTCTACCTTGTTTCTGATAGAGTAACAGAATGTCTAATTTGACTAATTTAATTTCAACCATTAAAAAAGCAAATGTGGGGAAAATGCAGTAATTGACAAAACATAAATTATTATTTCCCCGAAGCCAAAGTGTCATTATGCCAAAAAAAAAAAAAGTTATTCTTTGATTAGAGATTCCAGGATTAGGTTTCTCTCTTTTTTCTTCTCTATTTGTATTTTGGTAATTTTTGGTTTTTATAAATTTTGAAGAAAATGTCAAAGCAAATATATTCAAATTCTTACTCCATAAATGCCAACAAAAATTGTCAGTTCCTTTAGACATAAAATAGAAGACTTCTTAAAGATTTTTTTTTTTTAACTTTATATGAAATTTATTAGCCAGGCAGCTATTTCTGATAAGATGCAGCCAAACAAGAAAAGAAAACTCCATTATAAATCCTCTCATTTGCAGTGGACAAAACAAGTAGAAAATAAAGGAAAGTTTATTGGAGAAGAAAATGTCCTTTGTTTTTATTCTCTATTGACTCTACCACATATCTGTTTTAAAACAATTAACAGAGAGTACCAAAACCTCCATCTTCACAATCAAAATATTCCTGTCTAAAGCAAACATGTGAGACTTCTGGTATGAAGCCTTCTGTTCTTTAAACATAATCAACAAACAAGAAATATTTACCTTTCAGCCTGGAATGGGACATAGAGAACTGTGCCACGGAGTTTTTCACAGCTTTCCCAAGAAATCTTTGCATTTTGTGATTTTGCATTTTACTCTTGAACATTTGCATTTTAAGCCTATTTTTTAGCCTGATGTTCCTGTGGGTGTGAGGAGGGATGGTTTGAAACACACATACTCTGTTTGTTCGATGTGCAAGAGAAGAGAGCAAGGTATTTTAGAAACGCAAGTGCTTGTTAAGTGCCACCTATTTTTCACAGCCTTGGTTCTCTTTCAGAGAAAAATGTGTTCCCATGACATACAAAGCCATGGTCTGGCCTTCCTGCTCTTTCTGCCCTGTGTCCTCTGCCAGGAGGTGTTTTTTCTAGATATGGAAAGCTCCCATAAAGAACAAATACACACAGCAGCACCAGAAGAAAAGTCAGAGGCTGCAACTTTTATTTTACTTCAGGCTGCAGTAGAAAATTCTGAGTTCAGTTTTCAGGCAGCCTAAGAGTTGGGTTGAGTTTCATTTAACCAGATGGCTCTTCTGAATAAGTGCTCATTGCTCTGCCTGTAAGGATGAGTTACAGGTACATTACATACTTAGGGTTTTAGAGATTTTATTTTTTGAAAAAGACCAAAGTGGGCAGAGGAGGAAAGGCTTAGAGACAAGTAACAGGGATCTTTTCCTGCTGTGGTTTGTGGTGATGTGTGTCCCTCCTGCCTGGGAGCAGTGCACACCTGCCCAGGGTCAGCAGGCTGCTGCGGGGGAACGAGGGCTCAGCAGAACACAACCAGGATGGAAAGGGGGGATTCTGCGCTTCACAGAGAGGCCAAGAGCAGCAGAACAGCACGGTCTGTGTGTCTGTCTGTCTGTCTGTCTGTCACATGAAGGCTTTCAGGTTAGGAAGGCTGAGCTTTGGCTTTTGCCTCAGTTTCTGTCACTAACAACTCCTGTCTGACTGCAGCAGCCACTCCAATGTGTGGGACTGTCACACAGCCCCAGCACGAGGCTGACACAGAAACACTGGACATTAATCTGGGCATGCAGAAGTGATGATTGCAACAAAACTAATCAAGAAATACAGGCAAGAGTAGCTCAAATGAGAAAAATGGTTGTGATGTTCAGACAGAGATGTGAACCTTGCCTGCTCTCTCACTGATAATATCAGCTTAGGGGGGCATAACCACAGCGAGCTTTACTGAGGATCATCGAAATTATATATTTTATATAATTATATATTGCACTGCTATGTCTTTGTTATTGCAAAATAATTTAAAAGGCTGCATGTGTAAACTAAAATTCATTATTCTCCTATGAAACTCATCTATGGAAACAAAAATGTAAGCCAAGCATACATATGTACACAGCATTTCTAATATTAATTTGATACTCTCTCTGTGTGTATCAATTATATCCGTGCCATATTCTTGGTCCTCAGTTCAGTCACTGCAGTGCTGTAGCTGTATATAACGTCACACCAACCCCTAGTGAGAAGTTTTTGTTATGCACCTTTTGGGTCTGTTCTCTAGCTGAGATATAACTGAGTTCTTGCTAATGTTCATCATTTTGGCTGATTTTTATAGTGTGTTGTGTTGGCAACTGATTAAATACTGCAAGGCTTCATTAGGCCAGTGGTGCATTCTCAGCTGCACATTCATACCCCAGAATTTGCGCTAAGTCTGAAGACTTACCTTTTTGATATTTCCCAACAGTTTATGACCAGGAGAGCCCCTACGAGTTGCATTTTGTTCTGTCAGTTGTCTGTGGTGTTTCCCTCTGTTGTATTTTCATTCAGTTACAGACACACTTGGTGACATGCAATATTTGCCAGGCGTTCTCCTCCAGCCCTGTGCAGAAACTTGAATCACTTCAGAAATTCTAAGACAGCTCACATTAAAGAAATGCTCCTTCTGTAAGCACTCGAAGTTTCTGCCACTTGGACAAGGTCTGCTTATATCTATAGCTCATGGTGCACTGAAATCAGAAAATGCTTTGTGTTGGAAAAAATTGGGGAAGCAATTTTTAAAAGTAATATATCAAATTGAGCTATAGCTTCAAATGAAGCAAGCAAAAATGGAACTTAAAATCTTCGCTCACTGCAATGAAATGTAATGATCTGTCAGATTCTGCAGTAAACTGGTATTATTGTAACAGTTTTTAATCTGACACACTTTCACAAGAACCCATTCTCCCAGCACAGCCCTCTGACACAGAGCTAATTTGGAGAAGATTTGGGAGTATGATGCAATATCAGCTGCGTTTGCATAACTCATCACTGTTTTCATTTGAAATCTCTCAAGACTCATGTTACTGTTTGCAAAGTTACTCAGTTCTTTCCTTTTTCAAATTTCAAAGCATGTTAATATGCTGGGAATAAAAAAGAAGCTGAAGATCATAGTAGATATTAAATTAGAGTGTTATCCATATCAAATGGAAGATTTCAGGCTAGCACACTAATTGAAAATTCTGAATTGACAAGTAAACAAATGATTTTTCTATACATAGAAATAAGAACTTATAGTGCCCACATCATTTTCTTGCTATTTAATTTGTTCTAATAAAACAGTTCTTCTAAATCCTTTGCTGAGTTTTTGGAACTAAAATCTTAGCAGTTCATTTAAACATATTCAGACACCACCTAGAAAATTATTATCATTTCAATGTTTAAGAATACGCATATCAGAGAAAGAATTCCATGATATCAGAGAAAAAAACTGGAAAAAACTCATTTGGAAAAAGAAAATTAATTTTCAGCATAATGAATGTTTTCTTTTTTAAAGCACTAGTTTTGTGGTTGAATTTGTTCCCGTACAGTCCTATATTAAATTTGGTTCTAGTTAAAGCAAAAACCATCTACTTGTTTTTCATTAGAGATATTGTACAGAAAAATATGAAGTAAATTAAATCACCCCTTTCTGCTCTTTCTCTTTAACTCTATTCAGTAAGTAATTTTAAAATCAGTAAAATTCTGAAACTCAACCAACGTTTTTCAAAATGGTATTGATACGCTTAAAATACATTTTCTTACCATATACAGTAGTTGAAATGATTCAGTTACACTTAAAGTATTTCTAAAGGGTCCCACAGAATTCCACATGAAGTATTATTCAGATCTGTCAGCATTATAAATTGACTTCATAAAATACCACTAACTAAAACTGAAAGCACCGGGATTACATTGCACTTGTTCTCTTCACATATTAAAAATTTGTTAAATGACAGTGTGTCAGAGAAAAAAAACTAACTCCCACATGTGCAATTAAGAATTTCATTTAGATACCAGTGGTGGTGACTGTGAAAGCTGAGGCAGTGGGGTTGGTATTCATGGAAATTCAGCTATGTCTGGGGCAAATGTTAAGTTGAAATGGACAGCATTTTAAATCTGTTTTGCCACTCAGATGTATGTAATCCACAGAGCTCTGACAAAGCCGGGCCTTGCAGACCTTACAGATTCAGCCCAGAGTTCGACCAGTCAGGTTAAATTTCCTGACCCACTTCTTCCACTCTGATTGTGACCATTGCTTAGAAAAAAAATCAGAGAATAGAAAAAAATACACCCACACACAGGCTTCCAAAAGGATCATCATGGAAGTTATATTTCTACAGTGCAAATTCTTATTCAACCTGTTAAAAAAGAATTAACAAGAGGAAAAATCTTGAACCAAGTCTTCAAGGTTTGATTTTTTTATTAAAAATTAAAAAGGTGGTCTTGAGAATGAAAATCACCTTCACTAACAGGACTGAATCTTGTTCGCAGTGGAATTGATTTGAGAGTTTTCCTCTTTTGCTTGAGGTTAGGGTTTTTTCCTCATATGAAAGAAAAGCATTGCTCAAACAGCTCGTGAGTGTTCAGAGCAAAAAGTTGTAGGAATCCAGACAGGAAAGGGAAGTGTGAGGGTGAGCACAGGAGTTGTGAGCAACCACCGGAACAGATCTGCACTGCCTCCAAACTCCCCCAGATAATCATTTCACCAGTGAAATTATCCTGTGGAACCTTATTTTGTGGCATTCTGCAGGACACTCACCCAGCCCAAACAGAAACAAAAACCTACTCAATATTTTTCTGGCAAACCCCCAGCTAATCTTACTTGAAACTTCCTTATTTCTTCACCTGATGGTTTTGAAATACATGTAACACACGTATGCAATACTTTTTTGTTTTGAACATCTGCTGTGAGATTAAAATAAGATTTTAATTTCTGGTACGTTCTTGATGTTCAAAAAGTGTAGGATAGAGAGCATTATTAGCTATCTGCTGGTTGACAAGGGGGCAGGATTAGGTTTCTTTAAGGGAATTACACTTTTGATGACCCCGCTACATATAAAACATGTTAGCTAATGGGGGTGCAGAGGGGGCAGATTTAAGTGTTTGATCAGGAAATCCTGCATGAGCATATTGGATGGAAATTTGATTAGTAACCTTAGTGACAAGGGGATCAGATCCACTCTCGACATACAATCAGATCTGGCAGTACATGCTTTTTTGTCTCTTTGAAGGAAGGGAACATTTGTACAGAATCAAGGCAGCGTATTGGATAATTTAAAAAGCTGTTACATATTGAAACCTGGAAAATCACCTTTTTTGTTTTATTTTGGAAATATGCTTGCAGTTATCCTGGTGTGTTTTTTCTTACCAAAAGAAAAAAAAAAGGAAAAAAAAGAAAAAAAAGGGGAAAAAAAAAAAGCCCACCAAAACCAAAAGAAGAAAAGTGTAAAGCTATTCAGATTTACTAGAAATATTTCTAGAAAATAGGATTTTTATAAAGTATTTGTATTTTACCTCAGTGTTGTAAAGACTGCTGGAAAAGAACAGAATGAAGAAAACATTCTATTTCCCTATTATTTGTGTAACAGTATCATTATGGTCTTACAGTGGTTGTAAGCATTTTATCTGTTGAGCAAGCTGATTTAGTTTTGAAAGGTAGTTTATTTTTTTAGGTGACTAAATCATGCCATCAAGTTTTTAACTAACGTGTTAAAAATAAATATTTCTATGTTTTGATAGCAAAACCCCTTTCTTTGTAGTTGACTTTTGGAAGGAGCTCGGAGTGGCTGCAGGAATCAGGCAGGCTGCCTTTCCCTTGGTGAGGAGTGGAAATTGGGGATGAGAATGTGCTGGGTGAGGAGTGGAAACTGAGGATGAGGATGTGCTGGGTGAGGAGTGGAAACTGAGGATGAGAATGTGCTGGGAGAGGAGTGGAAATTGGGGATGAGGATGTGCTGGGTGAGGAGTGGAAATTGGGGATGAGGATGTGCTGGGTGAGGAGTGGAAATTGGGGATGAGGATGTGCTGGGTGAGGAGTGGAAACTGAGGATGAGGATGTGCTGACCACCAGCCAAGCGGCTGGACATGGGGTTTGCTTTAGGAAGGACCAAGGCAAACCCCAACCCTTCTGCTCTGCAGCACCTTGTGTGTGAAGGAACTGGGAGGAGGAAGCAGCTCAGGGAGTGCCTGTGGGCTCCCCTCTGTGCCTGTGACCCTCTGAGTGTCCCCTGCCCCAGGTGAGGGACAGCCAGCTCTGGCACGTGTGGGTTAGGAAATTTGCTGATAATGCCCCACCAAAAAGAGGAGAACCCAGGGTTCAGATGCTGCCTCTGCTGCTGACCTGAAACCAGTAATTTCCTGTCTCTTTGCTCCCTCTTCCGCTGCCCAGCTCTGTTTTGGGTTGCAGTTGTGGAGGGTGGGATGAGGGCTTGGAGCATCACCCACAAATCAGTGCAGCCTTTGGGATGAAGGCTTGGAGTACCATCCACATATCAGTGCAGCCTTTAGCATCAGCGGCTGTCAGACTGTGCTGTAGGGTCAGGGTGCTACTGCTTTATAAATAAGATTTCACAGGAAATCCTGGCACCACAGCAAGGCAGGCTGTTCCTGTGCTTTAAACTGGGTGTAGACTTCAGTTCTCGTTTACTTGGGGTTTTTATATTTTTAAGGACAATTTTATGGAAATTCAGGATGTGAAATCAGCCTTTGAGTTCGAAAAGAAAAAACACGTCAAATTTTCCAGCGTGTTGTGGAAAAAAATACTCAGAGTATCCTTTTTATATAAAGTCCACTGCTAGAAGTAATTAAGTAATAACATCTGATGACACAAGGACTGTCATCTGTTTAAACTCAAAGAACTGGAAAGCTGAAGGAGCCTGGGTATCAGATAACAGGAATGCCGCGTGGTGCAGCTCCGCAGCAACTCCACTCTTGAGGTGGATGGGAATTAACGATGGAAAATGCTAATTGTTAAAAATGTGCATTCAGGAAAAAATAGACAACTGACTTGGGAATGGTTCTGAGCAGCCCCAGGCCTCATACTGGCACTGCTCCTGTGATGGAGGTGGGATATCTTCGCCTTTCTATGCACATAAACTACAGGCGAGTCAGGCCCTGTTATCTGAACCCAGGCACATGCACAGTCCTGGGACATGCTGAAGAATTTGCAACTTGTTTTCTAAAAGTACTAAATGACTAGTAGCCTTTCCAGTGAGCTTGATGACATTATTTATTTTATACAACAGTCTCATGAGAACAGCCAATAGTTTCATTGTAATTAATTCACCTAATAGTTCAAAAATAATACACCCAGCAGTTTCGGACTCCTGCCATTAGGATAGAGCGAATGTTTAAGCTTGGCTTTTTTAATTTTACTACTTGATGTCAAAATACTTTAAATTGTTTTCTCCTTATAGGTAATATTAATTCTTTTTTCTTTTTAATACCACAGTCCTAATTGTAGAGAGTTATAAAGGAATGACAAAATATAGTGGAAAAAAGGGTTCTGATCGGATTATAAAGGCTAACAAGCAAAGTGGAACTTTTTTTTTAACACCATCCAATGATGTCACCAGTTTGAGGTTTCTCTGGGACTTTATTAAAATGTTTGTGACAGAGCCAATGTAAACCATCCTAAATCTAACACAGAGCTGAAAGGCCTGATTTTAGGGAATGCAAAGATATGGATCATTGGGTCTGTCGAAGCGGCATCTTGAGCCAATTATTGGTGTCATCTTGAGCCAATTTAATCAATCCAAGGGGGACTCAAAGGGGGTGGGGATGCAGGGTTGCAAGTGTTGGTCAAACATTCTGGCAAAAAGGGATTTGTTGTAACAGCAACCAACCTCTGGTGTGTTGACTTACTTCCTCCAGCTCTGTGTTTGTGCATGCTGTAAATAAATGATCAATCAGCTGAGCTGCTCTCAGGGTTTTAATTGTTGGCTAAATTGGTAGAAGATGTTGTTGTATGTACACATATGTGAGCTTGAATTTATTTAGAACACTTCCAAAGTGGAGGTAATTTAGCGTAAAAGAACCTGAACTCTCGCACCGTGTTACTTTCAAAACAGCAAAAGTGTACAAATATATTTCTAAAGAGTAACATCTACTGACATGATCTAAGCCTGCTCATGCACACAAGTAAGCTTGAGAGTTGTAATTCCTGTGTCAGAAACTGCTCACACAGTGTAAAGGCTACCCAGTGGAGGAAAGGTAACTTACAACACAACTGCTAGCAACAGAGAAGGGAAGTGAGAAGTGTTCTTAAAGCTTAATAATGTGCTTTTGTCTTACCCTGTCACAGGCACAGCAACAGTTTTGAGTCAGAAAATCTCCATGAAAAAACATTTAATTTAAATGTTACTCAATGTATCTTTTAAAGATTTTTTTTTTTTTGCTTTAATATAATTGTATGGTTAAGAGGGTTTTTTATGAGTTCAAATGCCACAAACTCTCCCTCATTCAATAAAACAAAATGAATCCTCCCTGTCACTGGGATTTTTCATCTCAGTGAGCATTTGCAAGTCAGGGTACCACAAATATTCTCTTATTATAACAACACATGATGTTGTAATTTAGAATGTATCTGTGCTTGAATATAATTGAAATCTTGGGTCAAAAATGCTTCCTTAGTAGTTCTGCAATTTGCACCTCTCATTTTAAAGGCAGAGAGATGGTTAATCTCCATACAATGAGAACTGAGAGAATGAAATATAAATAGATACAGGTTACAGTAAAGGCGAACAGTAGAAAAAGCAGACAAATTCTTGCATACTGGGATAAAAAAATACATTTCTTACATGGGATAAAAGTAGTATGTGTATTTTAAGTATGTATCATAAAGATGATCTATCTATCAAACTAAATTAGTGAGAAGGGGATATATTTTTTTGGACAAAATGTCCTGAAAAAGCAATTTCTGTGTTTTGGAACTGTTAACACTGCAGCAAGTTGTGTCACACTGCAGCACAGCCACGAGTGAATGCAGGGAGATGGAATGTGAGATGAGCTGATAAAATAAAAGCTAACACGTAAAGAAGTACATGCTCAGCTTTACCATGGCATCCGTGCTGTTCAAGCAAATGGCCATTTGCTTTAACATATCCCAGAAAACCAGAAAAGAACACTCAGGTGAGCATCCAAATGCAACCTCTGCTTCCTTGCTGCTGGATGCAAACGTGAAAATAGCAGTGAACACACGGCAGGATGCTTGAGTGTGTTCACCCAGCTCTGCACCTCTGGTCAGTGCGTGTTCCTCTCCAGAATAAAGACTGGAGACGTTCACATGGGCAGGCAGGGAAAGGCCACACTCTGCTCCGTGTTCTGGGGGTTTCAGCACTTCTCTGCAGCAGGATCTGCCTCTGACAGCATTACATGGAAAAGGTGGGACAGCGGGGCAGTAACGTAGGCAAAAGTACAGGGAATCATAAGTTAAATACTTCAGTCATTTGAGATTGGGTCTTTCAAATGTCTCGATTTGTTTGACAGAGAATTAGTTCTGTATTTCATCAGCAGAAAAATACTGATTATAAATTTAAGATGCAAGATATGTCAGTTTTCAAGAATTGCGTAGAAATTCCTACTCTTCAATGTATTCACAGCTCAAAAATATTATTAGCATTTAATTTGTCAGTAAAAGAACATCTTTCTTATATTTATAAATAGTATTATACTTTTTATCACTCCTACCCAGTGTACCTTTTCATCTCAGAATGACATATTTGTGATGGTTCAACTTCAGCTATAATCTGCAGGCTTTAGGTCTGTAATTTATTATTTGCTCTAAAAGATCAGGTCCAGAGTTTAAACATCCCTAGCTGAAAGTTTATACCAGTCAGGACAGAAAATTATTCTCTATGCCTAGGTTGAAGTACATTACTTCTTTATTGAATTAATTATGATAAGGATCATAACTTTAAAGTAGGGGTGAGGTGCTGGCTTTCTACTAGGATTGCTTGAAGCAATTTTCATCTGAACATTTTTGCAGAGTTATTGAGTCTGGCAGGTCTGAACTTTATGAGAGAGTAACTTTCTCCCCAACTTAAAAGAGGTTGGACATTTATCCAGGCAAAGGTTTACTATATCCCATGTCTGCAGCCAGAAAAATTTGCACTGCATACTGAACAAATAACTACAGAACCAAATTAAACACATCTTATGAGCTTTTAAAATAAAAGCAATGCTGGCCCTTTCCCTGAGGGATCGATCAGGGAACTGAATTAATATGACAGATTTATTTCTTTTTTATTTGTTTGAAGTAGAAGTCTAAAATGATTTTTAGTCAAGGAGGAATTAGTCTACTAAACATGTATACATGAGTCTACTGAACCATGCATATTCAGTGACAAATTTTATATCTCTATCAGATTGGAAAAAGTTGGGCTTCAAAAGCAGGTAAAGATGTTAATCCTACAATGACTGTTCCCCTCTGATTGGATTAAAAGGCCCAGGAACAACGGAAGGAAATTACAGATCTTTAAAAACTTAAAAAGCAGCTAAGAAAGAAGAAAAACATGCAGTCTTAGAAAAGCAGGTTCCAATAACTATTCTGTTGTCTTGAGCCACACAGAGTTTGTGCAAGACTATAAACAAGAGATCCTCTGGGAAATGTGTGGTTTAAGTGACTTGCCTAGAATTACTTAAGAATTCTGTGGCTCAGATTGGATTAGGAATGATTTATTTTGAGGGGTGAAGGGTGGTTATTTTCTCATCCATTTTGTGTTTTATTACCTACGTTACATCTACTTTTTCAGAGTAAGGGGGCAAGAGGCTCCCATCTAACACCCTCAGTTATGTAACTGCTTAAAACCAGTAAACAGTTACTTAGTCTAACATTTTAAAATTGCAGAGCTGCTTCTATTACACAAAGACAAAACCTCGCCCGAACTTTTCTTTGAAGTTATTTTATAACAGAAAATACTTCTCTTTAAAATATTCAGAATTTTCAAAATTTTTTTTATCCCTCTTTTATGCCACTGAGTTCAGTAACAGGAATAATGTCCAAGATACTTTTGTCTTTCATCTTTATTTTGCTGCTTTTCCCAGTTTCTATCCTGGAAAGTTAGAGTAGCAGAGACAGTAATCTGTAGCAAAACCCCTCTACGTTTTCTAAACTTTCTGACTATTGAAAAAGGAGGGGGTTTCAGCCTTTATAGCATTACTTTCATACACATTTTTGTTTCAGAGCTCTAAGTTGTTAGTTCTACACCCACTTTGACATTATAAATTGTATTAATATAATCTTGAGAGCTGGGGAACTGAAGTGGCAAGTACAGTTACCATTTTAACACATAAACATCATTAAAGAGCTTTGTCCTGCCCTGGGAGCAGAGAGAAAGGAGGATGTGCTTATTTACTAAAGAGAGCCAGAAGAAGACTGGGCTGGAACTCAGTGGATTGGTTTTTATAGGTGTTTAAAACCATCCTTAAAATGGTCTTGTCTCATTGAAATGCTGAAATTAGAGGCACAGCTCCCCTTGTCTTCCATGGGACAACAGAGTCTAACATCCCAGTATCCATGTAAGCCAGTTGTAGTGTTTATATCGATCTTTTACCTGGCCAAGTCAGTAGATCTCTCAGTTCTGCTGCATTTCCCATTATTCTCCTGTTGCACATTGCAGCCGTGGCCCGCCCAGGGCTGAGCAGCCTGGAAGCCACCACGGCAGCTGATCCCATCCCATGGCAAAGGAACAGAAAATCCAGTGCCTGCTGTGCTCCTCAGAGGAACAGGGAAGAGGAAAAGAACATTCCTGCCATCCCCTTTGGGGGGCTCTTCCTGCCAGCTCTTTAAATCCTTGCATCTCATGGAAAACTCAGAGCTCAGCTGAAGTTTCGGAGACAATTGCCAACCAAGCAAGGAAATTATGACCAAAAGAGAGAAATTTTACCAATCTGATAAGGTTCCTTCTTAAACTGTGCATCAGGTTTTGTCTTTCCAGCTCAAAAATGTGGAAGAGATTCAGGAAAGTTGTGGAATAATGCAACAATGACAGCCAAGGCTATAAGACATGTCTCTTCAAGGGAGCTAAACCGGGTAGGATTCTCTCTTGAAAGAGATAATCTGTGGACAGACATTAGATATGACAGAAGATCATAGAAAATTTGTAATAATACCAAGTAATTTGCTATGAATGAGGAGAGTTAAAAATGTTTATTCATTGTTTCTCCCCAAATCAGACTTACATACTGCCAAGTGAATTTGACAATAGATTTAAGACAAAAAAATCTCCCCTTTTTCATGAAGTAAATAACCGTACAATAAAATTTGTAACCATTGGATGTTTGGGAGTAAAATAGGGTCTCAAAATGGAACTATAAAGGTTTGAGGAGGGTAGTCATGAGTGGCATCTAATCAAAGTGGTAACTTCATCTCTGGAAGCTCTTTATCCATTGATTTCTGGATGCTGGGAAGTTATACTGGATAACACTGGATCACAGTCTCAGCTTCTGGCTTTCCTGAAGGCCTTGCTCCTGGTAGTTCTGCAAGGCTGGGCTCCAGGCAGACTTGCCATGGATCCCTACAGCCACTATAGGGGTGGCCCCTGCCATTATCCTTCCTCTTATCCCAGCTGTACTTTGGAAGCTCTGCTGCATTCAGAATCGAATGTATTTGTAAGAGATCTAGTTTATCCTGCACTTTGCCCCTTTTGGCTGGATTTGGTGCATGGAACACCCAGCCTTGAATGTCCCTGGCTCCAGCACCACATTCACTGCCAGAGAGAAGTGCTAATAACAGGAGACAGAATTCAGAATGCTCACTGGGAGTGTCCATTTAGTGTTTGATTTGTGCTGAGCAGTTCTTCAGTCCAGAGCTCATTTGAACACCAGCACTACCAGACTGTTGATGTACTTGTTTCCTGTCCTCACCCCCTGATATCTCAATCTTCAAAGGTTGGCTCTTGCTTAAGGCGCTAAGCAAGGCACCAGAAGCACCACGTCCCTTCTAATCTTTTCTGGCACCTGTGTGAGTTTTTCCTCCATTGTGTGTGGCCTTCAGGACTCACAGACCCATGTGAGCAAATTCTGAGGTCACCGTCTCCATTCCCAGCCTGTTTTAGGCCACAGACAAAACGGAGCAACATTTCAAAAGATGGTGGAGTATCTCAGAATCTCAAATCAAGCAGACGATGTCAATGTTTTCCTATTAACTGTGTGCGGCCAGTCCTTCGTGATTTTGTATTCTTTTCATACATGTTGCCATTTTGGTTCTCACTTTTCCTCCTGAAGGGAGCATGAGCTGGTGACAGGTTACATCACCCTGCTCTTTGCTTACAATTTGATAGAGCCATGTGCAGGTCATTACCTGATCGTCACAGTGCTCTATTTAGACAATTGGTCATTTTGGCAACACTTTCCTCCAGCCCTCCCTACATGAGGCAGTGACTGGTCTCACACTTCTATCCTGTGGTTTAAAGTATATTTTAGGCCTTTCACATTTATAGTGTATTTTCAAATGTCTCATTTCTGGTACTGAACGTGGCTGACATGACACAAAAAAAAGGGCATTATGACTCCCAAGGAGACGACTGAATGTATACAAATGTATCCATTGGGTGCTACTTCCTTATCCCTATTTACATTATATCTAAAAATGCATATCACTTGATTTATTTGAGGAGCCTTTTATTTCTATTTATTTACACTTGCATTGTTTCTTTTCTGATGAAACAGATCTATAATCTCTAACATCCTGAGAGATGGCAACAGTGTTTTGTGTGCCTCTGAGGCAATGTCTCACTCCTTGGCAGTGTTGTCCTTTCCTCCAAAGAATTTGGTTTGCTTTTCTCCTTTCTACCTAAGTAGCACACCCTCTGCTGCTGCTGAGAAGCATTTCTGAAATTAAGTAATCGCTGAATTTCTCCACTCTTCTTTCCTACTGCCAGCCATTGCCTTACTTTGAGATGGTTGCTGCAATGCTGTTGGCATGTTTGGATTAGCTCTTGTTAGCTCTGTATTCTCTCTCTGTTCTTAAAATATTTTGAATTTTGTTTGGGGGATACTGTATCAGAGTTGGCTGCTTCCATAAACTCCATTCTTGAACAGCGCGAATTTCGTTATTTGGCTAATGTTCATTTCTGGATTTTCTTATATCTCTTTCCAAAAGTTTTGCCCTGAATTTCAATAATTATCAGATCTTTTGTCAAGGACTCATTCCTGCCCCATAATTCGCTTCTTAATTTATGATCAGCAAAGTCTTTTATCCCTATCTTTTTCTGGTTTTCTTTGTTTTCCTTTATATCCCTCAGCTCAGGTCCTCTCATGCTTCTTTAATGCAATTAACTAATGGCCAGCTCGCTCGTCTTGATTAGCACTGAAGCTCCTGCTATCAGGAGCACAGATCAGTTCTGCCTGTTCTCCCTGGGGCTGCTGGGTTGGGAGTACATCAGGGAGCACATCGGGGAGCCCTGGCAGGCTGAGGGCTCTGCCTGTCCCCACGGCTCAAAGCTGTGTCGCCGTGGCCATGGGCAGCTGCACTGAGGCTCCAAGTCCTGCTTAAACCCAGCCAGCCCTGCTCAAACCCACCCAGCCCTGCTCAAACCAACCCAGTCCTGCTCAAACCCACCCAGTCCTGCTCAAACCAACCCAGCCCTGCTCAAACCCAGCCAGTCCTGCTCAAACCAACCCAGCCCTGCTCAAACCAACCCAGCCCTGCTCAAACC